>CAXAMN010011869.1:167366-195727 GCA_963970005.1 Durusdinium trenchii
CATTCTTTAAAGCATTGAGAACCCCTAACAGTAAACTGTTTGGGGAAAAAGGCTCTCCTCCTTGGAACTCGGGAACTTTCCCGGACCAGAGGTATTCGTTGACGGTGCCCCAGTCTGGCTTAAGTGGTCTATGATCCAGCGTTACGCCGGTCAAAGACTGGACGGCTGCGCCTCGTCGAATCTGATCCATCACGCGCCACTGCGCTTTCAGGACAATACTCTGCGACTCTCGCAGGTACAAATCACTCATAGCCTGCGAAGCCTTCTTCCAAGCTCCTTGATACCTCACTGTGCGTGGAGTGATGCCAAAGTGGACCATGTAGGAGGGGATTGTGTTCTTACATGAATGCCACCTCAGCTTCCTAATCGCGGCCTCATCAAGCGGGACGTCCCTGCCTCGTTCAAGGTCGTCCATCAAGCACTTCTTGACAACAAGCGTATCCTCTGTGATCAGGGGAGGACACGTACGAAAACCTCCCATACCGTCTGAAGCACAGCCAACAAAATCGTGCTTCTTCCAACCCTCATCACCTTGGAAGCCGCTGGCCAAGTTGTGCATCTTGATCAAAAGATCAACCCACACAAAGAGCCACTGATCGTTGCTAGCGGAGACCGCCACCCACGCGGCAGCCCAAGGTCTGGGACCGCTTTTGGTGTAGGCGGCCTTTGCCCTCAACCCCAAAATCTCTGTACGTCCAACCGGCCGACACCACTCAACCGCGCTCATAGAAGTGCCACCTAGGTCGCTGTGTCGAACACTCGCCTGAATGCAGACTCTCAGCTTCCCACAGGCAACCCTAGTTTGAAGATCTCGCCCAGAGTCCAAAACTACACCCTCAAGGTACTCCAGCATGCCCACTTCAAAAAGGGGAGCCGGGTTTCGTTCAGGCGCCTTCGCAGAGTAGTCATTCGCCATCTTTCGGATTCTAGCGTGCCTCGGCCCCGGTGTCTCGAAACCGAAGACGCCACCGAAATGTTCAATAGCATACACCAAGCTCTGCGGGGTGCGGAAACCTGATCCATCCGAAATGAGCTGGAGGATGAATTTTTGCATGAAGCCCTCGCTGAAAAGGTCCTGGGGTGCCTTCTCAGGGTCACCGTGCTCCTGGTATGCGTCAACATAACGCTTGAGAAGTCTTGCATACCGAAGACCTGTTCCGGCCGACCGCGGCTCGGTGAGGATGTGGAATCTATCTTCCAACAACTCCCCACCTTCTACCACCGTCTCTACCAGGTCCATCTTTATCTTCAAGACAACCAACTCTTCAAAAAGCGCCTTGGACAAAGAACGGAAGGTCTCCAACTTCTCCGTCTCCAAGGGATTTGACCGTGAGGGCAACTTAATCGGAACGTAACCGCGGGTCTGATCAACAAGCTCCCATTCACGTTCGGGAGGCTCCGCCTTCTTTTTGAAGTTCTTGAAGATGCCACTCTCAACCAACTCCGTCATGGGTTCCGTGGGGGTGTACTCGAACTCAGACTCTACGGCCCTCTCACTCTTCCTGTCAGCTTCTTTCACCTCAGGTTTCGCCCAGTCCGGTAAATTTGCCTCAGCTGGTGCAACGGCCTGCTTACGAAACGTCATGCGGGGTCCGTCTCCTTTCTTTGCCCACTCGGGCAGACCTGAAGAGTAACCCCCCGCAGCCGAGGTTGGAGATACTGACACGGGGCTCCCATGTCGCGGTTTCTCCCAGGGAGCTCCCCGGGGCGGTTCGGATCGGGATGTCGTAGAGCTCACCCCCGTATCTCTTCCTGGGCGTGGGGTGGCACTGCTCCCAGGAGTCGAAGAGCCAGAATGGGTGACCGTCGGCTCAAAAGGGGGGAGGGGAAAGTCTCCCTCCTCTCCCTTTCGGATCTCGCTCAGAATCTCTTTGGCAGGAACTCCTGCCTCGATCATCTTCGCGATTTCTACGCGGGCCGCCCACGCGCCGATGGCCATCAGACCAGAGGTCCTACCCAGCTTCGCACTGCCGGGCCGAGGCGACAACGCTGCCTCCGACCTCTTCATCTGATGGCCACGTCCTCTCTCCCACCCATCCATTCTCCCCCCGCTGTAAACAACGAGGAGGATGGCTGGTGGGCTTCAAGCCAAAATGGCCACATTTTGGTTGTGCTAGACGAACATTCACGATAGTACCCAAGGGCACAACTGGTGTATATTACTGTACGTTCTTTCCAATACATATACAAGCGATGGCCTAAGAGCGATGGCCTCCAACCTAAGAGCGATGGCCTCCAACCTACTACCAGTAGCAACCTACTAGAGATGGCCTCCAACCTGCTCGCAATGGCCTCCAACCTAAGAGCGATGGCCTCCAACCTACTAAGGATGGCCTCCAACCTGCTCGCGATAGCCTCCAACCTACTAGCAATGGCCTCCAACCTGCTCGCGATAGCCTCCAACCCACTAGCGATGGCCTCCAACCTGCTTGGGATGGCCACCTTCTAGTGATGGCCTCCAACCTGCTAGCGATGGCCTCCCTACTAAGTTACTAGCGATGGCCTCCAACCTATTTGTTCTTTTTAAATATGGGTATCATCTACTCTGCAATGTCCTGTGATGAGCCGCTAAACAAAACGGTGCCATATCGATTGTGAATTAGAAGTCGTCCACAAAGCTCTAGCAGCTCTAGCACCATCCTGGTCGCAAAATTAGACATCCATCTTCTTCGCTTCGCTATGTTCCGCTGGTCTTCAAGCAGGCCGACCGGAGCCACCAGCCGGAGCGACGGACTTCACGAAGGCGATCAGAGCCATCTGCAGCGCTTCGACATCTGCGGCGTCCTCTAGCGACGTTTTGAGATGCCTTGCCACCTCTTCGGCGTCCTCCAGCACATGGAGTCGGTCATCCTTGAAGCCATGGTGAAACACAAGCGCGGGGATCTGTAGTTGCCGCAAGTCCTCTGGGTAGAGCCCTAAGAAAGCTTCACCAATGAAACCCTCGATGAAGACTTGGGAGTTCAGCATCACATCTACAAACTCTTTCACATCCACTGAAAGAAGCGCCCTTCGCTGCATCTCTCTTTGAGCCAAAGCATGGAACTGGCTTCCAGGGGTGGCCACGATCGCTTCCATGCCACCCTGCTCTGCCACCTCTCTGCAGTCTCCATAGTAGGCTTGTGCCAACACCGAGGCGGCTCCAGCCGCATCCCCTGTGGGCAGTACAGCTAACCCGGCCACACGAGAGGGATATTTGGCCGCGAAGAGTGCCGAGAGGCGAGCACCAGAGCTCAAGCCCACTAAGACCACGCGATCTGTCTGGACAAAGTCCAAGAGAACTTTCAAGTCCTCCACCTCTTGCTCCGGCAAAGATGCTTCGGTCAAAGGGGCCCAAACACTTGATGCCCCTGAGCCGCGCCGATCCCAAATCAACACGGAGATATGCTCCTTGGCCAGTGCAAAAGCCAAGGCCCTGGCAGCACTCAAATCCAGCTGACCTCTTGGCGTAATCACCACTTCCGGTACACATCCAGCATTGACATTGCCTAAACGTTCAAATCTCAGTTCCAGATCTTTAGCCTTTGCCGTTGCAGACAACCCAGGCAAGGTCTTCTTACCTTCTAGTCGTCGCCACCAGCGGTTGCTTTCTGGGCCCAACAACTGGCCGAGGCGTTGAGTGAACCGTTCCGAGGCAAAGGCACGCCCGACCGCGCCGCGGCACGCGCGGAACATCGCTTTTTGTGGCGCCACTCTGCGTTGGTGTTTCTGCGAGGTGGTCCTTGAAGTAAGGTTTTGGTGTTAGAATAGTTTATGAGTTTAAGTGAGTTTATGATGTGAGGAAGCTACAGGTTCACCATATCCCACTTGTGGTAGCTGGCCCGGTTGTTCAGGAGAAGTACGTGGAACCGCAATTGTAGGCAGTCTTTTCTACGTACATCATCCGTCCTATCAAAGAAGCATCACCTCGTGGCAAAAAAACTCATCAAGTGTCCTCATATTGATTGGTCGTGGTCACTGAAAGCATGAGCCACGAGCAATCCAAACCAGTGGGTTGTTCTTTCAATGTTGATCGGAAGCTCGGAAACATTCGATTGGCAGGACCTTGGGTCCGATATTGTTTCCTTAGACTGACACTCTCCCAGTTGCAAACTCTTCCCCTCCTTAGTTTCTTGTTACTACTAGCGATGGCCTCCACCCTAGTAGCGATGGCCTCCAACCTACTAGCTTCTTGCTACTAGGAGCGATGCCATGTGTTCCAGGATGTGGCTCTGGACATCCACTTTTCACTTACATGAACAGGCGCCTGGTGGGCGGTGTAGGCCTTCCCCTCTGCCTGGGCTTCCTGGGTTGTCGAAGGTTGCCCTACCCAACCCACTTGGCTTCTGCTATGAAAATGAGGCCGCAGCTGCCATATTGTCCACATCCATGTAATAGACATTGAGATCGTAACCTCAAACCCACAAGTCGAAACCAGGGTCGTGAACAACGGCATGGTGTTTTGTCTCAGGGTGGGCAACTCTAAGTTGTTCTGTGGGGTTCCTGTTGCGAATCCCACCTTGGTGGTTGCACAGCTAATTTTAGCCTGTGTGCACACCTATTTACCCTGGAAGTGCAAAGTCCTCCTGCTTCAAACCGCAAAACCTGGCCCGTTTGTCTCTCTGGTTTCTCCAGGCTTTGTCTCCAGGCGCGTGATTGGTGTCTTGACCGCAGTGTCAGTGCCTGCCTGGCGGGAAAGTTGGATGACTGAAGCTGCAAAGACTGGTATCCTTGCCCGAGCCTTGTTGAACATGAGCCAGTAACAATGATGATCCTGGAATGCAAAAGGAAAATCCGCCAAAGTGAGCTTCCAACGGGTTGCGTCCAACACATCTGTCTTTTGCTTTCTTTGGGCCGCTATATTATACCTTATCTGATTGTGGAATCTGGCGCTGCTGTTCCTATCACTCATCCATGACACTCCTACTGGCTGTCTCTACAGCTCCTAGAACCCCTACAGCTCCTACCAGTGGTTTTTGGGCCGCTTTGCACAGCAGTCCCCACACTCTTCCCCAGTCCTTGGAATCACCACCGATCGCCGTGGCAATGCCAGTGACCGTTACAGACTCACCCTGACGCCACCAGACTCGCTTTTGAAGGGATTGAGCGGGAGGAAAAGACATGCGCCAACAAACCACCTGGAAATATTCCTGAAAAAGAAAGTGGTCTGATTGGTTGGAGATGGTCTAAAGTCTCAAGATCCTTCGGATATCTGAGCGCTATCTTGGTATAGCGGCCGGCACAGCGGCCAGACTCACGACTCACACGACTCGCGTTGTGACCTTCGGGGGAGGCACACCGCTCTCCGCCAGAGGAGCTAGCACCTCGGCCGCGGCTCGGGGGTATGTGCATCTGACGAAGCCATCAGCATCTAGAATCTAGAAGGACCCAACCAACTGTCGAAAATTTTTGGGGCACGATGCAAGAAGATTATCTGTTTTGCCTTGCAGCTTAGAAACTCATGTCATGTACATCCAGTGCCTACACTCGGCAAATCCACCCTCATCTTGACCACTCTGAGCAACTAGCTGACATGTCTCCACCGAAGCCTTGCATGACGTATTCAGGGCGCTGTCCAAGTAGCCTTGACCATGCAAAACGTTGGATCTTACACCAGTCCCTTAAAAGATCTGACCGCATGTACATGTCTGTGTTCAGATTTCTCAACCTGAAAGGAACTAAGCTACGCAGCTACTCCACCTGGCTCTTCTTTACCTGTTACTTCTGCATTGCTCGTGTTCTTTCAACCAAAGTTGCCACGTCTGCAACGTGGTGGTCCTCCCTGAGCACGTATGGCTATACCTCAAGCTGCATGCTTCTCGATTGGCGCTAGACTATCTTTGAAATTGACCTAACAGCTTTAAGCTTGATTGCCACAAAGCAGTTGAAAAGGAATGCCATTGAAGTAAAGTACGGTTGGAAAAATGCAGGGTAGATTGACGCGACAGCAAATGAACAAGGCAACAACACATGCAGCTTTCTCCCCTGCACCCACCAGCAGCACACAAAGAGAGATGCCTTTCATCTGGAAACGGTGAGAAAGCGCCCCTCTGTGCCGTCCAGGTCACCGAAAGCGCTCCGTCAGGAACATCACCAGCTTGCCTGGTGTTGCCTTGCAACGAGACGGTCAGCGAAACTGACACAACTTTGAAGAGCAACCCAACAACAGCACCTTCTAAGAGTGGAACGTCGATACAAGAGTAGCAAGAAGCTACTAGGGGCTCCTGGCATCGCTACTAGGAGCAAGGACGCTACTAGGAGCTCCTGGCCGTACTACTAGGAGCAAGAAGCTACTAGTAACTAGAAGCTAGTTTAGAAACATAATAATGATTCGGCTCGCTCACTGGCGATGGGAGGCTTGCCTCGATGGTGATCTCTGGCCGGTCAGCTCTTGGGAGCAGCTTCAGCGTCCCAGTCCGAGGCCCCAGGAAGTGCATCATGCACACACGCCGCCGCTTCACCAAACTCATGAAGGTCTCCCGCTCTCCGCTACCCGGCTCCTCCGAATCCAACACATCAGCAGAAGAATGGGCGAGAATCCACCAAAACTTACTGGACTTGAACTGATCTATATGTGTGTGTATATATATATATATGTGTGTGTGTGTGTACATGTTTCAAACATGGAAAGATGCTGAAACATTTGTCCCCAAATGTCTCGGTCAACCGAAAGACATTGTTCACTCCTCAGTCGCTTGGAAGGCCTTCTCCTCTTCCACAGTGCTAAAGGTTTGTCTCACCATGAGATTCGTGCGGCCGGTGATTCGACTTCCCAGCTCACTTCTCAAGACGGGCGTGATGCCATCCATCAGCCTCAGGGGTGACAAAAAAGGGCCCCGAAACGCTCCACTCGGCCACTTGGAACCATGTTTCAACCAAGGTTGAGTTTTTTCTTTTTTTCAAGTTGGTCAGCGAAACCTCAGAACACATGCCTCGTAAGGCGTGTGTCCTCATCTTGGAAGATTCGGATGAGCTCCTCCGAGGCTTCCTCCAAGTCGATCAAGGCATGCTTCTCTTTACTCTCGACCCCCAAATAGTATGGCTCAAACTCTGCAGGTATTCGACTGAAATCGAGATACCTCCTTGGCCGTACGGATGTGCTGATAGCTTCAAACCGAATCAACAGCGTGGGGAACGTGAAAAGACCAAAGGAGCCCCTAGTGGCGTCCTTGCTCCTAGTAGCGATGCCAGGAGCCCCTAGTAGCATCCTTGCTCCTAAGACCTCTTTTATATAGTTCAATACGGCCCGTGGTTGTAAGACTTCCGTGATCTCTCTGTGAAAACTGCAATGATCAAAAGAACCCCAGTCCCTTTGAGTTCATTCACGTGCTCGCGTCACACATAGCCGAGGCTCTCGGTGGCCGAAATCATCGCCTCCACCTCGCTCCGGAGGTTGAGCGCTCGACTTTCGCAGTAGCCGTCCATAATCAGCTGCGAGGCCATGGCATCCGCGAGGACTTCGCTATTGGAGCCTGAACAAGAACTCCGGCTCAACCAGCTCAACTCACCGGAAAACATCAGAAAACGGGGTCAACTCCAGAAGATCCCCACAGAATCAAGATTTTGAGGTGGAAACACTTGATCTCCATAGCCTTCATCCCATCCAGCCTGGCCCTAGCACGAAGTCATCGACCGCATTCAGCGGTCTGGGCTGATCCACGCGGATCAGCTGCCCGGCAAAGCTCAGAGCCAGCCATTGCGGGCCCTCCCGGCGCAGCAGCTGAGCGGGCCCATCCACTGACACTCGGCCAAGGATCTCTACTGCTTCACCCACCTCAATGACCTGGCGGCAATTTGGGGAGACTTGGCGATCAAACCCCTTTAGAGTCGCAAACAGTCGGTTTGTTCAAGAGTCGACACTGAACCAGACTTGTTTGGGCGTTTGCCTCCTCGTACGTTCCAGAGACTTGCACTAAAGCACCCGGAATCAGCTGGGCCATGGCATCAAGCGTTAACAAAAACGTCCATGCGAGGACCCGGTAAGGAATGAAGAGTCTGCAGGACTACTGGGTGGCACACACGTAAGGCTGGTGGAGGCTCTTCAGCTGATTTTAGATGTAGGCTGAGTATCACAAGTGAGGAGGTGAAACACCTTATCTGCGGTCATCAGCTGGTACACTCAGAGACCATGTGCTCTTTGGACATGCATACGCTGCAGCAAGTGTCCAATATCCGCAAGCACCAACCTATCGCAAAAGGCATCTGACCAAATGTCTAAACCTGGCAAATGAGTACAGAGTGTTGCACCTTCAAAGGATTTGCAACCATTTTCACCTTACTCAGCATCGGAATCATCGTCATCATCCTCCATGATCTGCTCATGGATCTGCGCGATATTCCTGGAATGTTTGCCCTCTTTGGTGAGGATGGACTTGTCCGATAACTGAATGAGGCAACAACTTACATGTCCTTGCTCAAGAAGACTTGGAAACAGCTGTGTGTATACAGTAACACCTACCAAAGGAAGATTGATTAGGTTGGATGGGCTCTCACAACTGCCCACAGGACTCCCTTTTTGGCTAAAAAAACGTCCTGGCCGCCATCTCCCGAAACTCCACTGGCATCTTGCTTGCAATGAAAGCCTGAAAGGCCATCGTGCAGTGGCTTTTGGGATCCCTGGCCCAAACATTTGCAAAGCAGGTTCCCAAAACTCGATGCAAGCTGATGATGTCAAACCAATACATTGGCAGGGCTGGCATTAACGTTACAAGCTGCAATGGGGCGAGGAGGTTTCTTTAGAAGTAACTTGGATTGCTCCAGGAATTCCCAGTGCTTCTACTCTAGCCATACACGATCGGATTTCTTCGGGCTTAGTTCTCGTGTAAGTTGGCAGGAGACCTTCCCGCTCTGCAGTGCCTGGCGCACCAAGGTAAGGCGTTGTTCTTGTTTGGACCAACATGGGACTCTCATCTGTAAGCGACTTAGGCCACCCACCTGATCACCTGCCTCCCGCAGCCACCCCCGCCTCCCGCAGCTCATCAGAGATGCGCGCACGGTTCTGCAAACCCCAGAAGGGGTGGTGCAACCTTGACGCCCGATCTGTCCGGAAGCAGGAGGAGCAGGGAGCAGGAGTTCCACGAGGGTGTGTACAAAGATTGTACAATCTTGATGAATAAAAGTTCCCCTTTTGCGTTGCAGAACGTCTTCATACGGTGGGTTGAAATACAATAGAGTCTACATTGCTAGAAGCAGGGTAGTGTCCAAGAGCTAAGGGAGAGCTCAGTGCTTAGTTATGGACTCTCAGACCTCTCTGAGATTCTGCGGCGTCGAAACCACTCCAAGCCCCATGCGTAACAGACGCGTCAAGGTGCACTGCATAGTGCCACCTGGTCGCAGGATCTTATTGTTATTATATAGTTATTGTGATTCTTATTGGTAAACACAAAAGCAATAGCCTCCAACCAAATACCAATGGCATCCAACCTAATAGCGATGGCCTCCAAGCTACTCGCGATGGCCTCTAACCTACTAGCGATGGCCTCCAACGTAATATCTGAATCTGGAGCAGTCTTAGAGTTGCAAATCAACTGATCCTGAGCCCAGATGGGGCGGTGCAATTCTTGGCTTTGACACATTTGATTCTGATGTGTGTTGACTCTGACCCAAATCAATCTCAGACCCGAGCCAGCCACTCGGAACTACGAGGGTCTCACCGGGCTGAAGAATCACTGCCTGGCAGCTTTTCTAAATGCAAGATGATGCAACTGTGCATTTGGGGTTCCAGGTGTTGCTGTCAACATAAGCTCTCTGGAAGCGAGGTCGATGCATTTGGGAACTCAGAAATGTAAAACTTGGCCGCCGAAGCGATTCCAAACGCCCCATCTGCCGGTAGGGCCTGTGCTTTTGCATTGCTGAAGCTCGAGTGCCTGACAGAGCTATGACTTTCCCTACATCTTAAGATATAACTTGATAGACAGCCCAGGCGGCCGCGGAGTAAAAAAAGCGAGGCCGTGAAGAATTGTTGCGCCTCTTGGGATTGGGGAAGAAGATGTCGACCGAGCTTGCAGAGGCTGCGTAACCTTCCAGATGGTCCACGGCGCCTCCTTCCTCCTGCCACATCCAGATCGCTTCAGCAAGGGCTAGAGCTCACTTGGACCGGACCCAGGTTGAGGATGCCCCTGAGACCGCCCCGTTTGGCCCAGTAGCAAGGTGGGATTCTTGTGGTGTCAGTGATTGGGGGTAGTTTTTACAGTAAATCAATTGTCATCTCCCCTCCCATGCTTCTTCAAAGCTGAAGTGGTCTTTCATAGAAATACTTCACGAACCGGTAGCGTCTCCTTCGATTCTTCTTGCCACAAAAAAAGAACGGGCGAAACAAGGTGGGAGTGAATTCCTTTGAATCTCAGCCACACATCATCGAACGTGGAAGCAAATCTCCTCGGCCAGGTGTTCTGTTTGCTGTGGAGAAAAGAGGATGAACAGTCGTCTGCCCTGAATCTGGGTATACCAGGTGTGGGCCCCGTTGTTGGTCACGTGCAATCGACTGATACATCCTGGTGCACCCAGGGAAATCTTGTAGAAGCGCGCAAGGTAGTCAATGAAGTCCAGACTGAACACTGCTGTGAAAGCTCCTTTTCTGTTTCTGTGGATGGACCTCAAAACAAATATATATCTTGACTTGAGGGAACTAAAACTAGGGTGCCCACAAACCCCACCCCAAGGGGTTTTGATGACATCCCAGTAAAGGAAGAGGTGACAAAAAACTGTTTGTGGTTGTGTCGTGGTCTGAGAGAAGATCTGGTGGTTGACTTGGCCACGCCTAGGTTCTCATCCACTTGAAGGACAAGTCCTTGACACCCTTGGGTGTGAGTTCACGCCAGTGTCGCTCCAGAAGGGCACGGCCTTCGGTGCTTACAAATGGGCACCAACCATCCATCACTAGTCTGGGAAAGGCCAGAGCATTTTCTTCCAGACAATCTGGATCCTTTTCTTGAAGAAGCATTGCATAATCCACATATTCACTTGGAGAACCCTCGACATCCACCACATCACTTGCTCTGCGATCATGTTCAAAAGCCGGGGATCGAGTTCGGCATGTCCACCACAAGCCCTTGCTATGAGTCTTCCAAAACTCCATCGTCCAGGAGCGACCACACCAATCCGGTGGACAAGGCACCACCACAGGAACTCTTGGAACTGCCGGCGCTTCTTTGGCAGTTTCAACCGGTGTACAGCTACTAGCCGCACAGGCCGCACAGGCGCTGCCGGCGGAGCGAAGGGCTTTCTCATTGGCTACGCGACACCACGAGAGATACTCCGCCGAGGCCTCTCCAATCTTCAGCTCGGCCAAGCGTTGCCGCGCGCGGGACAGGAAGGGGCAGCTGGCTGCGCCTATGGCCACCGTTTAGAACGTGGAGAGGGGAATCTAGTCCCGATGTTAAACGTACAAAGGAGAAACACTGTGTTGGCAAATGATATGTCCAGCGTTTTAGTTGGAAGCCATCCCTCGCACATGCACATGCAATTAAGCTTGGATGCAGGCAATGCAGGCATTCCCCGAAGTGGATTACGTGAAAAAATCATGGATACACACTGGCTGGAAATATTTGCATACTGCTCGCTCACTCGACTGTGGCCTCTCTTCTCCTTGGGCTTGAGCTGTCCATTGCTCCCGAGAAAAAGTTCCAGATCCGACTTTTTCCAATAACGGGCCTCCTCATGGGAGCGTTCGGTATGTGGCACGGAGAGCTCTAACAATCACACGACGTGGACAAAAACACATGTCTCAAGTGAGCAGCATGTTTGCCTTGATCTGTTCAAAACATTAAAAGCAAAATATATCCTTTACTTCGAGCTATCCCCACCCGCCCAGGCAGGTGCTGGCGTATCAAGTGTTACATGTGTTGTGGTTTTGTTTGGCGTTGCTGTTGTGTGTGTTTGTGTGTGTGTGTCTGTGTAACCTTTGGAGTCACAAGGTTCCTGTCGGAGTGCTTTTATCAGGACTTCTGTTTTTCTTTTTCTTTGGAGTTTGAAGCAGGGGGTGCCAGGGACCCTGCAAGTCTGGCACTAACAAAGACACTTGCACTGGTCTGTGATATAGCTCCGGGACGCTGGAGCTACGTATATACCTGCTTTGAGAAGAACCTACGCAAAAGCAAAGCTGTCCAATACGTCGTTTCTGCACTTCGTGTTTCTGCAGTAAAGGGCTAGTGCATCGGCGACTCACCTTGGAACTTTCGTGAGCTCGGGGCCTGATCTTGAACTTGCATTTGGAGGCTTTGGAGGTTTTTGGATTCACCGTCTTGGAATTAGCATTCTTCACCTACCTGGTCTCCTAGGTTTTCACTTAGGCCAGCGTGTGGCAACCGCTTTCAAGTCAGTACGCATTTCTATAAGTGTGTGTGTGTGTGTGTCACCTCCCGTCTCTAGGGATTCTAATCGCTACTATCCGCTATGATAACAAAGAGGCTCTTCAGGTTGTGCTGGTCTCAGCGAGGACGCTTGCTGACGTACCTGCTTGCACAGGGCCATTTCTCAGGTTGGAGGTCGTCTGCATCAAGTAACTCTAAAGGGCTAATGTACACCGAGATCCACACGGAACACTTGCTCCTTAGATCTCTTTCTCAAGTGTGTGTGTGTGTGTGTGTCATTGTTTGCCATCTGTTTCAATTTTTCTCCTGGTGCATTGTCAGGTGTTGTGTGCTGTGGTTATGTTTGGTGTTGTTCTATGTTGTTTTTGTGTGAGTGTGTGTGTTGTCGGTGTCTTGTTTTGTTGTCTGTTGTTCTGTTTGTCATCACACTCGGCGATGCTTAGCAGCAGCAGAGGTCACAATAGGGTGGGCTGTCTAGTTGAAAATCTAGAGAAATGGAAGCGATCCTGTCGGATATGGTAGAAAAAGTTGGTTCGCCATATCTGAAGAATATGGTTTCGACCCCCAATCTCCTCTGGCAGACTCCCCTTGAAGTCTGGAAAGTACGAGAGCAACTCATCAATTTCGCTTTGTTCCAGTGGCGCCGCCAGGACTTCCATCGTCTTTTTGTAATCGGAATGAAAGTCCTACTACTACTGGTTCGCTACTAGTAACAAGGACGCTACTAGGGGCTCCTGGCATCGCTACTAGTAATCAACAAGGTGGATGTTTCACCCGCGTGATTTGGCTGAGTCTTCTTCCCTTGTATTTAAGGCTCAAGCGCAGACTCTTGCAGTGGTTGCTTAAGCTTGACAAGCCTTGCCTGGGGATGAACCGTTGAAAACTCGTGATGACCCTTTCAGATCAGATTTCTTTGAGTCTCGTCGAGCCTTCAAGCTTGTATATATAATGCAGCTTCCCTTCATCTTTTTGCTGTCAGCTCTAGCAGGTTAGCCCAACCTACAGCTTCAGCTTGATCCTTCAGCATACACATTGATAGAAACAAACCATAACAAACCACTCTGTTGGTGTCCCATGTCCCACAAAAACCCTGGTAAATTGCATTCATGTTGCACCAACTTGAGGCTGCCAACATCCACATTTTGATGCTATTCTGAGCCGGATGAGTCATCACTTCCATCCGTTCGGTGTGAGAGTCCCAGAGCTCGTCCCAACAGGGTGTCGGGGAAAAACGTGTCAATCATCCTCAGCAAGAATAACAAAGTGCCAAAACCTGTATATAAGTATGTACATAAGAAGAACTGGCGCATGGCAGTGACCAAAGCAGGTTGAGGTCACCACCATGCGATGGTGGCTGTTGGCACGAAGTCCGTGAAAGGCAAGAGCTCCTTGGAGAGACCGCCAGACCAGTTTCGGCTCAAAGCGATGCATCATCCGCGCCTCAAGGAAGCCGATCCCAGAAATGCCTCGCAAGAAGAAGCCGAGAAGCCCAGAGTCATTCATTCAATAAAGTGCGAGACAAGTAGGTTTGGCAGGGTTTGGCTACAGTCAGTGGGTTTCAGAAGCTTTGTGACATTCTTACAGTTCCCCTCAAAGCTGTGTTTTGCACCAATGACCATCCACCTAGTCTATGCGGTCTGAGGGTGCGGCTGTAAGAGCGGAACAGCATTTGCAAAGCGATGCCCTGCAGGGTGTCTGGTCTTTTGAGCGAGGCCAAAAACAGCTGGGTTCGGTTTGGGGCAAACAGCCAGGACAAAAGATCTTTTTGACTCTGCATCCTGGCAGAAGCGGTTGAAGCAGCAGTTTCGGACTTGGGTGTGGGTCAACACCTCACCCTACAAAACCACAGAAGCTTGACATCTGTGTGGAATCGCTTCATTTGACCTGGGGTCAACCAGTGGTTCGGGCTTTCACAGGAAACTTGTGGTGGTCACATCGATTCAATCGGCTCGATCGGCTCGATCGCTGCCTGGAGAGGAGCATAGCCGAGGTCGGCCGTCTCACCTACGCCGGGCATGAGGTACGTCGCATCGCCAAAGACATCCAAACCTCAGAACAGGCGACCCCCAGACTAGTAAGTCCACCATTTCCGGAGTATCGTCTCCTTTTTGGAGACTAGGGTTGAGCAACCAGACTATGGCCATAGATGGCCACCAATCTTTCGAGTTGGATCATATTGATGAGTCCATGAATGAGGTTCTCGGATCTTTCCGTTGGAACGGAACGACGGAACGGAGGCAAAACCAAGATCTTCACCAATGCAAGCCATCAACTTGGCAAGTTGGCCCACAGTGCAGGCCTCGCACGAACCCTGCCGACCTTGGAATGATCTAACTATACACCGGGAAACTACCAAAACCAAAAGGATGGGTGTGTGCTAGGAGCTAGCATGTTTATCATGCACTTAAATTGTGTTATATAATACGTATGTGCACTATGGCTTGATGTCTTCCTGGGCACAAGTCGGCCCATGTAGTAATCTCGAGTCATCCTCCGATCTCCCCATCAGCGCCGTTGGCTCACCGGCCTTGGCGCAGCCCGAGCCAGGAGACACTGGGCGCGGAAACGCCTGGCTGGATGCTTTCAGAGGAAGAACATCTACAGCATCCAAATGTATCAAAATGCGTGGGAGGGCCGTTGGAACCTGAACTTCTTCGAGGAGATCAATATGTTTCGAAGCCCTTTTCTGTGAGGTTTTGGAAACACGCCGCGACTGCCTCTGCCTCAATCTGTTGGAGTGGCTGTCCTTAAGGAACAAACCAAGCTGTGCAAAGGTTTCCTTACACAACGAAACCTCGGGTAGAGGGTCTTCCCCACCGGACTGGGCACAGCTTGCAGGGTGCAATTACAATGTTTTTAGGCAGACTTCGAGTAGAGTACAGTGTGAAAGAGAGATGCAGTGAGAGCATGACTTGGTCATCATTCATCCTGATATATCATGATCTATCATCTACAAGTAGGCCACAATGCACTCTAGGCACTGCCCGCCTTTGGACGGTCGGCCTCGAAGCTGTCCTGAGACCTCATTTGCATCTTTTCCAATTTGGACAAGATGGAGAACCAAAGTCTATCTATTCAGACAAAAGTCCATCGGCTGGAACAATCGCTGACTGCTTGCGGAATGCGTGCTCGGCCACGCACTGAGCCACTAGGGCCACTAGGGCTGAGGCCTCATGTACTCTGAGTGCCCACTGTACCTACAGCGCCGCATCATTCTTTTTTTACAGCGGTTCGCGCCAATCAATTGAGGTCTCGGCAGGCATTGTGGACATACAGGAAATGTAGCAAAACCATGCGAAGCCATAGCAGAGTGAACCCCTGCGTGAGTGAGGCATTCCATTCTCGAACATCAGTCACTTTGCTGAATCGTGCCGAGGGCGCCAAAAGAAGGTGATACCAAGAAGAGCTGCCGCATCTACCCAGCCTGCCAGATGGCTCGGTGCGCAAACTCACCCAGGCAACGCTTGACCCACGCCAAGGACAGCCTGTTGCGTGACAGCTGCGCTGCCAGTAGACGCCTGAAGTTGAAGAGTGATTACACATGTTGTGGTTGATGTCAGGAGAGATTCTTTGTGTTTTTGGCTCTTTCTGGATTGAAGCCATTCCTACACTAAGGTGGAAACCCAGGATGCTCCACACCAGGCTGGCTGCCCAGGCGAAGACCTGGCAACTTCGCTCCAAAAAGCGTACTCAGGCACGGCAGGGATTGATGTGCATGTTCAGAAATCATTGTTCATTTCCGTCAGAAGTTTCTGACGTCCTGTCGGATTTCTATTAGCAAGGGTAGCAATCAAGTGCGTTCAATTCATTCACAAGCTCGATCTCCTCATGAACCGTGGGCGGGAACATGACTGGACGAAGGATTTTTTGATTATACATATATATATATAGTAGTGGGTGAAAATAGCGATTGAAGTGGGCCAAAATGTAGTCGTTTCCTGGAAACCTCCGGTCCATTGTCATGCTACCCTCGCCATCTGTTGACATTGCGTCGGAAGGACAAAGCAATTACTGTATATAATCTGCATCCGAGACGCATAAAGACATACTCCAAAGTCTTCCCAAAAAACTTCTTGGAAACTCTCCTGCTTGCAAGGCTGTTCTGGCTCAACTGTTGGTGCCTTGTGATTCATCTCAAACTAAGAAAAACACCAAGGAACCCTGAAGAGACATAGAAGTTATAAACAAGCTGCACCTTCATCCAGCCAGTCTTCCAAAAGAAGAGATCATTCAGATTCTGGGTAGCTTTCTTGAAGCAGCGTAAGCTATCCTATGTCCAGTTACTAGTAAGCGACCACTAGCGATAGCAATTAGCCTTTACTTAATTGAGTAGCCGCCTGCTTAGTTGAGTAAAAGAAGGAAGAGCGTATTCAGTTTCCCTAAAAATCTAGGAACCAAAGCATTAGTGCGAGCGCTTCTTCAATTAAGCTATCCTGCATCCTAGCTACAAGCTAACTTAGCGTAGTAGCTTACCTCCCTGAAGTAGGCGCCTATATAATTATATAAGTAGGAGCGGGCTGACAAAAAAAGAAAGATTGTGAACTACTAGGAGTTCTTTGGAGTCCAACTAGGTCCAAGGCTCATAAATGGTTGTGAGGCGATGGCGCCTGACTGAGTGTCTGATAGTTTCGTCCAACAGTGTCACTGATGCCTTCAGCTGACAGGGGGAATTTAGAATGAGCGCTTCTCTACAAGAAGCAAATATTGAATGCTCAAAGCAATTCCCCAAACTGCTTCGTTTTTCAGAACTTCACATGTTCCAAGGCAAGTCCTCCGTGCAACCTCTGTCGACAGTGTCTTTCATTTCAACAGCGACGTAGCACGTTCTTCAAGAACAACGCCGGAGAGTCTCACATGTACGTGCACATGTATATTACTAATGAAGAAGCTACTAGTAACAAAGGGCATCGCTACTAGGAGCAAGGACGCTACGAACGTAGCTCCTGGCCTTACTAGTAACAAGAAGCTACTAGGTTGGAATGTTATGTGCTCGGAGACTCTTTCTCCCCCACGACGTCCCAGCCCTGAAGGAAACCTCATTTTCTACACGGCCCATGCAAAACACCACGGCCGTCCGGTTCCCGTGGTCCAGCGGTTCGAACCGTTACACCGTTACAGCGGCTCTCCTTCACCTCCTTCTGAGACACTTCAGTTCGTGTTCCTGCTCGATGTGACAACCTCAGACGTGAGGTTGATCACCCACACCCACAGAAAACTGGCAAAGGAAAGAAAGACGCATGTCATACGTCGGATTCCAGCCAACCTTGTGGGGCACGCGGGTGTTTCAACCTCTTCCAACTCTTCGACTTGTTAAATCTGAGTTAATTTCAGAACACTCTTTCAACTTGCAAACACACAGGAAATATGAACACGTCATCTTGCAAGCAAAGCAGCGTCTGCATCAGTCGATGCTGTAGGTAGGGTGGGAAAATCATATTGAGCCACGCGAAGCCTGCAATGTTTACAAAAAAGGTAAAACAACACACACACACACAGAGCTCATGATCTTTCCAGTTGCCCCATCTCCATGGCAATGTGCGCCGAGCACACCCATCTGCAGCTTCAGCCAGCCGGAAAGCCCAACCTGATGGAGTTGATTCTGCTCGTGAAAAGGAGACATCTTTTTCAGCCCAAAAAGAATCCTCCAGCGGACACGGATCCTTGAGGCTACAGCCTGCCGTGCGAAGCCTTCAGGTAGCAGGCATTCACTGAAGTCGTCCTGGCATTCACTGAAGTCCTCTTTTCACGCTCCCACGACCACAGCTTTTTTTGTCTACTCTCCTTGCAGGCCACAACGCAACACGCGAGCTCCACAATGCTAGTAAGCATCCCCTGAGAAGAGTACCGAATCGAAGCACTACATCCAGCCTCTTCTGACTTCTGACTGACTGGGCCCTTAGCGACTGCGACGTACAAGCCCAAAGGTTGATCAATGCAATCGCCACAGTGAGAGCAAAGCTTCTCGCACTCCTGAGCTTGGATGTGTGCAAACAATTGCATCAACATGGATGGGCTTCACCCAAAAACAGTCCCACACTCCTGGCAGCAGCCACAATTCTCACAGCATTCATTGCAGGCATTGCAGGCCTCTGAAACTCTCGTCACACAGTCACACAGTCACATTGATGCTGGGCTGGCTTTGGCAGGCAACGAGCAAATCTGCCCACAGCCGCGAAAGACCTCAAAAGGCGACAAATGACCATCGGGCTTAACTCTCTATGAAGAGTTGCAGATCATTCTTGAGCTCTAAACGTGAATCATGTTCTCGGCCAGAACACCAGGTGTTGAGAAGAACGGTGAATTGAAGAGCTGGAAATCACATTCCCCCTTCCACAGAGTCAAGTTGTGTTGGGTAATTATGACATAATATGATGCCATAATATCACACCACCTCAATTAGGATCACCACACTCCCAGGTGCAATATAATATAGATCTCTTCTTTGCTTGTCAAGTTAAACACAGTCTGGCACAATGGACCAATTGCACTTTGTCCTTGGTCCAAGAACTGCGGACACTCCGAGTTTCGCGACCTGAAGCTCCGCCGAACACCGGAAACGGCGCGGACGGTGAGGCCTTTTTGGGAGGTTTTCGCTGCGCTGCTTCGCTGCACCAGGAGGGTGAAACAGATTCCTTTTCGCTTCACTGAATGCCCCACTGCAAGCCTGCCAGGATGAAGTCGATTCGAAGATGTCATTGTGAAATGTCTTTCAAGGTGCAGGTACACCCTCGAAAGGATCCTCAAACTATACCAGCGTAGACCCCAAACAGTTTGTGCATTTATGAAGCAAGCCACAGGGACGAACTATCAAACAGTCGACGGCTCGAACCGTTCCAGCTCGCGCTGATCAACTCGGACCTTCTGGGTTTGTTTCAGCCCTGCTCAAGGTAAGGACCGGCAAGTCAGACGAAAACAGAACTTAAGAGAACATATTCTAGTCTACTGAATATGCTGAGTTGTACTGACATGTGGTTTTGTCATGCTTTGCTTTGGTTAAAAGATGTTAACAACTTTCAACCCACCATGAAAGTGTGACAAATGTTGTAATCAGTTTGGCAATGGTCCGGCCAAGAGACAAGTGGAGACAAGCGTAAAAGCATGCAGGCCAAGTGTATCCAGAGTCCAGAGTAGGCCGAAACAAGTGGGAGACAAGTGGAGACAAGTGCACACAACAAGAAGGAAAACAAGCAGGGAGACAAGTGTAAAATCATCCGGCCAAGAGCGTCTAAGCAGGGACCGAGACAAGTGAAAGACAAGCGTAACAAGTGTAGAATCACCCAGGGTGGGGAGACAATTGGGAGACAAGTGTAAAATCATGTGGCCCAGAGCGCCCAGTGTACTGGGAGACAAGGAAGACAAGTGGGAGACAAGTGCATAGATCATGTGGCCCAGAGCACCCAGTGTACTGGGAGACAAGGGAGACAAGTGGAACTGAAACATCATGCGGCCAAAGCAACCACAGTGTGGCAGGAACGCAAGCCTGGAGACAAATGTAAAATCATGCGGCCCGGGCATGCAACCCTTTCAAGGGAGTAAGAACCCGTAAACCTGTTTGGGCAAAAAACACAATCTTTGAATGATGCACATATGCATCCTCCTATTTATCATGCCTTTCCTTTTAGATGACAAAACATCCAAGTCCAGTCGTCCTATGGGTGAAGGCTTGCCCGCTGGTCGTTCGTTGCTCGCAGCCTGCGACAAAACCGACGCCACAGCTGTGCCAGCGGTTTTTAGGGATCTAGAGGCGTCTTTGGAGATGCCTTTTTCTTGAAAGCTATGGATTCGGATTGGGGCTGGTTTTCTACCCACAAACACCAAGGAGCTTTTCCTTTGAACAGTAATTACAAAACAAAATAGAAACACTGTAGTGGCATTGTCATGTGCAAGAAAAAACAACCGCACCTGAAGATTCTGAGTGCAGTGTGTCGTATGCGAAGTGCTACGGGTTGGACCAGACCTGCGAACAAACAGGCTTCTAAGAACTCTTCTGGTATATCTCATGGTTCTTTGCGTCACCAGCACTTGCAGCACTTGCCAAAAAACACGACAGGGACCTGGCATGTGGCTCCAGCAATATTTGTTACAGTATAAAGATTATTTCGCCGTGAACGCAGAAAAAGCTTCGCGAGCCCATTTTCTCTGGCGAGTCCTCGAGACGCCAGCGTTCGAGCTGGTGCACAAGGGCAGCTCAGTATGAATCACGAAGCACCCGGGCGCTTGCCGCCTGCTGCTTTTGGAGGTGCGGGGCGCCGGACCTGGTGCGGGAAGTGACAGAACTCGCATTGCAAGCCACGGATGCAACCTGAAGGCTTGGCAAAGAACATGCAAGGAGAGCAAGATACTGGATGACTCACGCTTCCCAAACTCGTGGGCTCACCATTCTCGGTAACTGGAACCTGCTGCAACAGTCGTTCCAGCTCTGCTTTCTGCGCTTCAGCTTGGCGAAATTCCGAGCTAGTCGCAGATGCAACGCTGCTGTCACTTTGAAGGCCTTGTGGCTTCCAAAAGCAGGGATCACTTGCATCACTTGCACTCTGGGAGCTATTGGAGTTGGAGAAGTATCCGCTGCTTCCAGTGTCAGCGTCACGAGCGTCAGGCACTTCGGGATGTTGTTCTCGAGTTGGCCGCAAAGCCAACTGTTCAGGCACCTCTGAAGCTTCTGACAGCTCGGACTTTTCAAGCACATCCTGCGATGAGGAGATTCGAAACTATCACAAGTCGACAGTCGAAGTTAAAGAGTCTCCTATGCGTTTGAAAGCCCACGGTTGCAGCATTCTGCATTCTACTTGAAGTCCCAGTTCATGTCAGGATTAGTTGTCAAAGGGACAAACGGAAGAGTGGGATGGACCATGGAGGGGGGTTCATTTGGATCCATGTTCCAGTTTCAGTTTCACATGAGGCCCAATTCAAACGTGAAAGAAGAGCGAACTCGGCTGGATTCAGCTGGAATTCGATTGAAATACCCAAGACATCCCAAGACATATGTTAAGTTTGAGTAGTTCAGTTCCAGTCCACCGGCGTGGATGTCTGTCGGTTCAGGTTCAAGAGGCAGGGCCACAAAACTTGCAAGCGAAATGTCATGGTTCCACTTCCTCATCAGCCCATACAAAGTCTAAGATTGACTATTTCCAAGCAACATTACCATTATTACCATTGCTGCGAATTTCATAGTTCCCAATACTACACTACTAGACCGCTGCCTGGATCCCTTCACTCGAGCCTGGCTCCCGCCGCTCGATGATGCATCGGCCGATGGAAGCAGCGTGTCAGAACCGATGGGCTCCGTGGCTTCCAGTTGCTCCGCGGGCGGCGGCGACTCTACCCAGGCTGGTTTGTCTTCCCCCGGAGGTAGCGTTCGCGCTCGCCTGTGGCAGCAGAATGACCCCAGCCTTGAAAAACTCAGAGACTCCGACCTGGCCATGGCTGTGGGGTGAAACTTTGATAAAGATTCGTGCAGGTGAGTATGGTGTTGAAGCGTCGTGGTTGGCATTGTTGCACTTTGAAAGCTACCCAATCTGGCTGCAGTTAAAGAGATTCTGTCCTGCTCTGTGCTGTGTTTCAAAAATCAGTGCAGCTTGCGCCAAATGGCCGCAGCTGGGAACAAAAGCCTCTAACAAGCTACCAAGATGCTAACAAGTCTCCACAAAAGGCCAAAAGCTGTGTTAAACCGTCAGTCGTGACGGATAAAAGCTCTGTCGCTCAGATCCGTTGAGAATGCTGAGTTGAACCAAAAGAATGCTGATGTCACTCTCAGTCTTCACATTAAGGCGTTCGCTTCTGTGCCACGTCGTGAAAGGTGGTCTGAGCAGGATGAGCTAAGACCTCGAGGAACGCATCGTTCCCAAACTCAAACCATCCCTCCATGGCCCCGCTTTCCATTACGAGCAAGGACGCTACTAGGGGCTCCTGGCATCGCTACTGGGAGCAAGGATGCTACTAGGGGCTCCTGGCCGTACTACTAGGAGCAATGTTCGCTACTAGGGGCTCTTCTTCAGTATCTCCCGCCTCGATAAAGCGCTCCTTCTCGCAGGTCTGGCGCCAGGTCTCTTCCTGCGCAGAGCGAGGCCGGACGTCCTGAGACCTGAGGCCCATCGGTCATAAGTCAGGCTGTGGGAACTGAGGAAGCTTCAGTTCTACGAGTCTTCCTCTGTAGACTCAGATTCCTTGTGTTGAACCTGTGGGGCTTCTGTTTGGACAACTCACCTCTCAACAGGTAGGTCTCTCTTCTCGCCAGCTCCGCTTAGCTCCTGGGTGTTGAAGCTCTTCTCCTTCTCCCGGAAGTTGGAGGTGCCAAGGCGCGACATGGCAGACGAGGCTTGGGCCCTCAGCATGAAACGGTTGTTCCATCGGTTTCCAAGTTTGAGTTGTCCATCACGGTGAAACACGTCTGGGAAAGCAAAGTTGAGCGAAGACCCTCACTCTCAATCTGGCTCCCCCACCCACAGAAAGTCGGCCCGGATTCAGAAAAGGTTGACTGGAAAAAACTTGAATGTCAAGTCAGGCAATTGGACATGACAGTCATCCTAGAGTTATAGCAGCATCACCTTCAGCACAGGGAACCGAAAAATACAGCGCTTCGACGAAGAAGGAGAAGAAGCAGCAGAAGCAGGAGCAGTAGCAGAAGCAGAAGCAAAAGAAGAAGAAGAAGAAGCAGAAGGAGGAGGAGGAGGAGAAGGAGAAGGAGAGTGCGAAGGCGAAAACGAAGACGAAGACAAGCTCATGATGTGTTGACGAATGCTTTTAAGGCCAACCTCACCAACCGACCCGTGCATTATGTTGAGTTTGATCAATGAGATGCTTGATGTTGTGAGGCGAAGCCTCACAAGGGACATCAACAGTCTGAGCAAATGGATAGCTCCAAACCCAAGGACAGCCTTCGAAAGCCTCTGGACTTGCAACACACGCCACCAGCCTAGTGCTTGCAAAAATTGGCTGGAACAAGTTGGACAACTCGATCATAATTAACTGAAAAGGGTAAGTTACCTGCTTTTCAAGATCTTCACCATGACCTAAAGAGCAAAATCTGGGCAAAAGCCAGAAGGAGCCCGTGCAAATGGAACACTACCACAAAGCGTGCTTGTCGGTTGCGGATAGCACTCACAGCTCACCGACGATAGCTCTATAGAACAACCACGCCTTCTTCCGACCCTTTAAAGCACTTTGCCTATGCTGTTAGGTCAAGAGCTGGTAAAAGCCGGAGGCAGCTTCTTACTATTGGGATACTAGCACCAGATCCAGAACCTGTGAGAATTAAAGGGAACAATCACGTGATTCGGTACGACCTGATCAAAAATGTTTTGTGCTTAATGACGTGTACATCCTGTGCTTCGGCCCATTCACGGCAACGAACCTCCCTTCACAAGACCTTTCCTGCTGCAGTCACAATCACATTGGGAAGCCCCAAGAGTGCACAATCAGTGCGTGCAGCCTATCGTCTCACTGCCATCTCCTTGTCGCCAAGTGAGTTGGCCCAGAACGGCTGGGTAGGGGTGTGTCGCTAAATGATGCCAGTACTTCAGCATAGAGCTCATGACAAATGTTCTTTGCTAGTAGCGGCTGGAACTTCTTGCTAGTTCATGTGGCCACCGAGAAAGAAATCCACCAACCCTTGCTCTGAGGTTGGTTGTGCAAGCTTTGACATAGCTTGATCACAGTCACATTGGACCGCAGCAAGGCTGAAGCAAAAATGGCGAAAACTGAAGCCTGCAAGCCTGCAAGGCTTTGGCTAGTTTGCGCGCGCCTGTCGTGTAAACCTGTTTCAGACGTTCTTGCACAAAAGTTCTGAAGGACAGATCACTGCAACAAAAGCATGCTTGTCGGTTGCGGATAGCACTCACAGCTCACCGACGATAGCTCTGAGTGAATAGAACAACCACGCCTTCTTCCGACCCTTTAAAAGCACTTTGCCTATGCTGTTAGGTCAAGAGCTGGTAAAAGCCGGAGGCAGCTTCTTACTATTGGGATACTAGCACCAGATCCAGAACCTGTGAGAATTAAAGGGAACAATCACGTGATTCGGTACGGCCTGATCAAAAATGTTTTGTGCTTGACGTGTACATCCTGTGCTTCGGCCCATTCACGGCAACGAACCTCCCTTCACAAGACCTTTCCTGCTGCAGTCACAATCACATTGGGAAGCCCCAAAAGTGCACAGTCAGTGCGTGCAGCCTATCGTCTCACTGCCATCTCCTTGTCGCCAAGTGAGTTGGCCCAGAACGGCTGGGTAGGGGTGTGTCGCTAAATGATGCCAGTACTTCAGCATAGAGCTCATGACAAATGTTCTATGCTAGTAGCGGCTGGAACTTCTTGCTAGTTCATGTGGCCACCGAGAAAGAAATCCACCAACCCTTGCTCTGAGGTTGGTTGTGCAAGCTTTGACATAGCTTGATCACAGTCACATTGGACCGCAGCAAGGCTGAAGCAAAAAAGGCGAAAACTGAAGCCTGCAAGCCTGCAAGGCTTTGGCTAGTTTGCGCGCGCCTGTCGTGTAAACCTGTTTCAGACGTTCTTGCACAAAAGTTCTGAAGGACAGATCACTGCAACAAAAGCATGCTTGTCGGTTGCGGATAGCACTCACAGCTCACCGACGATAGCTCTGAGTGAATAGAACAACCACGCCTTCTTCCGACCCTTTAAAAGCACTTTGCCTATGCTGTTAGGTCAAGAGCTGGTAAAAGCCGGAGGCACCTTCTTACAATTGGGACACTAGCACCAGATCCAGTACGATCTGGTCAAAAATGTTGTGTGCCTAATGACGCGTGCATCCTGTCCGAGTCCTTCAAACATTCACGGCAACGAACGTCTCTTCGCTGCACTCACAATCAGGCATCTGGTTCCTAAAGACTGCATGAAAAACTTGCTACCGTATCAGCATGTTAAACCATGTTAAACCTTCAAAATGACCACCGCACCGTGCGGTGGATCCTGTTGATAGTTTAAGATGTTTCAAACATCGTCGGCAGCCCTCGGCCTCTTCGTCAAGTGGAAAAAATCTTGAGACAGGAGATGATGCATGTTGAGTGGGGTTCTTGAAGCCTTTGTGCCAAAAAGAGGACAAGCACTGTGCCCGCTCCACTTTTCCTGCAGTCATCTGCACAACTTTTAAGCTTGAATTTGGCAAGCTCTGAGCCGTGGATCTGCAGCGCTTTCAGATTCGCAGCACGAAAATCCACCACGGAAGCAAGGTGACCCCAGGGACCTCAAGGATCTGATAGCAAGGTGCAGCCTAGCTTAGATGGTCATGGTGCAAATTCTATCGTCATTCCTTCTTTGTGTGGCCATTAACTCATGACTGAGTATGTCACACTTGTCACCATCTGATCAGCCCTAAGCTACTTGAATTATCTCAGGCGCTAGCCGCTAACCCAAGCGTCTATTGCAACAGTCACGTGCGCAGCGTGCACTTGATTAAGGGATCACGCACTTCAAGCACCTCCAACTCGGCTCGTGGAGACCTGCCGAATGACATCGGGCAGTGTGAATGACACCGGAACCCAGTCCGCCGGCCTTCGGGATCTTCTCCGGCTTGCCAGCCTTTGACCTGAAAGAACATGTGCGCCCAGGTGTCCAATGGTGTGGGGTGTTAAAATCATGTCCCTTAACCCATGACCAAACGTTTAGACCATTGCAAACATGGCTTACTTCTGCGTCATGTTTGTCTGTCTTGGAGCATGCCCCGCAGGTCCAACAATGTGAACTTGTATCCTCATCAAAATATGTGAGATTATTGTTGATATCTGACAAATATAATCACACACACATGTGCCATGGCTAGCAAATACCTTTGTACTTTCGGATCTATACAAAACATGCACAGGTATGTATACAGTGTGTGTATATATATATATATATCTTGCTGCTCTTCTGCCCCAGGCTTGTCATCGCAACCCCACTCAGCGGCTGACTCCTCCAACTCCCGCTTCGTCCGCTTGCGGACTGGCCGATCTCAAAACCGAGCGTTGTTTAATTCTGGCTGGATGAAATGATCAAAGGCTCAGAACAGCAGTAGCCCAGCCCATAAATTTTGTAGTAGGTGCCAGAGACATGACTATTTGGGCAACATTCACACAACGGGCCTTTGTTAAATAATGGTTATTTCATGTTATTTCTTCCTACGCATGTACTCCCGGGTCAAACTCAATGGATGCGAAAGGTGCGGTGAACGTTATCGCAAATAAGATATCCCGAAACTGTCAGCCAGCCGCCTAGCCTGGGCGGTGCATGTTTGCAGATCTCACCAGCAAACCCTGCAGAATGGCTGGGTACTTCATCACCTGGAAAAAGAAAACCACATCGCAAAAACGAAGGAACGTGAACCAAAACCACGAAAACAATTCAACAACAACTCAATACATACATACCTACATACATACATACACACACACATACAGACATACAGACAGACATACATACATACACACATACACACTAAGGCCGGGACCAATGTGCGCGCAAACGAAGAAAAGGATGAGATGACCAGACATGAAGACAGGAGGACATGAAAGAAAAGAGGAAGCAAAAGGTGTGCAAAAGGGGAAAGGATGAAAAGGGGAACCAAATGGAGGGGACGAGAACCAATGAAGCCGAACCTCATTAGAAACACCTAGGAAGACCTCGCCTTGCTTGAATGTAAACGCTGTGTGTGCACCTGAGAATGGGACAGGTTCCAACGAACCTCAAAAGTACTTCGGTCGCTCTGACCACGTTGAGGCGTTAAGCCAGCTTGGACCGCTGCGGTCACGTAAGGGCATAAGCCAACTTGGAATTCCAAAATTGAGACAAAAATCTGAGTTCTCTCGGCCTAGGCCACCTTCGCCCGCTATGGGCGCGTGCGTTTCCAAAGCAAGGGAAACAAGGACAGACGCCCGTTCGACGGGTCCACAGACGGCACTCTACGGGCTCATCCCGGACTGGCGCAAGGCCAGACACAGTTATGGATATGCGTACTGACTGACAGCGGCGCCACACGCCGGCCTAGGGTACCATTTCCTAGGGGTACAGGTAAGGAAACCTGAAAAGGAAGTGGAGGTCCATCTATGTTAAAAGGCCATCAAAACCGAAAGCTCCAACGATCACGCGACAGGTTGACGACGTTCGTGCGTGACTGCAAATGCATTAGCACTTTACCGCCACCTGAGAAGACCTGCAAACAGCCTGACCACTAGAGTCAATGCGTTCATCATCTTCTCGCAGGTGCGTGCAATCTGCGTACAGATTGCATATCACAGCAAACTTGAAGTGTCTTCGTTGAGCGGTGACTTCAAGCACGCCCACCGCTCCCCTGCTGAAAAAAGAAACAATTCAACGGAATCCCTGCGACTACAAGGGGCACACAAGGCGTGAAGCTAAGGTGAGGGCCAATGTGCACTTGTGCGCGCACAAGAGACAAAAGAATGAAGACACGACAAGAGGACGAAACGGGACAAAGGTGCGTGTGGTTGAAATGAAAGGGGAACCAAGTGCACAGGGACACCCGATGAAGCAAAGACCTGGGCGACCTGAAACCTGTGTTTAAAGGTATGTAGAAGTGCACGTACACACTAAGGCCGGGACCAATGTGCGCGCAAACGAAGAAAAGGATGAGATGACCAGACATGAAGACAGGAGGACATGAAAGAAAAGAGGAAGCAAAAGGTGCGCAAAAGGGGAAAGGATGAAAAGTGGAACCAAATGGAGGGGACGAGAACCGATGAAGCCGAACCTCATTAGAAACACCTAGGAAGACCTCGCCTTGTTTGAATGTAAACGCTGTGTGCGCACCTGAGAATGGGACAGGTTCCAACGAACCTCAAAAGTACTTCGGTCGCTCTGACCACGTTGAGGCGTTAAGCCAGCTTGGACCGCTGCGGTCACGTAAGGGCATAAGCCAACTTGGAATTCCAAAAATGAGGCAAAAATCTGAGTTCTCTCGGCCTAGGCCACCTTCGCCCGCTATGGGCGCGTGCGTTTCCAAAGCAAGGGAAACAAGGACAGACGCCCGTTCGACGGGTCCACGGGAGGCACTCTACGGGCTCATCCCGGACTGGCGCAAGGCCAGACACACTCATGGATATGCGTACTGACTGACAGCGGTGC
>CAXAMN010011880.1:0-37785 GCA_963970005.1 Durusdinium trenchii
TTCCAAGTTTGTTCCTCTTCCAAACAGGGGTCTTTCTTGCCAAAAAAAGATGCCAGGACAGCAAGACTCACAGCGATCGTGCCTACGAGCAGAAATGTTCCCAGGTCTTTGAATATCAATCGCCAGAGGCGGCTTGAAAGCAACAGAAAGCAAGCAGTTTAGATGGTGTCTGAAGTTTTCATGAACTGTTGCGATCTGTGGCTGTGGAGAGAGTGAGAGACAGCAGTGAGGGAAAGAAGGAGAGAGATTTAGACAATTTATATATAGACCCCTTCTTCTCGACTGGAGGTCCGCAAGATGCATGCAGCGCAAAAAATGCAAGAAAAGAAGGAGGAGTGTATTGTTACTGAGTAGTCCCACCAAGACGTCTTGCATCAAGCATGAAGTCTCTCCAAGATGAATGGTGGTTGTCCGGCTTGTTCTTCCCCAGACACCGCCAAGATAGGAGGAAGAAAGTGTTCTCAAGCGCCGGGCAAATGCCTTCTACAGGCAAGGTTGGGTGCGAATTGCGGGCATGGTTAAGAGCAACTGTTTTGTTCGATGTAGACGGCATCATCACTTCAAGAGACTTTGACCTGTCAATGACCTGCCCAGCCAAACAAACTGATTTAGGGGTGGGTCGTTCAACCTGGAGCCCTGGTCCAGATAGGTCAACCAAGGTATCCTGACCTGGTTTTGACCCATCTGCACCCCAATCACCTTCCTGCCGACATGCACTTCGCTGCCCAGTGACTTGTTTGGCCGCTCCGCTGCCTACGACAACCAAGAGGCGTGCGGGCTGATTGACTTTGGCTCAATGTGCCAGTGAAGCTAGAGGGGCTTCGGACGACCAAAATCAGGCTAAGGCAAAGTTGAGCATCGCAGGATGCCAAACTCATGCACAATCAGCCCAAGATAAACGTCCACAAGATATTCATTGCACGCTTGTAACCCTTCATCATACTTGACTTTCCCCAGACGAGTGCGAACTTCCACGGTAGATGCTCCAGCTTAATTGGCCACTACCTTTTACAAATGTGTTTGCAGCAGGACGGCATGATCTAGGGGCTTTTGGTATGTTGAACATGTTTTGAAACCTGTTTGGGCTACGAAAGTGAACATGAAGGGCAAAGACCACGGGATTTCTAGCATTCAGCCTCTAACCGCCAGCAAGATGCCCAGGCTTTTGGTTTCAGACTGTACAGCCTTGAGCCATTGTTATCTGTCACATGAGGGCATGTTGTTGCAGTTGAGTTTGCTGTGATGCAGGCTATGTTGTCAGCTCGAAGGGGAAAGAATCGAACTTCCCATGAGGAGCACCTCATTGTTCATCAGGACCGTTGAACATGTTCAGTGTGCTACTCGTACGACTAGAGTAACAGGGAGCCACCAAGACTTTGGTGAATTAAGACGGTTGTTTGAAGTGGCTTTCATTTGTTGTGCCTGCAGTTCCAGGATTGGAGCGACTGCCGAACTGAGCTGCTGCCAGGGGCCCGCAAAGGGCAGGCCCAGTGTCATCCAATGCGATCTTTCTTAAGATGGACACCCAAGAAAACTGCATCAAAGAGTGTTTCTCGCGAATGTTCCAGATGTTCCAGTGCTGTTTGCCCAAAAATGATATGGCCATTCATACGATATGGGGTCTTTTTAGTATATATATTCTTTTTTCATGGCGCAGCGGGAGCTTTCAGCCGGTTTCTTCCAGGACGCTACGCCACAAGTGCGCCGGAGCGAAGAGCTCCATCAGGCGCGTCGAACGTCCTGCGTCCTGCGTCCAGCGTCGAACGGTCCCTGAAATCAGGGTCTTGTGAAGTGAAAAGCATCGTAAGATACACCTGTTTTGGTTTTCGGATTGAATTCGTCCTCCAATCTCCGGGGGCGATATAGGCCATTCATGTGACCATGACTGTATCAGGGAGTATTACTTCTACTATTCTCTTGGAGTTTTTGGACTCCAACGACATCCTTTTGAGCTTGGAGAAAGCTGTTCAGGCCCGGATCTTCGGCGAGGAGAATGGCAGCTGGAAGAGCCCTAGTAAGTTGGAAGCGGCTGGGAAGCCCAATGGGGCAGAGCCGAGAAAAGGGAGGTGGGAGAGTTTTCGTTTTTTTTTTGGCAACCAAAAGTCTGAAGACTCCTCCCAAAAAGCTCAGAATATTTTGATTTGCAAGGTACAGACAACATTCTATTGGAACTGGGTGGAGTTGGGCTGCGAAGGATGGATTCTGCCCGAGGTCTCTCACGACAACTCTGAGAAAATCAAGTACAGTGATGGCATGAGCACTCGTCAGCTGCAGCAGGCACGTGAAATCAAGTGGGTGGTGGCTGCAATTGTCAGTCATGCTGCAAGCAACTGTGCCAAGTTCCTGCTGAATGTGCATTGACTTTGGTCCATGCAGTGTAATGTTGGACAGGGGCATCTGAAAGCTACCCTCCAGTCTGACGACTTCTACAAGAATGCCAGCAACATCAAGGAATGGGAGGCGTTTCATGCCGCTCAATGCAGCTCCACATTTTGTCTCGTACATGTCCAAACCCAGCCTTTCATGGGATCTTCAGGATTGTCCACAACAAACAGAGTAATCCTCCTGGCTGTGGCATCCGGAAGTGCTAGGACAGAGATTTCATGGAGTTTGTTGACCCCATCAGCCAAAAAACTTGACAAAGGTCAAACTCAGAGCTCCAACCCAGCCATACTCCAGGTAATCGAGCTGCACGTCTCCGGCTTGCCTCATGATGCAGATGACGTGCCAACCCCCTTTCGGAGGTATTGTCATTCTCCAAAGTGTCAAGGCATTGCTTGGAGAACTGCTTCGTTGCACCTCCGAACTGCGCAGTTGCATGATGAAGAACGACGAGTCCATGAAACCAAAGTGGACAAAACATGGCTTGTGGACACACAGTTCTTGCACGTATCCCTGACCTTTGCAACACCTGGTTTTTCTAACTTCTCTTTTCCAGGCAAATGCAAGAGTAATCCGAGGAACAACGTGTTTGGAAGATTAGCCTCTGTCAGCTTGCAGACTCACGTTAACTTAATGCAGTGGATTTCAGAAGCCTTTCCACTTGGGCCCAATGGAAGCGTGCGGCCCTCACTTGCACCGTTTGCATCATAAGGTGATGTGGTGACACATAATTTTGAATCATTCTATCCACCGGCAAGAGAATAACGGGTTCCAAGATTTGGGGTTGTTTAGTATAACAGCATATATAACTTTCTTGAAGTTTGCCAACTGAGCTGATTTCTGAAGAACTTAATTAACAGTTTTGGACATAGCAAGCCATTCACCAATGTGAGAACTCCCAAGACTTGCCACCTGGCTTGGCCATTTCTGTGCCTAGGGGTGGTGCAGCACCGCCACCTAGCCCTCGCGAGGGTAAAGCCAAGGCCAAGGCTGGGTGATTTGGAAGAATATGGAGGCCATCGCTAGTAGGTTCCTGAAAGTCTTTCAGATCATATGAGGAGTCCCAGTCCTTTCATAGTCCCAGTCCTCATGTCCTCTCGTATCAAATACGAATATTTCAGATCCTGCAAAGGTCTAGTCAAGCCAAATATGAGGAGTCCCAGTCCTCTCCAGGGCGCAGAACCAAAGTTTCAGCACCCAGTCTGTCATGAGAAGTCTCCGTGTCTGTCTCGAGTGTTTCTGCAGCAAATTGAATGACCCAGTTGCGTTACATTGGGTCCTTCTTGCAGGGAAGGGTCATGCGATGCGGATATTCATGTTGCCGAGAATTCTGGTATATGACAAGAAGCCGAGCCAAATTCTGACGATCCGGCTAGGTTTTGGTGGTGGAGAGTGTTTTTCAATGATCGGTTTCTGTGATTCTGATTATCCGGCAACAGCAGTCGATGACTCCGTTCTTGTCGATGTGTGGCTCAAAATCACCATCTCAACCGACAGAGTTCAACCGTCAGAGTGCCAGGCCGTCGAGACTGGAGGTGCACGCCTTTTTGCTCCCAGCTACGATGCTAAGCCTTTTTGCGCTGCCACATTTTTCAACTAGATCTTAAGGTGATAGTTGTAGTATGTTGTAGTGTTTCGATCTAACTATGATGTGCTTCTGGCCCTTCTCCTGAATTCTGATTGCTGGAGTCTCTAAGCGTACGTGGACTCTTGTGATTGATGGAGAGCTCGTCAGCGAACGTGGCATGCTAGAGCTCCGCAGAGCTTGGAGGGATATCATGAGCCTAGCAGGTGCTGGGCGACTGCAGCAGATTTTTGAAAAGTGCCCAACAACACGATGTGGATTATAGGGTGGAGGTCATCGCTAGCAGGGTGGAGGCCATCGCTACTGGGGTGGAGGCCATCGCTACTAGGGTGGAGGCCATCGCTACTAGGGTGAAGGCCATCGCTACTAGGGTGGAGGCCATCGCTACTAGGGTGAAGGCCATCGCTACCAGGGTGGAGGCCATCGCTACTAGGGTGAAGGCCATCGCAATTAGTAGCTGGACTCTGCTTTAACAAGTGTTGGCTGTGGATGTAGAAGCACTCCTTGACTCCCGGCTTACCGAGATGGGGAGGTACGGCGGCCGGGGTCCTGCCATCCCACAGAAGTTAGCTGGCTCTCAGATGAAATGACCGGACTGGAGAGAGAAAGTGAAGTGAAGTGTTTGAAGGAGTCTGGAAGATTGTTTCAACAGCCAAATCTAGTTCTTTTGGTGATCTGTCATCCGGGTTTTCCAGGCGTAGGCCCAGGCGTTTTTTGGTGCAAGGCAGCCTTCTTGGGGCCAAAGCATGGTGATCGGTCCAGGCGCGGCTGATCGATGGGGCACTCGAGTCACTCGAGGAACTCTGAGCTTTTACCAAACTGAATGTGCAAAAAAGAGAAACATCATTGTCCTTTCAACCAGCAAGGGGTTATATATTCCAAGAGCAAAGGCGAGAGTAGCATGAGTTGAAGGCAAGATTTTGAGCAAGTGCTCAGGTCGAAGCAGAGCTGGGGCATCAGCCTTATTACTTTTGCATGTTTCAGGGACATTCAGGGACTTTCTCTGCATTGTCTGTCCAGCACCATGGAGCTGCATGCCAAGGCCGGGTTGGCCATGTGGAGTGCCCTGGCTGCAGCTGTGACTCCTCTGATTGACATGCGCGTTTCAGGGAGTAGATGGGATACTCTTCCACGTCACGATGGACAGAATCACAGCTCCATAGCGGTGGCTTGAGGTGACCAGCGTGTTTTCACCGCGTGCATCAACGTCTCTACTTAAGAAGAATCCAGGGATGTCGGGATGCACGAACAATGCATGTCGGATCTCTATTCAGTCAGTCATCCGCGGGTGAAATTGGACCCCTCAGGATTAGAGTCACTTGCTCCGTTCGTAGCGATGCCCGAAATGCTCCGTTCGTAGCTTCTTGTTACTAGTAATATGAGGCCAGGAGCCCCTAGTAGCGTCCCTGCTCCTATTGACTTTTTTCCCCAAACAGCTTTGCTGTGAGGGATTCTCAATTCTTGCATAGAAACGATGCTGGCCTTCGTCTCCCCTTGTCTCCCCTTGTCTCCCATGGCATGTCTGGATGCTGGGCTGAGATGATTTTGCTTTGTCTCCCCTTGCCTCCCCCTGCCTCCCACGTCTGGATGCTGGGCTGGGCTGGGGTCTTTGGGGTCGAGGCTGGTGTGATGGAAGTTTCTTGAAGTATGATTTGGACTTGTTGACCTGGGCAGCACTAGGCATCCTCAGCAAGCAGGCGGACCAGATCGTGGTTTTGGCGATGGAATCATGATCGCGGTATGGGCGGTGAGCAAAGTTTCTTTAGATGCTGAGCTGATCAATCAATAGCGGAATCAGCTTCGTTCGCCCTTTTGGGGAGTTGGTTTAAGCTGATCAGCTTCGTTCCTGTGCTAGGCTCATCCTCCATCAGCCCAGAGGTTCTGGCCGATCTCTTACATGAGGCACGGCGTATTTGGATGAGCAAAGAAGCAGGCATTGAATGTTGTCGGAAGGATAGGAGAAGGGGGGGGTATTTGGTAGAGACTCGGACAGGGTGAGCTTGAGCGAGTTCAAAGGTGAAAGCACAAAAAGCACGGTCTAGAAAGACGCATCGGAATGGTGCAGACCATGCCCGCACCCTTCTTGGCTCAGTCTAGAGTACTAGAAGCAAAGGTTGTACCGAGGTTGCGGATACTAGGACGTGGTTTGCTGCCTGTGTCTATCAGGGAAGCTCCAGGTGCTTGGATGTCCAGGGCCTCGACGTCGACGATTATCAACTTGGACGCGGTGCTTTTTCCTACTCCGAATATGTCACAGTCGCCTGGTTCCAGCACTGCACAGCATGTGTGTCGATGTGAGGAGCGTTGCGTCCTTTTCCATTCCAATTTTGGATGCGTGGAAGGGAAACACTGCGGATTCTGCCACCGGAATCATGAAGACATCGAGTTCACACGCCCCAGAAAAGCCAGACGCAGGCAGATCAGGGATCGGCTTTCTCACTACATCTGGACACACAACCCAGATGATCTGGATGTGCACGCATACTTGCAAGGGGAAGCTCGTCGCCAGCCCTATGCTCGATTTGTGATCCAAGCGATCTTGGACGGCATGTCGCAGCAACGGCTGCAACCTCACCGCAAGTTGTTTTGGATTTAGAGGTCGAAAGAGTCCAGAGCTTGTTAGACTCGTCCAACGGCCAGCGAGTGGGAAGGATCGAAGGAAAGCGAAACCGAGTGAGACACCGGGAAACCAAGTAGCGGCACTGAGTTGTCCGGTCTGTGTGCAAAATGCATACGAACTTTAATGGTATGCTGCAAGCGGAGTTGTGTGGAATGGTAGGTGCGTGTCCAACTTGACTTAGGACCCGCCTGCTACGGTCCAGTTTCTGCATATGCCATCGAGGGACTCAAGTCCACATCTGAGGTTGTAGGTGTTCCATATATTGTCTCGCATGCAGAAGCAAAGCCGCCCCACCCAATGTTTTGCAGCTGTGCGCTAGTTGAGCCTGCGTGATTTGGGTCGAGACTTGTTCAGAGGGATCATGTCCTACATAGGTCTCGGGAGGGCTCTAGACCAGCGCAGTTAATTGAACTTAAGCTCTTGGAGCTACAATCGCCTTGGCAAAAACCGTTCCAGAGACAAGGCTTTTTGGAGCTGCCTCCTTGCTGTATCAGATCATGTATTTTGATCGTGAAAGACATTCCAGTCTGAGTTCCGTCCATACTGTTTTGTAGGTGCTAGCTGCACAAACGTACTTCTCCCACACTTGGAGGGATTTGCAAGGAGGCAGAAGCGGCGACAGTGTGCCGTTGAATCTTCTACATAGCATGCAAATTTCGAACTGAACTTTAACTTTGAAGAAACAGGAGAAAAAAAAGCGCTCTGCTTTCTGATTGCGCCTTTAGCAAGACAAGCAGGGCTGCAGCCGGCCACTCTTCAGTCTCTGGTCCTAGAGCTAGAGCTTGTTGGATCCAGGTGGAGGGGGGCGATCGCAACTCCCTTTGGCCAAGGGCTGAATGAACATGGGAAGCAAACGAATCGGAGAAGCTTCAAACCCAGAAATGATGCAGTTCGTAGTCTGCAAAAGCTTTCAGAATCAGAGATTGCATGGCTACTCTGCACACTTTGCAAGGCTTCCCTGAGAATGTTTATCGTTTAATTCTGCGATGTATTCTTTCCTACATGTGTTAAGTTTCTGTTCAGCACCAGGCCGCGGTGCAATAGGATGCAAGCGAAACAGGGTACCATCACGAGCAGGGTCAATTCGCACCTGTCCTTGGCAACCTGCTTTGGGATTCTCCTCCATTCGTCTTGGCATCAAACACAGCAAAGGATTTTGAAGAACAGGTCATGCAAGGTAGCAACAGACCACCTGAGTTCTCCTTGCTGTAGCAAGAAGGTTCATTCACCTGCTTTCTGGCGTTTCTTCATGTTGGGGGTGGCCCACTGCTAGATGCTGCTCTTCTTTCTTCGCTCTGTTTCGCGAAGCTAGGCGTTTTTGGTCTACTTTTGTGGGAACCACACGCGCGCAGCGCGCACCCAGCTACCCAGTTTGTCATAGACAGGCGTTCCCAGAAGTGAAAATGGACGTACCGCTGCAGCGCGGCAGGTCTTTGGTGCAGTCGTACCGCTGTGTTGCTGCGCTCTGTTGCTCTCCTGCTCGCTCTCCTGCTCCGGCTCCTGCTCCTGGTGGCGGCGCTGCTGCTGGTGCTGCTGGTGGTGGTGGACCACAGAGCAACCTGCGGACCATCTTTGTAGAGCTCCGCCTGTTGCTGGCATCTTTCTCCTGCTCACGGGATGATCCATTGCTGGATTCCATCATTTTGCTGGGCACTCTTTCTTGCATTCCCTGTTTGGGGCTTCGCGTGAGTATGTTTTCGTTGCTGGATGAGATGAGTCTTGTAGGCTCTTTTGAACCTCTTCAAAAGAAGCGTTGAGGTGTTGGTGTGTGGGAATGCCAGGAGTGCTCTTGCAAGCCACAGCAAGTTGAATCAGATAGAAAGTGTCCTCTTGTCAGATGCAGAAGTGGATTAGGAAAGATGGAACCATAGGATGTGTATATATATATAATATACAATATATACAAACATATATATATATATAGTATGCACATCAGTCGCAACTCTGGAAGCCTCAAGCGGCCTGAGCCACTTGCCCAGCCATTCACATTGGATGCCCTGGAAAGGACGAGAGAGGCTTCGTCCACGTCAAGTATCCTTGGGGAGTGGCCGTGCTGGCAGCCAAAGAGGTAGATGATCGCCGCAGCGCCGTGCTAAGGCCCCCCAAGCAGTGACCAAGAGTTGTAGACTTTGAAGTGATTATTTTGTACACTATTTTTCCCCAATAAGCTGACCAACATATATAATTTCACTCTCAGAGTGTGTTAGTTGACGCCTCTTCAAGCGAGGGCTGATTTGGATAGAAAAAAATAGGAAGGACGTGTCTGAGTCTAGGCCCCACTGTCCGCTCTCCATCTTGCTAAGTCTAAGTGGTCCTTTTAAAAGCGGCAAAGCTGGATGTGATGTCAGGCGGCACCTGGATTCCTTGGAGTCGCTCTTTGGATTGCTGGTGGCTGGTTTAGGCGGGTTAGCACAGAGGGATTCTCTGAAGTCCGGTGGGGCTGACGGTCATGATCGACCGGTGTGTTCCATGCAGACTTCCCCTTTCTTGCCAGGCCGCTCAGGCCGGGACGGACGTGTTTGGGACGGACATGGGCCCCCCTCACCGGAGCCACCATCCATGGCACCGTGAAAAGCTTTTTGGGATTGAAGGGACAAGAGATAAAGGATATATATATATATATTTGCACATGAATACAGTAGATAGAGAAAGATGGAGAATGGAGAGAGTGAGGGAGTGAAAGAGTGAGAGAGTGAGTGTGACTGGGTGAGTGAATGAGTGAATGAGCAACCGAGTGAGGGACGTATTCCACAGATACAGCTCCAGTGATGACTCCCCTCTTCTTCGTAGAGAGATGACACTGTGGAGGTAGAAACCCAATAAACCCAAGAAAGGCAACAGGCCTGCTCAAAGGGAGAACTCTGCAACCTGCAACATCTACAGCTACAACAAACACTCAACTCCGAGAATGTGGAATGTCTCCTAAGGCAAACACCATGGTCCATGGTGTTGATGTCATTTTCATCATGAATCGTGCATGTGTTTCGCTTATGCTTCATTTCAAGGCATCCTAAGACGCCTCATGTGGCGTACATCGTCATGACCGTCCTCTCGCTTTTCCACGTTGTCCCTTCGCCCTTCGCTTCTATCACGACAGCAAGCTGTGTGCATTCCTTTCTCTCTTGGTCCAGGTCAAGTCTTGTCCACTGCATTCATTTGGACAGTCCTTCCTTCGCCAACCTCACTTCCGCTTTCCACGATTTTTGTCTGAGTCTCTTTCCTGCAGAGGGTCATGTTCGCCAGACAAACAGAAGCTTGCGAAATTGTAGTTCTTGGGCAACAGTCGCATGGTCACCGACTGCAGATGATGCTGAGAGCGACTCGGAGACCGCGGAAGAAAAGATGCCACAAGGCGAAGTGGGAAAGCGAAGCTGTTGAGATGGAATTTCATGAAGTAGAGGTGCAAAGTAGCACCAATGACACCTGTGCCAAGCCACCATATTTCGGTTTTTGGGTCAACAGCCCTGGAGATCCAGATGCATGCCGTTCATAAGATGCAACTTCCCCACCCTTACATCTAATTATGATCTTGAAAAGGCCATCCCAAAGCTTGTGAAGTGCCTTTGAGTGGAAGAATTGGATGAAGGGAGCAACGTGTCAGATAGTCTCTGACATGTCTTCACTAGCACACTACATTTCTGGTCTATGAGAACCATGCATGCAGTGCGAACTTGATCTACAGTACATATTGATGAAGAGACATTAGGCAACCTCATTCGGCCACCGCATTCGGCTGAGCTGCCAAGAATGAAGACAATGGACCAATGAATGGTTGGTTGAACGCTGGGAAATGGCCCAGGGATTACACCTGCAAGAGCTCTGTGGATGCTTGGGACGTTGAGTCCTGATATCACTGATGTTTGATATCAGGTCTGGGCACATTGAAGAGACTGCTTGCTTGGCTTGAAGAGGCCACTGGGTTGCTGAAAGGGCGAAAGTAGATATGAAGGATAGCTGGCTGACCCTTTGTTAACTAGGGAACCTGGCAGAGAGGGGTTGGAAGACGTCATTCATTTGCCCAACTTTACATGTTTGCTGGACTGATGGAATCGAATGCAGAAAGACTGCCAGGCGGCCTTGGATCCAAAGGCTTCACACCAGAAGGCTCGGTGTCTTCACTTGTTTTGTCAACATTGTTCATCAAGTTCTCGAGGCTTGTACATAAGAAGTCCCCCAGTCTCCCTGCAACTTTGATCTCTACAATCATCCAATAGAGACCAATGACACAGCTTGACACGTTGTCAGTTGGCCCATCTGAGTCTTTCTCGCTTTCTTCGACGCTTCGGTTTTTCTCTCGCCAAGGATTTGCTAGACCTGGCCTTGCTTCTTTCTGGCCTGGTGAGCGGCCGCGCAGAGCTCTTGAGGCACGCCGCTTCCGACGCCGGTCCGACGATCGGGTCGAGGAAAGGGGATAGAAGGCCTGAGCTTTCTGCCTGTGTGTAATTAGTGTCATTCGTGGTGAGTAGTGTAGTGTAGTGTAGTGTAGCTTTCTGCCGTAGGAGGCTTGACATGTTTTTGAGGACCTAACTAGTATGACTGGGCAGTGTGATCAGGGATAGTGATAGTAGTCAGAACGCTAGCACCAGAAGTGGAACCTCAGCTGCTTTTTGCACCTCAATGCCAGTTGTGCTTCACCGATGTTGTGATGCCTGTCAGGCTCGAAGGAATCAGCAGCAATCCTCAGCTACAGGCCAGCGATGTCTGCTCGCGACCTGAGCCTTGCTACCAGCTGTCACAGGATGATGCTATGAAAAGTGGCCGTGTTTCCTCTTTTGCTTTGCCCCTTTACGCTCTCGGTCTTGTAAAGGCTACACTTCCTGTGCAGAGTGACATGTATTATATACCTCTATTTTGTCTTGAAGCAAAGAGATCAAAAAAACACACATTGTGGAGTGACTCAGGACAATCAGCGTTGCAGCAGGAATGTAGCCCGCCAATGAACGACTTCCGATAGATTATTCTTTGCCACATCTCCCTTCAGAATTTTTGCAAGGCAGAGCTCATGGCTGCAGATGCGCTGCGCATTCACTTGGGATTGCTGGTGTGGGTCTCAGACATGTCCGTCTTGTGCTCACAGTGAGCGTCACTTGGTCAGTGGAAGACTTGTGAGGAACCGGATAAAACTGGATGTTCGAATCAAGATGCGGAGGTTTGGATTCGGGAGAAGCTGGATAGGAGGTCATCCTTGCTCGACCACTTGAGACGTCATCTCGCAAATGCTCGTGAAAGAAGCTCGTGAAAACCCTTTGGCCGCTTGAAATAGCAAATTGCATGGGTTTGAGCCTGGTGAGCTGTAAGACTTGGATTTTGAGAATTCTGATCTTTTGCTTCAACGAGATGTCAGGGAATAGTAACAACATTTTGGTTAGAAATAGATGCAAGTATCCAAATAAGTATCCATGCGTTTTTGTTACATGTGTCTTGAAGCCTTTAATATATATATATATATACACTAAAGCACATGTGACATGTGGTTCTGGCCTTTTTCTTCACATGAGGCTCGTCCATTTGATTGTTAAACAACATCAATAGGTGAACAATTGTGGCCTTCCCTTCACAGTCTGTCGGCAGACAGGGAGAAAACCAGCTCGAAACGGGTTACAGGAAGGTTTATATAGGTGATTTGGCATCACCCAGCGGCCAGCTGAACTGACTGGTGCATGTTGCGGTTCTTCTCCGGGTTTTTATCGTTGTGCGGATCGAGGAACGACTGCAGCACCCCAAGCAGCCTCAGAGTGCTTTAGCAGAGCACTGCCGTAGTTGGCGACAGGTGTGGCCCTTGAAAGCGCTCCAATTGGCACCCGAAGCATTTTACTTTGATTGCTCCAATTTTGTTGGTGACTTTCTTTCTGTAGACTGACTGGACCTTTGGACCTATATAGTTTCTTTTTGCACACAAAGTTTTGAAGCATTGAATTGATGGGCAGTTTTCACCGTTTGAGTCGTTTCTTTTTGAGTTTCTTCACTTGCTCCATATCCCTCCAGCCATCTCCTCTCAAGGTCTTGGAGCAAGCCAGTTCAGAGCAGCTGGTGGGAGGTCTGGTGTGATAAAGCTTGATGGAGGTCTTGTCGGCAATGCTGGTGGTTTGTTAGCAGGATCTCAGAATGTTGTGGTCTCGGTAGAGGCAATGTTGCCCTAGATTCCCATAGATCACAAGTGCAAGCTGCCTCAAATGACCATGTCACGAGGTGCCTGGCGGTTAGTCCGCCCTGGAGCAAAGCAAGCAGATCCCTTGTCGGAAGAGGTGGGCTGAATTTAGATTTCTTTGCAGGTTTGTTTGTATAGCGAAGCATCACCACTCTTCTGGTTTGGTGAGCATTTGGGAGGCATGTTGAGGCATTGAGCTAGACAATCGCCCACTCCTACCACTACTACCTACCACTACTACCTACCACTACTACCACCACTACTACCACCGCTACTGCTGCCACTCCTGCTGCGACTTACTCATGTCTCCTGGACTTCCTTTCTTGTGAGTCGTTTTCTTCCTTGTGTTTGCAAAAGTGACTTGTGACTCAGTGCAATGCTGGCACTACTGTCGGTTTTCATAAAAAAAGAGTGTTTGCTCTCTGTGCAGGAAGTGCTTTCTTCCTTGCCCACTGCGCGGCGGAGCAACCTCGTTTTCCAAATGCCCACAAGGCTGCTTTTAACACATGTGAATTAATGCGTGAGAATGCTATCAGAGGTGAAACTGTGCCAAGCGCAGTTGTTGATTTGGGGCCTTTGTACGCCTGCAAGGAATGCTGACGACTCCTTCCTTTACCTTTGACAAAGTGAATTTGCAAGCAGACTGTGGGAGTAAGTACCTCGAGATAAGCAGCGGCTGGATGAGTGTAGATAGGGGCAGATATACAGATTTAACGGGGACAGAACTGGTGACAAATCCGGACGATGGAGAAATGCACCAATTGGGCCATCGTTTCCACCATTTCATCGGCACCCGAATTGCAAGGCTGACCTCACGACCTGACATCACGAGTGTGAAGGCTGCGGAGTTGGATGGATGTGGAGAGACTCTAAGTCCATGCACATGATTGCAAAGCAAGAGGGACCACCAGAACCATAGCAAGAGAAGATAATGCACTGATTGAATGATTGGCTCATAATATCTAATTGCAAAACTCGGCATCGTTTGCTGCGTTTCTTTTTTGTTTCGGACTCTCTGAACGGTGAACTTTTGGCAGCCACAGACCAACAGGATGGGCTTTCGGATGGGACTTATGCTGTCAACGGATGGATATCGAATCCACTAAGTTTCTCCAGAAATTCGGTATTTATGTACAATCTGCACCAAGCCACCTTTGAATGTTGCAGTTCCAACATGAATTCAATCCTTGTTTACCTATACAACATCCAAGATGCTGCGTGCACACAGAGCTCAGGAAGCTGCAGTAGGAATGCTGAAGGGTTTCTGCATTGGTTACGCGGCGAACATTTTGCACTGGATCCATTGATCCTATTCTGTGTTGCATTCAAATTGATTTGTATAGCATGTTGCTGCATATGCTCTGCATCTCTTCCTAAGCAGGTCACAGCTGGCCCGGTGATTATGGGCCCTGCTCGAACCACGGCCAGGGCCCATGTGTCTCCAAGTAGAGAAAGGAACAACTGGTGACATACCTTGAACTGTACACTCGCCAGTGCGCCAGTGATCCGCTTTTTGAAAAAGTCACACCATCCACACGAAGACCTCTTCCAAGCCCCACCCTGTAAAGGCGATAACAAACCATGGCCATGTGCTGGCCCACATCCTTCACGTAGTGGCAACAGGATTGTGTTTTGCGGAGGACATATGTGTATAGGGGATAACTTTTCCCCAAACCAGAATGTTCTGATAGCAGCTCTGCAACTCTATGTGTTTGGAGTTGAAGATGATGACATGATGACCCATCCCTGCTGAGGTGGTGCGCCGTCCTTCCAATTGCGTGATCAACTCGCCTCTGACACGAGCTCAGAGGCCTTCACTATGCCTGTGTTGGCTTCACTGTTGTTTTCCGGGGCTCTTGGAGGCTCAAACCTATGGGATATTCAGAATAGCACCTAGCAGCAATAATGCAATGGTGGCCCTGCAGACTAGGGTCTTTCCTGTGCAATGTCTCTCTGATACGGCCGCAGGCCACCCACGCTTTCGCCCTTCAGCTGGGCGACCCAGACAGAGCTGTTTGCGAAAGCCGGGAATCACCGATTTAGCGCAACCGGTTTTCAGTTGCCTGGAAAGGCTAATGGTCAAGTTCAGTCCTGATGGGTTCGTTTGGCCTGGAGTTCCGGCAGCGTTCCATTTGATGATTCTGGTACAGCTGCCGTGCACTTCAGGTCTTCCACGGCCACTCAATGGTACGCCGGCCATCGCGTTCAGCGCAGGTAGGACGACATTGCCTGATGCAACATCTTGGAAAGGGAAAAGCCTTGTTCGAGGAAGCTTCATGAATTTTGGAAAGAGCCTTTAGAGCTTTCAATGCGGGTAGATGCTTGTTGGTTTTCCATACTGGTCAGCCTTATTGTCAGCAGTCTGGGAGTCACACCCACATCCCCCGAGTCATCCCGAACCGCCCAGCACTCCCTCCGGGCCCCTGCGTCGCGTTGGGAACCTCAGGAGGGGGAATCTGAATGGAGTTTTCATGAGCACATTTGGAACCAAGAACCTTCACATCCAGAGCCAAGAATCTTCATTCTATCCTTTTCGCTTTCAAAGAAAGACCATGTAATTTTCTTGAGGGCACGCGTTTGCATTAGTCGAAATGCCCAAAGGCTGGTCTGAAAATACACTATACATTTGAAAAGGAACTTGGAATGTGGAAGTTCAACATCATGTTTCTGAGAAGGGGCGCTTTTATTGCTTGAAATGCGCAGATGAATTTCTGCAACACACAACAGCATGCTGTGCTTTTGCAAGGGCAAGTTGTATGCTAGTGGAAAGACTAGCGGCTAGCGTGCCTTGGAAAACACAGGCTTGCATGCTCAACAGGCACAGGTGCATTTCTGACAGCGTGCAGGGGGTAGCTCCGGAACATGCAGGGTTGTGTTTTTGGAAACACCCCGTCATGCCTGTGAGAACGCGCGCCGGTACGTGCAGGGGCATTCCTTTGACCAGCCACAGTTGTGACTTTGGAAGAGCAATGTCATGTGTCTGAAAAGACTGCGCAGATGGCAAAATATGCAACACGTCTTTTCGAAAAGACATTCAAACCCTTTGCGACATGCAACCACATGTGTTTGAAAACAAACGCGTGCTTTTGTCGAAGTACACAGATGACATCCAAAAATACAAATCCTTTTGCCTTTGAACAGATCGAGCTTTATTTTTGTGTTTGCGTATGCCATGGCTGTTGAATGCAAACAGGCCGAGTAAATGCTGTTTGGGGTCGACTGGAATAACTTAAAACCAATCAGAAGCTAATCCGCCAGCCAAAAAGGCTTGGTAAGGAGCATACGCGAAAGATTCAAGATGTTGGTGGCAGACAGAGCAACCCTTGTGCAAGATACTTTGTGTAAAACAGTCCTCGGGAAGTTGACCAAGGAAAGGGGTGCCCCTCGTTTCGTTTGAGACATCAATGCCAGTCCTGGCACTCCGTCACACCTTAGTTTTAGGTCACGGGTTTGTGGTTGGTCTGAACATCGTTTCACATGGCTTTGAACAAAGTTATATATATATATATACATTGTCTCGTGGATTAGGTGCCTTGGCAATGTTTCATGTTTCCACTTGGGAATATGCTGATCAGATGTTTTTGATTCAATTATTGACCTTTTTCGAAGGGGACGAGGGTAACTGATGCCCTGCTTGCGGAAATGCTTCACCAAGGCCAGATGTGGTTCGACGTGTGAGGCTCTCAGTGGGGATCATGTACGCAACTCGTTCACAGAGGAAGTTAAAGACAGATGAACCCCAGCCTGCCAGAACCTTTTTGCACTCTATCAGTCCCGCAGTCCCGCATGCCTTACAAGTTCATCCTGTTGATGGACGACAAAACCATCAACAGCTACTAAATGGGACAGGGACTGCAGGGTGACAGTGGTGGAAAAAAAAGCGTCCATCGAAGACCTGGTCACAGCATTCGTTCATTTCAAGGCCCTTCTCCCTCCCTCTCTAAAATCATGCTTATCCTGCTAAGTCCTCAGTGCCTGTGGCATTTGCCCCAAGCCCTGCGCTCAGAGAATTGCAAGCGCAATTGCTGAGCCATACCAGATGGCAGTCCATTGAGGTACTGTTGGTGACCTGTCAAACTTCTGGCTGTCGGGACGCACAGACCGTGACAGATAATTCGCATCGAACATGCATACTTGGTTCTTTGTAGTCTGGTCAGTGGCTCCTCTCTTGCGATGGCAACTGCAACCCCAAATCCAGCTGCATGCCTCAAACGTCTCTCAATGTGTCTCGCACGCCGACAATCGCTCTTTTGCCAGGGATTCAAACGCAAGAAGCTTCAATTTCATGCACACTAATTTGCTTGAGGATATTCTGCTCTAATGTTCAACACACTGACAAGCTGCAGGGCTGCCTCCAGCTTGTGCTGGTTCGACGGGAGGATCCTTTCCACAGAAGTGCTTTTGAAATTTCTGAAGTCAGGCCAGATCGAAAGCCAGCGCCAGGCCAAAGATGTGGCGGGTGAAATCATATTGCACATCTTTCTGTCACACAGTTCCAAGAACCTTTGCTGGCAGGTTGGTTGTGTGTGCTTCTTTTTCCAATTCCTGTTTGGAATGCCCAGTTCGCATGACCTGGGGCAGCTGCATCACTGCAGGTGAAGCCTGGAACTTCTCACCGCTGCTTCGCAGCAGGTGCGCCACGGGTTCTCTAGAATTTGTTGCAGGGGTGAGGCGTTCGATGTGCGTGTTGGCCAATTTAGGGATCCATTTGCATCCATTTGCAAGATGCGGTTCCGGGGGTTCGCCCTGTCCCCATTTGTCGCGCAAGCTTCTTCTTTTGTTTTGATGCTTGCTGTTAACTCTCAGCTTGTAGAACATCACGCCAGGCTAGCTGCCCACCGTGCAGATCCGGAGGAGACACCTTTGGACTCCTCCCCGGAGGCTGAAGGCCAGTCGTTTGAGTGAAATGGTTCCTGTTTTGCAGTATAATACTTCTGAATCCCTTCCAAGGGGATGAATCAACCGGAAGGCTCTTCATGGCTTTGGTAGCTGCCAGCTTTGCATCCAAGTGTTGCTGACCTTGCTCCGGTTCTTCTTTGCAGGCAGTGATTTGCAAAGCTCTTTGCCGACGGAGACGCCAGCTACAGCGTCTCCCCAGACGCCCACCACACCGCGGACACCACAGGCGCTTGGGTAAGTAAGCCCATCTGCCCATCTCAGAAAAGCTGTCCCCTCATAAGATCTGGAGATCTATGGGGATCCAAAGGAGACTTTCAATTTAAGTGAATAACACCATTTAACTTATTCATGATCTCTTATTATTTATTATTGCTTTTTATCTAATAAGAAACTCCTTGATAAAAGCCATCTGTTTCTATATTATTCATGCAATGGCAATGGAAGATGTCGGGAGTCGAAGGCCATCATTTGTTGGGACTCCACGGCCAGGCGTCCGAAGCAGGCCTCCGTGTGGGAAGGGCCTTGGAGGGATCAGGGATCCAAGCACAAAGGCGATGCCAGGGCAGATTAAACCGATGAAATAGACACATAGTTGGACATATCCTAGTCGTTAGCGAGTGATCGACGAGATGTGTCTGATCTCGGAGCTGGGGCTCGAAGAGTCTGGGACCTAGCATCCCGATGGAGCCTGGGTGCATAGGCCGGCTCCTTGAGGAAGGGTGGCAGAAGTTCACCTTTTTCGATGAGATCCAGGAGCTCTTGCCGGGCATCTTGGATGGTTGGAACGAGGAGGGCTACAAACTCCTGTGTCGGTTAGACAACGAGGAGGGCGCCGCCTTCTGGTTCCTTTCGTTGTTTCCACAGCTCCTGTTTGCCGACGACGGGTCGTGGGGCCTCCTGAGGAGCGTCTTCGTCTGACGCAGCCATGGTAGCTAAAGAGGGGTGATGGCTCGCAGACAAAGGGGGCAACACTCAACCCCAAAATGGATGTGCGAAGAACGTGACACACATATATTCTTGTATCATGTGACTCATGTGACTATATATATATATATATATTCATATATTTGACTTGTCAGTTGGAACTGTTTCATTTGCCTTAAGACTCCATAACTAGCACTTGTGCGCAGCCAGCCAAGTTGACATTGAAGTTACAATTTTGGTGTATAGAAGCCGCCCAAGTTCATTTGACATTGAGTTGGCACTTTCTGCCACGTGTCATTGGCTGAACCAGCTCAACTCACACTCTTGCAACCTGTTCTGTCTCGGCTAGTAATCTCGCATTGAGCGTTTAGAGTAAGAGGTATCTTCAGTACTAGACCCACGTCATCTTCCTGTTTCCATTGTTTGTTTCAGGAGGTCAGACGCACTTTACTGTAATTTTTGTTGTTGTTGTTTTGCAGCACAATAAAACGCATTCAATGCCGGCCAGATGTAACTTGCTCGCTGGGTAGGCAGGGCAGAATTCGATGGGCACGCAGAAGCTGTTGTAAGCCATACGATGCAGTCCTTTTTAACGTGTTTGCCAATGCTTTTAATCTATATATCTCTAGCACTATTGCTGCAGCAGCGAGAGTCAAGTTGTGTCTGTCATTGACAGATGCCGTTGACATTTCATGAGCAAAAACACATGGTGAAAGCATGTCAAAACACATATTTAAATCGTATGAATATATAGCCAACATTTTTCCTACCATTTGGCTACAGCCCGAGTAAAGATTTTTCCAATGGTTCTGTTCTGGAAGGTTGAAAACTCGATCTCTCTATGCGGGCGCACGAATAGAAAGGCGCCCAGTCTGCCATTCTCTGGCCGCTTCGTGGGGGCTTGATGAGGGAAGCAGAGCCTTTGTTGAACAGTTTGGAAGAAAGAATCAGAGGAGGATAAAGACATTCAAATGGATTCAAGCTTCAAGACTGTTTCAACATCGAAGAGGATGTGACGCTACAGGTAGCATTGGAAAAACGCCCTAAAGCTGATGACGCTTGCCAAGTCAAAGCCAAATTCCCATAGCATCTCTATTGCATATTAGTTGAGTTGCTTTGGCGGGTAGCCCCTTTTGTCAATTGTGGAAACAATAGGTGCTTTTACATTATTTCTGATGCGTTTCTACTTGAAGTCCCATACACATCTTCCGGTGGAACATGCGAATCTATAGGACGTTGTTGTCATCCCTCCAGTGTTTGTCTCTAATCGAATCTATTTAAACTAATTATAGACCCGCTTTCCAATTTCTGCCTGTTCGCCTGCTTGCTTCGCAATGCTTTGCGTGTTCGCCAGGAAAGTTGCCCAAGACAGGCCTCAGGCTGCTGGAACCGTTCCAAAGCTATCACAAAGATATTTGCGCTTTTGAGGAGAGTCGTTTGGAGACCAAACCTGGATCCTGCTACGTGCTTTCGCTTGCAACAGTTGCCGAATCGTCACACTCTCCGGCCGCGTCAAGCTATATAGAAGTCGTTTGCAAGACTTTAAGAACTGGTTAACCAAAGGCAGGATCGCCATTGTCAAGCTTAGTTTTCGATTTCCGGAACTTGGCCCTACACGATCCTGGGACCAAAGCCTTCAAGCCTTTTGGATCAGAAAGGCCTCCAGAGAAGGTCTCAGAAGAGCTTCTTCCAGGCTGATGGCACGATCTCGCCGGTGCGCCGCGCCAAGTCTGTGTCGCCCCAAGTCCGCACGACCCGCCGGAGTGGTTTCACGATCTGAAAGGATCTGAAAGGATTCCCTTGTTACTAGTAGCTTCTTGTTGCTAGTAGTAGTGGCATCCAACCTAATAGCGATGGCCTGCACCTAGTAGCTTCTTGTTAGGCCTCCAACCTACTTGCGATGGCCTCCACCTAACAACGTCCTAATAGTGGTTTTGGATTGGATGCTGAACCCGCCTCAACGGAGGGTGCCATGAGGGGGAAGGTTTGAAACGAGTCCTGATCGCAACGTGACGACGTTTTGAATGCGCAGGATTCCTGATCTTCGGCTCTTGCCCAGGAAAAGACACCGACGCAAGCCAGAGCTTGGCGATGAGGCAGGGACTTGCGGTCTGAGACTTGAAAGTGGCAGTTGAGAGCAGCCTGCTGTGCAGCCTGCGGTGGCATATGAGCCGATATGTGCCGATATGAGTCGATATGAGTGTGATTGAGATTTGTTGCTTGCTGAAACAGGAACACTTGTTCCCTCTGCGTTCAGACAAATTTTTTCTGTGTTGGCTCCAGGCTGCAGGCAGTAGGAAGATGAGGGGAAACATAGGCAGACATATGTGAATATCATCCCCTTCCCAGAAACCAATCATGCAATGCCACAATTTCTGTAACAAGATCGTGACTGATTGTCCCTTTCGACATCGACCATTTGGCATCGGCACCGACCAACAGACAGACTTTACTTGATCGACATTCGTCGACAAGGCTTTATCGACTTTATGCCTCCAACTTTGGGCCTTGGGTCAATTGATTTGCTCGGCGGTTCCGATGGATGTTGATGCTGGGACTCCTCTTGGAACCCTTGTGCTGCTGACCGCCAAGGAGTGCTGAATGGGCTCTGAAGATAGGAAAACATGAAGTCCAGTGTTTTTTGGAAACCCTGTTCGGTTGTGAGCTGGATTGAACGTGCTGCTATGTACTGTGCTACTATGCCTGTCAATACACTGCACAAGCTGCAACTATCGTGCGACCTCTGCCTCCAGAGCTTGCAGCTTGTCTTGCTTACGAAGATGGGAGGCAGACTTGGCATCCTTCTTGCCTCACCACAGGTCACCTGACGGGTTGCCAGGAGAAGCTGACCCCAATTGGCGAAGAGGAGGCCTTTGACTTCAATGGAACCCAGGCGAGCGACCCGAGTAGCGGCAGTACGGCAGTGTGGACCATTCCCAGAGTAGCGGCAGACTGCAGGCACAGCTGGTTGAAAATGGAGGCGAGCTGGGAATGCTGGTCACTTGGCAACAGAGGTCACTTCCAAAGTTCCAAAGAAACAACAAGCCACCTGACACTGGCAGCTCGCTTTTGCGTTGGGTGGTTCCAATGTGCAGGACAGGTGTGTTGTAGGTAGATTTGTCTGTCAAATTGATCTGCCTGCAGTCAAGGTGCTAAGCTTCAGTGGCTACTTTTTTACAAGTGCCATCTACAGCTTGCAGGCGCAGATGCGACATGGATGTCATGTCCAAAAAAGGTTCATGGTCAGGGCAGTGGGGCCAGACCTTGACCAGTGAATTCACAGCCATAGCAAACATCGACAGCTTCACGTCCATCAGCTCTTTCTCAAGATCCTTCGTGTCGATGCCTTCGGTCCTCCACATGCCACTGAGGCTCTTAGCCGCAGATGAGCTGCAAGGCTACGACCTCGTGCTCGGGCCAACTTCCTCAGCCGAGGACCGATTGAAGTGGAGTGATCAAACTGAGCTTATGTATGTTTGCCTTGTGCTTGTTGTAAGAGAGGCAATGCCCAGAAGCCAAGTCAGGTTTTGCTGGTTATCGCCTTTGCAGTACTTGACAAAATAAGCCGCAAGGCATTAACCATTCTCTGAGTTCAACGATTCAACCTGCGACCTGCACAATGGTCAGGGATTGGCAAAACAAATGCCAGACTTGCTGCTGGAGAAGGGCTATGTGGGGGTTCTGAGTTGGCGATCGTAGCTGGTGCGATCGTAGCTGGTGCGATCGTAGCAATGACAACTAGGTGGCGATTGTAGAGATCGTTCCTGAAACCTTTGTCAATCTATGACTTCCAATATGGGACCCCACTTCAAATGGTGATCCCAAGGTAAACTGGGTCCACTGGTGTCCAAATTGATCCGTGCCTCTTTTGGCCATCTCGAAACGCCTAGGTCACCACGCACATGATGCTCCCTGCGCGAACTCGTGCGGGAATCCTGGCCACTGTGAAGCAGCTCAACGACTACTTTGTCCGTTTGCCAACTGAGCGACCTGGCAACAAATGAACTTGGAGATTCTGACAACAAGGATTATATACATCACGGAGGGTTGCAATGGTAATCAGAGAAGCATATTTTTATCATACATTTTTTTGTTCCCGGAGGAAGAACCCTTGCAAGCCTTGCCCATGTAGTGAATCTTCTGGCCGGCCCAATCCACCCTAGCGGAATTCATGCAAGAACACTTCGACCTTTCCGCAACTCTTTTTTCTCGACCTTCTCAGTGGACTGTTTCAGGTTTGAGCTTGGCTATTTGGGCCGCGGCTCTTCGCGTGATCGGGTGGCGATGTTGGAGGCTGAAGTTTGGGGATAAGTGTACGCAACCTATCCCAGCTCCACAGCAGTGGTACACGATGCACTCCTAGAAGGGACGCCTTACATGTGAAAATGCCCCGCACCTGCCAGTCACTGGAGTCCGCTGCAGCGTCGAGTTTGTTGGCACAAGAGCAGAGTGCCCGGAAACCAAGGAAGACAATGGACACCAGGTTTGCACAGATAGAGTTTGCTTGTGCCATGCTTTCGCACCCACAAGGGGTGATACTTGTAGTGTCATGCAAGTCTTAAGAGTGTTTTGATTCTGCAAATGTCTGAGGTGGCCGAGCATTTACGCCTCACGCGATTGGGCTTGTTGGAGACCTTCGGCTTCCGGCTCTCCAGCCGTTGCTGGACAGAACAGGTTACTGTAATCCTTCCTAGCATCCGAGCTGTGACCCAGGGGTTGCTGTAGAGGGAATGCATGACCTCTCATGGACGGATCTGGCCAGATCTGTTGGAGGATGTATGAGCTCTATGGTCGGAGGTGGTTTGTTTGGTTTGGATGGTGGATGTTTGGCCTAACTCAGTGTCCTGCGCTGAAGGCACCACCCTGCTGCTCCGCCTGAGCGGTGGAGCTGCGTCGGAGGAGCCGGAGCCTGCGGAGCCGCCGAGTGCCGCAGAGGCGGTGGCTCGGTTCAGCGAGGTGGCAACTGGCAACAATTCTTTTCTTTCACCAACAGCCAAGCTTAGGGGTCTTCAGCCAAAGTAAAGACTTCGTAGCAGACAGATTTTAGAGCAATTTTCGGGAACAGTTTCCGGAGGATGTTCATGCAAATTCGGGAGCCGGTTCTGGAGCAGGTTCCGGAGGAGGTACCGGAGCTTCCCGAGCAGGTTCCGGTGAAAATTGCGGAGCAAGTTCCGGAGCACTTACATGCCATTGTGCTGACATTGTCATGCATGTAGTGCTGACATGTCATCATGCTTGTATGTTGTCACGCTGACATGTTATCATGCCCTCAGGCTGCCAGGCTACATGCGTTTTTTTTGCCTACCTGCTAACATGTTGTGTTGCTGACACACTGAGGTGTTGCTGCCAGGTGGAGGTGTAGACATGCTGACGTGACTCATTTTGGCTGATATGCTGGTGTGGTGTCACGCCAACATGTTGTCAGGCTGTCACGCTAACATGTTGTCATGCTGACATGCTAACATGCTGACACGTTGTCATGCTGAGATGCTGAAGTGAGGTCTTGCTGTTGTGCTGACTTGCTGGCAGGTTCCAGAGCAGGTTCCGGAGCAGGTTTTCTGGTACTTGCTTGTTTCGGCGTTGTCATGCCCACATATGTGCAAATTTTGTGATATGCCGACATATTGCGGTGTTGGTATGCTCTCATGGCACTTCGAAAGGGTCCTGCATTTGAAAGCCGCATTGTTTGGCAAAGGGACAACACTTGTCCGCAAACAAGTTTTGGACCCTAATGCGCCCGCCCATCTTGGAAATCATCCAAGGGAAGCACCAACAGGAAACAAGGCGAGTGAAGGAAGGTGTTCCTCATCTTTCTTCCAATCACAATCACCAAAGAGGCCCTGATGTCGCATAGTCGACCGTCGTCAAAATTCGCCCAGGGGAGAGTCTCGGAGACTCGACTCGTCGGATCGTAGGACGAAAATCAGAGTCAGCGCTAGCAACAAACCAAATGCTGACAATGACTGAGCCCCTATGTTTGACTTTCTTTCAGGTTCTGAGAGAGATAGGGAGAGAGCCCACCAGAGAGAAAGGAAACGATATGTGTTTGGCAAGCGACCTGTTTGGTTCGCATTCGCTGGAATCTTGGTTTGGCCCAGGAAGCTTTCCTTGCGCTCATGGGCCGTAAGCGCCTGTGCCTCTTGCGCTTCTTGGGGCCGGGTGGTGGAACTTTGCGACTCATCCCTCGGAAGGATGAAGCAGAGGCAGACCGAAATGCCTTGTGCAAGAGGTGGTACCAGGTTCCGGTATGGCCATGTTGTGAATCGGAGTCAAATGATTGTCAGAGGGACACTGCAGAGTTTGTGATGTCTTTATTCAGGTTAATTTCAGCTAAATGGCAAGCCTGGTGCAGGTCACGATGGATGTGTGCATCAACATGCAAGTAGTTTTCCTCACCCAGCAGCACCTCAGCTAGCAAAGACTTTGTGACTGTTAAGTTTCTCTTTTGAAAGCAGCTATTTTCGTCAACAGGCCTTTCTCCTCCTTTTCCTTTTGATTTGCTTTCCTCCATTGGATGCCTGGTTCGAGCTTGGTTCGACATAGGTACGATTATCAGTTCGACTCAGAAGGAGAGTGCGTCTCGGCTACGTTAATCTCTTCATGGGTTGTGCTATGTTGTGCTCCTGCCCCTCCTGCATCTTGCAATCCCGGCACCTCAAAGGTTGATGTGATGACATTGCGGTTGTTAGACCTTGGTCTCCACTTAAAACATACACAGGCCCAGTTTCTATTGGTAGTGGACTAATTTATATAAATTTAGAGAATCAATCCCAATCATACAGAAGTGGATCCAAAAAGCAAACAGATGCTGTAATGGTCTTTCGCAGCTGTCCAGCTGCCTTGATTAGATCATGGCATATCATGACTATGAAAAGATGGTCGGGTACTCTGCGACTATGTGATTGAGATCCGTTTTTTTTTTTTTTTTAACTTTTCTTTTTTTGGCGTCCTCAGGTTTGGTCTTGCAGAGCTTCTTCCTGGAGGAGCCTTTGCAGTTGGTCTTCCAGAAGGCCCTGCAGGGGATCGACCGTCTTCGGTACCGTGTCACCTGACAACGCATGTGACACATGAGAGAGGATCTGAAGGAGGAGGGGAGATGAATGAAGGAGCTGCGGAAGCCGCAGCTCGACAACCTTGGATCTCACTACATTGCAAAGCATCCAAGGAAGCTCTAACGCGAGACGAAGAAATTAGGCAAAGAATCTTCCGACACCTGAGTTCCTTCCTACACCGCAAAGCGGCGCTCGTTTGTTCGCTGAAGACCTGGAGACCCGTGAGGCTGAGGGCCGCTTCTCGTCAGCCTTGACCACGCCGGTGACGAAGACGCCCAAGGGTCAGCAGGTCTTGGTGAAAGGCCACGGGTAAGGCGGCCGAGGATGGATTCCTTCAGCAGTGAGGGTTGTGGGCTAGGAGATGCCGAAAGATGCGGAGGATTGAGAGCATCACGTTTATTCAATTCCTTTTGAGAGCATCACAAGCATGGGTCGCCCAGCGCTTCAGGCATGGCTTCACGCGATCCTTGTGAGGTGCGCCGAACCGTTGACCGTTGTAGTCAAGGGCCAAGGGCACACGGTTCTCAATGTTTCAATGGACTTGATGAGCTAGAAAGAATTGCGCTGCAAAGCCTTCTTGAATCCTTAAAGCATGCCCGCGATTATAACTAACGATCAAGATTTGATCTTTGGACGCATCAGATTTGATCTATGGGTCAAGCATTTGTAGCCCCTCGAAACTACTGCAGTTGGGTGGTTGCAAACACCCCAACAACCACAGGTCACTTTTGTGACGTAGTTCCCGACCTCCACGACCTCCAGGCGGACCTGCACGAGAAGCTTTGGGCCGCTGTTCGACATGGCGGCTGTGACGGCTTCCTTGAGATCCCAAAGACCAGGCCTAAGGGATTTGGCTTCGGTGTCTTCGAAGGAAAGCAACAATTCAGGACTAGCCTATAGTAGAAAACAGGACTAATAGCGATGGCCTCCAACCTAATAGCGATGGCCTCCAACCTAGAAGCGATTGCCTTTTCTTTTTCTTTTTTTTTTCAACTCTTTCGTTTGACTTCATTGAAGGTGAATGACCCGAATGTCAAGCCAAGAGCGCCATCATATTTTGTCGTTTGGCCAGGTTTGACATCGATCAATACGTGGACTATGAGGAGCCATTTGGACCATGGGAGTGATCGGATGGATTTCTGCAGGAAAGTTTTTCCTTTTTAAATATGAGCATGCAGCTTGGCGAAGGATCAACAGCGGGCAATGAGTAGTTTCAAGAGCTACTGCCGTCATCAAGGAGGGGCCTCCAAGAAGCAGAAGACTGCTGGCACATCTATTTGTTTGTATATATGTGTTTTCCACGCGGCATTGGAACCTATCTCAGTGTTGAGTTTTCCAGCCTCACGTTGCATGATGTGTTCAGCCGTTCCTTCCAGGCCACATTGAAGGAATCGAGATCTTTGATGCCTCATTCTTCAACATCATGGAGCAGGAGAGGGAATGCAAGATCTTTGTCTGTCTTCGGGAGATACAAGATATGTTTTTATCCATGCCGAAGATTGGCAGTCCTGCACCAACACTCTGAGTCCAGGTTGATTGCTTGCATTGTCCGCCAGGAGGTTAGAGGCATGGATCCCGAGCAGAGGATATTCATGGAAACAGGCCGGAACGAGAGGATCCTGCTAAGTCAGGCTAAGTCATACATGCACACAACAAAACATAGAATTTGGTCACAAGTTGGCTGCTTGATCAGCGAAGGTTGGATTAGGTTTGCTGATTGTCTTAACTCCTTGCTTGCTAGCCTTCGTTTTGACGGTAGGCTGGATGGCGCTGGCAGATGCCGGCTACAAGCGAGAGCAGGTGATCTTATTGCGTGTGTGTCCAAACAGGGTCTAACCAATGTTTTGCTGCTTTGTTTGTTTGTTTCTTTCTTTCTTTCTTTCTGTCCGTCCGTGGGTCCGTCCCTCCGTCGGTCTGTCTGTTTGGCTCTTTCTTTCTTTCAATCTCTAAAGATTGTCTTACTTCAGCGTTTCAACCTCAAGTACTTTATTTAGCCCTTCCTGGGCGTTTTTTTAAGGAAACACAGCCCTTGGTTCCGTTGAGACACGCTTTGCTTCCGCGAGGTGCGGATCGACTCCGCCCACTTGGGGGTCTTCGTCGGAATCAGTGGCTCTGCGCCTGGGCGGCAACGATGCCCATGACGATCCTGACGGTTTCTTGTTGCTGTGTGGCTGGCAGATGCTGGCAGTGTGCTGGCAGTGCTTGGTGCTGTTGAGGATTGGCGGGATGTGTGTCGAGCACCATCAGCTAATGGTGTGCCGGAGACATTCATTGCGACCCTTGGATTTGGCGAAGACATCGTAGACGGCGAAGACATCGTAGGTCGATCCCAAAATCCACCGGAAGAGGACACGTCAAAACCCAGTGGTTGGAGCATCTCCCTAATACACCTCCAGTGTACAAGCATTTCAGGCTCTGGCTTCACAGAATCGAACAACCCCCTCTACGGCAAACGACTCAGGAATCGATTCAGCTATGTGATCAATTTGAAGGGTCCTAGCTTCATTGTCAACACCGCTTGCTCCGCCTCCTTGGTGGCACTACATAATGCAAAGACGCATTTGCTCATGCCGCAGGAGAGGTCGAGAGACTAGCTGTTTCGTTCGGGATAGACGGCAAGACCGTCCAGTCCTTCTAGTTTGTGAATGTATGCATGTAAAAGAGTGTGCTCACAGCTTTCCGATAGTTGCTTGCTAAGTTTGGTCACTTCTCCACAGGATCCGCTGGATGGATGCCTCGTGGCGGGCATCAGCACCTCAGCCATGAGTTTTGGAAAACCACATACAGTACATGCCTTTTGCGGGGGAATAAGCGACCTTTGTGTGGCAGCTGTCAGGTCTGAACGTGTCTCCTGGGACTTGGATTGGGAATTGCGCAGGCGCAAACCGCGTGGGCTGGCAAATCTTATTCTACACTTTGCAAGTGCTGGGATTTACTAGATTTGCTTGTTCAATTTTGTTTGTAGTCCCGAGGTTTCTTTTCCTTTGATATTCCTTTGGATGGTCAGGAGCGATGCTTTCCTTCCGTGGCCGTTGCTTCAGCTTCAACGCCACTGCGGACGGCTACGGGCGGGGCGAAGGCTGCGCTGCGGCTGTGATCGAGCGGGGCAAGCAACGTGACAGTGAAGAGAGGACTTTGCAGGGCTGGTCAAGGATGGAAGGAGTTGCACTCGGGTTTCCTGATTTGACTTCTGTGGAATTTTTCATGCCGACCTTATGGAGCACTCACTCATTTGTTGTGTTCACTGACAAATTATCAAGGAAAGAATCCACTGCAGAGTTACAGGCAAGATACATACAGAGATTGTCAAGATATTGAGTTTCTGCATCGTGCCCCAGGTACAACAGGGATGATGACACCACCTGCGGCTCCCTTGCAGCCAGCATCTTTGCTGCAAGACTTGAAGCTTCAGGTATGGAGCGGCCTGACAAGGGGCCATAAGAAACATGTCCATGCTGTCCATGTATAAATCAAGATAAGTGAGGCAGTTAGGCATGAATTCTGGTTAGGCATAGTTAGGTACACCTTTTTCTGGACCTTCTCTACTTCACCATCCGGACGGGCTCCAACGGCGTGTCCAGGCCACACCAACTCGGATGGCCGCTCCGCGAGCCTCACCGCGCCCAACGGCCCGGCGCAGCAGCGGCTGCTGCGAGCAGTTCTTGGGGAGGCCGGGTGACGAATGCGTGTCATTTGCCATGGGAGGGGTGAGAGACATTTTTCTAGATGTGGATAGAGAAATCTGAAAAGCAAGTGACTAACTTCAGTTTTCTTGTTTGACTTAAAATGAATAGATAGGCGTTTGGAAGTCAGAGTCTCCTGATTTGTGGCATGATGTGATTGTCGCCAAAACCGTGATCAAAGCTTGTAGTAACTTCCTTGAGGGTCCATACCTTGAAGCAAACAACGCTGAACATGGACTCCGGGCATTGAATCCTTTGGAGACCTGTTTCTTTTTGCCGCTGAGGTTGCAAGTGGGGAATTCCAACATCAGGGTGACAAATCCTGAGAGTGGCTTTGAGGTTTCAGTTCAACTTTTCCAGAGGACTTGGGGAAGCCATTGGGCTTTGAGGTTTCCTTAGAGTTTCCTTCTTGACGGGCACCCCAAAAACGACCACCGAAGTGGACTGCGGCAAGATCTTGCCAACTTTTTGGTTGGTGGACCAATCTCCAGGCACGCTTGCAGTCCACACAACTGGACATCTACGAAGCCCATGGAACTGGCACCTCCTTGGGAGATCCCATTGAGATTTCTGCCGTGCGCAAGGTGCGGTGCGCTTGGGGTCCACCCGACTTTTTGTGGAGCAGCTAGAGCGGCTCACAGGAGGGTCTATATACTGTAGTACTGTAGTTCTTTCTTTTGCAGGAAAACGCGTTCCAGATAGGTTGGTAGAAAGAGCAGACTTGAAACAAGTCTCTTTAATCTCAGCTGGATATAGTCATTGACAGCTGTAGCCCTTGAGCTTCGGAGAAAACGACATTTTCGCCTGAAGCCCATCTAGCTAACTCCAGCCCAACGATCCTTCCGAGGTGCTCACGCAGCGCGAGCATCCTGAAACTCGGCTGCACTCAGCGTTTTTTGTGGCGGATTTCAGCTTTTCCAACCTCTGGCCAAGCCCATGCCGCCCACACCGTGCAGGTGATGGTTTCCTGCTCCAAGCCCAATCTGGGACATCTGGAGGGTGGAGCCGGAATGTCGGCGTTCTGCAAGCGAGGATCTAAGACGATGATCCGCGGCTTGTGGTGAATCCAACATCTCGTGTGTGTGTGTGTGTCGTATGGCTCGTGGTTTGAGGTGTGTTCTTGCCTGCATGCATGCTGAAGCTGCCGGGAACCAGCATCTGAGAGTGCAGAATCCAAACATGGACATTGAAGGTGACTCTTATGCAAGGATGTTGATGAGAGGTTGTACGCCAGCGAAAGCACACGATGCATGTGACAAGTGATGGCAATTCCTACAAGAATTGATGTTCTATCGTTGTCTCTCATATGCATGTCGATGATGCAAAGCTGTGCAACAATGCCAAGGCAGTTGTCTATGTCAATGTCTGGCAAACTATCCATTTTCCCGTTGCAGAGCTCGCTGTCCATTTGAGGTTGGCCTGCCTTCCTGCTGCAAGAAGCGGCGCCCCTGAAATCCGATGGCTCTTATGCTGATGCCTTAGCAAAAGGGTTCTTCTCCGCTTGGTGTGATGGTTCCTCTGTTTGTGTTGACACAAGAAAGACAGCAGGGTGTGCCCTGGCCTTCAAAAAGCAGTCTCTGAAGCTGTCCAGACCAAACGCACATGCCGAAGACCTCCGTAGCGGGGGTTACATATGACACTTCCTGGTTCAATAGGAACGGCTTGAATTCCTGGCGATGGTCCGATGGGTTCACTGCTCAGGTGGGTGTTAGTGGCTTTGGCTATGGTGGCACCAACAGTCATGCCTTGGCCTTCGGGCACAACGCATCTTGGACACTGGGATTATGCGCTGAACCTTGTCCCCAAAAATTCAGCTAAAGAGGAGAAAAAGAGAAGTTGCCAGGGCTTCCTCAAACGGGGCCTTATTTGGAGAAGACTTCCAGTTGATTCTGCTGACAGAAGCACTGCTCAGGTAGTGACCTCTCGTGGTGACAACAAGAAGCGCTCTGCAGCTGGTTCCAACATTGGAGCATGCTGAGTGCTTCTGGCTTTCCTCGGGTCCCCCAGATGCTTCCAACAGAGCTTCTCCAACCGGTTGGCACGGTTCAAAGGATCCAAAGGTGCTGAGCGTTCTCTTGCGAGTCGCACCAAGGAACAAGCCATGCTCCAGCAGGTGCGCTTAGCTACGCCAGAGATCAACATGGCTCCTCAGCGAGGTTTTCTATTTGATGCCATCGATGATTCACTAAGGAAAAGACGTGACATGAACAGAAGAAATGGTCGGACTTTTGCACTTGGTTGAGTCATTTGGAACCACACTTCGGACATGATCAACGGTAGACAGATCTAGACAGTAGATAGTAGATGAAGTACATTCTGGATTAAATCCATGGGGTGTTTCGATTGTATTTCGTGTCCCGACGTTATGGTTTTCCTAGGTCGGGGAGAACTACGAGGACTGGCAGACGAGTGGCCTACCACACCTGTCGATGAAGCCCGGGGCATCCTTTGAAGTGACTAGGACGCCTGAAGATCCTGACAGCTTCAAGCTTGGTTGAAAGATTGGACCTGGTCAAATGTCTCCACTGTTTTGAAGTGTTTCTATCTGAGTTTATGCTTGCACCCTGGGATTTTTTGGAGCTTGCAGCTTGAAGCCTCACTTCGAACTCAGTCATTCAAAGTGCTAGTATTTGTAGTGGATTACTTGTGGTCAGGCGCACACCGAGTCAACTCGTTTTCAGGAACTCCATGGAACTTCCCCCGAGCACCGAGTGTTTTCTTCTTTGTGCTTTTTCAACGAATGAGCTGTCTAGAGTTTGGGAAGGAGAGAGAGGTATATTCGTTTGGCCGCCGAGCGATGCATCGAGTCCGAACTCCTGTGACTTGAGGTAGAAGTCATGCAGGGCCGCGGCTGGGCTCTATTGGCTCGGTGGATGGTGGATGTGTTCAGGTACAAAACGATGCTTCATCCACCAGCTTCGATGCGTCTCTACATGGTGATTGGCACCACCGGCCTCTGAAAAAACAGCTGTTCACCATGGCCCCGTAGTTAAGGATTGAAAGACAAAGGCCGAAGCCTTCAGCCTTCGGACCACTTGGATCTGATCCTCACGTCAGTGGCCACCCTTCCACTCAGGAACCCACTGGCACGAAGTGGTGCCGATCAAGCCGAGAGGGGTCAGCGCAATGTCCATCATGGGATCCTTCAACAGCAGCTGGGCAGATTGTGACAGATGAGAGGTGTTCTACTATGTTCTGGTGAAAAAAACCAGACCTGAAGGATGACAAATTGATTGAAGCCAAGAAGCAGAGAATCCGAAAGTATCGTGTTGAGTCGGCTGTCTGACCGAAGAGACTGATCTGCACTTGCCCAGATTGGATGCCCGAGACAATGATGGCCAGGCCGGTGAAGCGAGTGGAGTAGGTGTGTTTCTCTTTACGACGTGATCAGGTTTTGGTTTTTGAAGAGAGGTTTTGTTGAGGGCAGAAAAAGGAGCGGAGACATTCTGAGGGAGCGACCCGGGCTCTTCAGCTACGAGCTTACACTTGGCCAAGAAGAAGAGACCTTCCAGGCACACTGAATGCATCCGAGAGAGCTTCAAGAACCTTTTGATTCCTTTTTTTTCAGCTTCTCTTCCAACAGCTTTCTATCTATTTCTCTCAAAGAATCGATTCTTGAGCTCGGTGGCATTCCAGGTCCTTGTGGATGGCCTGCTATCTCAGGCCCGGTTGCAAGCGATGAGAATGATTCGACGGTGAGACATGCGAAGCTTGTGAGGTACTTCACCCATTGGAAGCGAAATGCAGCAGCAGATGTAGCCATGTGGTTGGACCAAGGGATGTGAACAACCGTGAGTTGGCCTGGCTGGTGAAGGCACGATGGGCCAAGTTTTTGGAAGTGTTGACAGGATGTCTTTGATGTGGGACAAGGATGTCTCTCACATCTTGCATCTTGATGGGAGTAAAAAATTGAACTGTGTTCATGAGAAGATTGCCAAAAGAGATCATCGAAGGTTTCATAGACCCAAGGGTAAAAACAGTTTTTTTGATACTATTTTTCAAGCGTCCATGAAACGCTCTCGTGCCCACCTCGGCTCTGCATCGATCCTGCATAGTGTGCTCCCTGCAAAGCATGATGACAGCAAACAATGCAGGGAGGATGTCTGCTGAGGATGTTGCTGTGTGACTGATTGATTGAGGGTCTGTGAACCAGTCTTTTGAACCATCCACCCAATTATCATCCTGTTGCGGATCCATCTCTCTCCATTTCTTGGTCTTGCCTTGCCTTGCCTTTTTGGATGATGACAGTGACATATTCAAGAGAGCACAGTGACCCCCCAAATAGATAGACTGATAGACACGGTTCAAATAGACTTTTAGTGCCATCTGTTTGGGGGTCTGTATACTTTTTCTTCTTTTCCAGCCTGACATAAACTCGAATGTGCTTTCTCGCCAGGGAAAGCCCAGGCATGGCGGGCATGGGCAATTGGACTCTGGGTAGAGCTAACGGATGCTTCATGAAAAGAACAAAAGAGAGGGATGGAGCAAGCTGGGAGAGGAGCTGGGTAGGCCAGCTGGTAGACAGCTCTGGCTTTAAACAGACGCCTTCAAGTGACATGTCGAAGTCCAGGACGACCTTCCGAGTGGAGGTCTTCATACCTCCTGGCGAGGCCAAATGCATGTCAGTCGCTCGCCCAGCGCAACCGACAACGAGGAAGTGCACAAGCTTGGCAAAACGTGTAAAACTCTTTGGCTTTTCAACTCAGCTCAACCGCTGCTTATTTCGCCCGAGATCTTGTTGTCGTCCTCAGGTCACTTGGTTTAAGGCTGGTGTGGCCAAGCCTCCAGCGCCGCCTGCGCCAGCACCTCTTCCCGCGGCCCCCCGTCGAAGAGCTTAGCATCGAAGAATGAAAAAAGAGCGAGTCGAGTCGCGAGGGCCAATCCGTTTGGGTTGTCATTCGATCGATCGCATGGTTGGGAACAACCGCTATCATCCACTCATCCATCCTGTGATTTCTGGGAGCAGGATCCCACTTGGAAGGATTTGATGTTAGCATCCATCCAGTCTTCCATCCATTTTCTTAGGTTGGAGGCCATCGCTAGTAGGTTGAGGCCATTGCTATGAGGGGGGAGTAGGTTGGAGGCCATTGCTATGAGGGGGGGGAGGCCATCGCTCCATCCAGTCTTCCATCCATTTTCTTAGGTTTTTCAGTTGTGATCAGCTTCTCAGAGATTCTGCCGCTGTCAGGCTGACCTCGGATAGCAAAGTGCTTCAGCTTCCTGCATAGCTTCGGGTGGAGCTGAGCTGAGCTTCCTTGGTCCAGGCTTGACCTGGAGACACTTGCCATCAAGAAAACAGAGAGACCATGACCAGTGTCAAGGAAACTCAAGGAGCTTTGCGGAGTTGAGCTAATGCCCTCATTCCATTTTGCATTCCACAAGTGCAGAATGGTTGCAGTCTCATGAAAAGTGTTTTGGTGCAGTTTCAAGGACACATGGGAACTGCAGAAGATCATACGTTGAGTGCTAGGTCGTACTCCGAAGAGGAAAGTTGTCCAAAATCAGATGAAATGGTCCCAATTCTTTCACACATCACAAACTTTCAAAGCTGAACCAAATCAAGTTCAGGCCTGTTCAGGCCATTTTAATGGCATGATGTTTTGTTCGATGCTGAAACATAGGGCATGGCGCCTCTGCGGCGCAGCGTGGCTCGGTGGCCTCTCGGCCAAAACACTTTCGTTTGAAGGCGCTCGTACAAACCGTGGTGCCAGGAAGACTCTGTACCATAGACCTCGAAGATCGAGGAACGAGAGGGAGCACAGAGGAAAAGGGGCTCCATTCGTGTCTTTTGGCTTCGAGTGAAGTTTCCCCAAACATCTAGGAACGAAATCATCAGTGCGCGCTCCTTCAAGGAAGCTCCCCACGCCCTCAAGCGTGGGGCGTTTGGGGCGCTTCCTTGAAGAAACGTGAGCTGTCCTGATCCTAGCTAAGAGCGTCCTATTGGTAGTAGCTTACCTCCTTACTCAATTATATAGGTAGGGGCCTACTTAATTAAGTAAGGGCAGGCTAATAACAAAGAAACCAAACATTAAAGTTTCACTTGCTTCATATTTGTGGTAATCCCAAGACATCCGAGGTGTCTTTCTCGCGGACATTTGTTGTGCGGCAAGCACATGGTGCAAATGGTGCATGAAGTGATGTGTCTTTTTCTTCAATTTCACCACGCAGGAAAAGCTTCGAAAGCTTTGCTCCGGTTTCGAGCTGCAGTTTGTCAAGTGCAAGGTGGGCTTCAGGACCAAGTGTTTCAAGATGTTTCAGGAATTCTCCTCTTCTTGTTCTCTTCCTGCTTCTCACTTCGCATACTGCCCTTGGAGCCCTTTTGATGGCTCCATTCACACGGCTGCCCTGATGAGGCGGACATGGATCCTGTGCGTAATCTCTGCAAAGGCCGGTGTCAAAGGACATGCCTCCAGAGGTTGAAACGGAGTTCTTCCGACTGTGAAACGAAGAGGGTGGCTTCTTACCATTTTCTTGCCATATATGCATGTATATATTCACAGCGCTTCGCGCTCGAAGCCGCCCACACGGAGTGTGTGCGTCTGTCTGTCTCGGTCTGTCAGTCTCTGTCTGTCTGTCTCGGTCTGTTTGTCTCGGTCTGTCAGTTTGTCTGTCTCAGTCGGGCAGGACACACGGACGAACACACTCACGATGTCAATAATGCAGCTGCCCCGGTCTGCATATCTGGCATCGCAAACGTTTGGTCCGAAGCCTAATATCAACTTTTATCAATCTTCAAAAAGCATTGCAAAGCACAGCACTTCCATACCCCCCAAGCGAAAGCTTAGGATTTAGAATCCGGCAGCATCCTTTGCGGCTAATGCGAAACATCCACAACGCCTCGGCACCTTCGGTGCGGGTGGATTTAAAGCACCAGTTTTACTTCCGAGGCAGCGTGAGCTATTGGGGCTCTCACTTCAAGTATAAGAAGAGCTGCGTGTGTGTTCCAGCTTGTGCTGGTCCCGTTGCGGGGTGCCGCTGCAGGGCGCTGCTGCCAGATGTGTGGCTGTGTGCGCTTTGGAGGTTGGGTGCTGGTGCCGCTGCAGGGCCGCCCGACATTGCTGCTGCGACGCGTTTTGGTCGTGCGCTGGCGCGGCTGGAGGGCGCTGCGGTCTATGCTAGCCCAATTTTTCGATTATGTTGCTCCGGACTTGACTCCGTGTGAGGCCGTGGAAAGCTCACAATCCGCTATGTACCCGGCCGCGATGGTGGAGAGCTGGAGCGCTTGGTGTCCCATTTGGAGGCATCCAGCGACGGAGAAGCGCGGAACTTCTCTCCACTGGGCCAAGACCATTGACATCACTAGTCCCATTCGCTTGTCTTATTGCTTTGCTGAATGGTGGCAGACGTGTTTTCGCTGTAAGCTCGAAAGTCTATATATATATATATATATATATATTGATACATGATTGCACGGATTTCGGCAATTCCCTCATGTCGGAATGCCGTTGCTGCTTCGGAGGCGTTGAAGTTGACAGTTGAAACCTGAGAGCACCTCCTTCAATGTCAATGTGCGCGGGCCCTGCTCCTTCTTTTCAGAAAACTGCACCAGCACAGGGTGTTTTCAACACAAAGTCACTTTATTGTTTGAAGAGATCCCTCAGTATCGCTAGGCCACAAGGCAAAGATGACTGGAAGGGTGCCACATCGTATCGATGTCATATCATTGATAGCCTTTTAGTCTATTTGATTTCATTGTTTGAAGTCCGACTTGCCAACACTCTGATTTGCTATTCCTATTCTGGCACTCTTTGAGTCAACTATGGTGCAACTGCGCTAGTGGAAATAGTGAGTATTCAGTATTCCTTTTTGAGCTGGCCAACGTAAGTCCTTTGGAGCAATGCGCCAGTAATTCGTCTCAGAGAACTTTGCTTTGGCGCAGCCACTGAGCAGCACAAGCGCATGCAGTGTGCCTCGCCGAAGCACTCAGAGACTTAGGATAGCGGTCAGCAGCGGCTGGCCACGACGATCCGCTTCCGCTGATGCGGTTTTGCTGATACAATGACTTGGTTTCAAGTACTGCTAGCATTATGCCTTTGTTTCCAATGCAGTAGATTTGAATATCTGAAGTGAGTCAACAGCAGCAGTTCCCTGAGTGATGCTGTCGCATTCATTGACAGCGATCCTCTTTGGTGTATGACTCGAGCCACACAAGCAGATGTGTTTCGAGCCTCATAGTTTCCGTCGCACATGGGGAGGAGTGTGCACTGCTGCGGCGAGAGGCAAAAGAAGCTGGGCGGCAATCACTGGTTTGACTTTGAACTCCCAAGCATCAACTCCGGACTCCAGTTGAATTGACTTGTTCCGCACCTATTTCTTTTCGGATGCAGATCTAAGATGAACCAAGGCAGATGAACCAAGGCGTCTTTTGAACAGAGCTACATCCAATGGCACTGCATTAACGGCCGTGGCCTGTCTATCAGCGCCAGCGGCTATCCAGCAGTGCCGCACTACTCTGCCTGGTTCAAATGAAGCGGTTCGTGCAACATGTGCAC
>CAXAMN010011880.1:37795-48415 GCA_963970005.1 Durusdinium trenchii
TGCGCTGATTTAACGGCCGTGGCCTGTCTATCAGCGCCAGTGGCTATCCAACAGTGCCACACTACTCTGCCTGGTTCAAATGAAGCGGTTCGTGCAACATGTGCACGTAAGCGTCATCCTCCATGGCGGTAGTAAAATGAACCAGTGTGATGGGCAAATTGTGCTTGCCGTGTGATTTTATCTTTGCTCTTGACTGACCCAGATGGGAGATTTGTAGGCTTGAGTTCCATGCTGAATTTGAAGGGTATTTATAGGCAGGTTTGACGGTGATCTTGATTCACCATGCGCTAGACAAGCACAGGCGTCTGTAGGCAGGGGTAGCCCTTGGCATTGGATAGCCATACCTTTTGCAGATGCCAAGACTGGGTTGAAGTCATCCTGCTTTGCCACTCTCAGACGTTCTGGAATTGACTTGTGGCTTCAGGGCTGAGCATGTTTTGGTAAAGCACATGAAGAGGTGGAGCCTGATCAGAACACAGTTAACATGATCCCGCCCAAAGCTGTGATGTATCCTCCAGAATTGATAAAGTCGATCATCCATCAGGTCCATGGATCAAGTACTTGTATGGATATCCCAAACAAAAGGGCTTGGCCTTCGCTGGTCTTCCTGTGCGCTCAGAGTTGCACATTTTCGCTGCCATGCCTGTGCCACTATCCTTCCTCTTTGACCCTGCACCTGAAGAGCAGTGGCCCCAGGATGTGAAAACTCCGAGGAAGTGTCAGCCACCACACAAGTGCCAACACATTCGTTAATCTGCACATTGCTCTTGGCACCTTTCTTGCTCTTGTTTGACCTAGACCAACACTTTTGATTTTTGACCTAGACCTTGCTTTGACGGCAGTGACGCGGAGGAGAAGGACGTGGGATTGTACTTCTCACTTGAACGTTCTGATCGCTTTCCAGCCTCCATCTCTCCATGAGCTTTGACGTTGAAGATCAAGTGTGCAATAGGGCCCCCTTCAGTCCCTTTGTGGTATAGGTCTAGCCAAGATTGAGTCATCCAGCTGCCATCCGTCCAGCCACATGCCGTGTGTTTGGAGGCTGGTGAAAGCAGAGAGTTGTTGGAGGATGGGGACACAAGCCCCTTGGATTTCCGTCGGGCGACAAGGGTCTGCCTGAAAGAGGGCTGTTTTGGAGGTTTTGAGGTTTTAAGAGTGTTCTTTATGCTTGCACATCTTGTGCTCAATTCATTTTAATCAGCAAAACCATGGCACCCGAATGCACCTGAGGTCGGGTTGCATCGCGGTCAGTGGGCACCCGCGTATGGCTTGTATCGCTGCTGGGATGCCTTCTCGCAGGAGAGCTGTGCAGAGTGCAGGGAGTGGACAGTTGGATAGGCTTTGCCTTAAAACGGGAGGCCTCCTGACTATTGGCTTCAGCCTTTTTTTGGCCGTCACCAGTGGTTTTTCTCGTCTATTTTGAAGTCTTTGCCCCGAAGGTCTATTTGGTCTGGTCTATCAAAGCATTTTACACCAATCCCCTCGGCACCAGCTATCGGCCTCCGCACAGCCACGGAAGGTGCGGACTTTACTCAAGGATCATCCCCTAGTAGCGTCCGATCGCTCCTAGTAGTACGGCCAGGAGCCCTTAGTAGCGTCCTTGCTCCTAGTAGCCTTTGTGTCATTGAGTCTTGAGTATTGAGGACAATCTAGGCGGCGGGATGGGTGATGCAAATCATTCTTTTCGAGACGGAGCACTGGAAGACGTCAAGTCATGTTTCAGGAGTGCTGCTGTTTTATCACTATGACTTCCAAGTGCCAGGCAAGTTGGTCCATTCTTGTGGCTCTAATTTGCACTGCGAGCTAGCCAAGCTGTTGTGTCGAATGTCTGGAGGGGTGTGGCGAAGCTGTTTGGAGTTGTACGCAGAACGTGTCAGTTTCCTCCACAGCTGGTAGAGGAGATGTTGCTTTGCAGGCACAGCTCCAAGTGCTGATGACTCTGATGTGACGAGGACGGTGAGGGTGGGCAGGTGTGAGGGCAAGGAATCAGCTGATGCATGAGGCGCAGGTATGAGGTTTCGGAAAAGAAGGGCAAGCTGGCATCACGTGAATCTGGAAACTTTTGTCCTGAACCGTCTGAGGACACTTCGCACACCTTCGCACTCTTGGATGTGAACGAACCTTCATCTCATTAAACCCTTGTTCCAGTTGGGGGGGTCTCACTCCCGCTCACTCGATGTGGCCGAAGCAGCTTTTCTGGATTGGTCATTTGTAGACTCGAAAGCTCTGGGTTCAGAGCTGCGGTGAATGCATTGGCTGGACAGCTCTGAAGGATGAACGGGCTGGACCAAACATCGACACCCAACAAGTTCTGGCTGATGTGCTTGGCCCTCAACACACTGCACTTGAAGCATCTATCCGAAGCAGAGAGTATTGAGTTTTAAAAGGACCTGTAAGCCCCTGTAAGAAATGGTTGCGTTGAGGATCAGAAGACATCCATTGGATTTGCACGGCCCTGTCCGTCCACCCCCCCTGTCCCAATTCAAACAGCGAGCACAGTCTCCAAGGTCCCCGAGATGGGGCTCCAATTTGGTTTCGAAAGTGCTCACCTCAAGCGACCGTTTTCGTTGTTTGATGGGGTTGGAGGGTCGGATTTGGCATGTTGAGACATCAAAAAGAGTACCAGTAGATATAATCTACATATGTAATCATATGTATATATATATATATATAGGTGATCTGATCTAGAGGCCAATTAGGTTTGACATACATTTTTCAGCATTGGCCAAACATTTGACTTTCCCTGCTATTTGTTCGAAGTCATTGTCTCGTGAACACTGGAAGCAGCATACTCCCTTGGGACGAAACCAACCACCAGCTCAAATTTTTAGACGCATGCTCCTTTTTTTGCATGTCAAGTGTGCAGTTCTCATTAAACAGAATGCATGCCTTCACAAGCCATTTTCAAAGCTGAGAGCAATGCATTTGACTCTTAGAAGCCCCGTATGCCAAAGTGGATTGCACTTGATGAGAATTGCAATTTCTGACAGTCGTCCTCCCTGCTCCATTGGTGTTTTTAAATGGGCTACAACCAAGACCCTTGAAGTCGTCGGGCAATGGCTGTGAGACTGAGGGAAGGCACGGACTTTATCTACAAGTACTACGCACGGAATGCCTGGGATGTCTCCAATCAAATTGATAACCAGGCGGGCACCTAGCAAATTGAAGAGCCGCGACTGCATTTGCAAGCTGCACCGACGGTTTCTCATGCACATCTGTTCGCCGTGATTCTTGAGTTCAATTTAGATCTTGGAGGCTATGGGTATTAGGAGCAAAGGCCATAGCTACTAGGAGCAATCGGACGCTACTAGGGGCTCCTGGCCTTACTACTAGGAGCAAGAAGCTAGTAGGAACAAAGGGCATCGCTACGAACGGAGCAAGGACGCTACGAGGTTGGAGGCCATCGCTATTAGATTGGAAGGCCTGGCTAGTCTCCACAGTTGTATCCTTACGGCATCGTGTCAGATTTGGCACCTCCCTGCAGTGCCGCAGGCCGGTCTATCATTTTGACATCAAATTAAGACTTGCAGTGAAACAAGTTGGTTTTATTATGATTATTTTGGATGGTGCACCAGCAAATCGTTTAACAAGAGAAGCTTGCTCAGTATTTATCTCCATTGTAAAGACCAATTGAACCGGAAGCTGTGAGATCATAAGAGCTTCTTGTGTGATTGTTTGCATTTGTTTCTGGGTATGTGCATCCAACTGGGTTTCACATTGGAGAGTTCAGAGAAACCCAGAAACCCGATTGCTGGCAGCAGGATCTTTGGAACTCGATTCGGAATGCTTGGACTCAGAAGCCCGATCCCTGGCAGGGTGTGTGGAACTGGAACTCGATCGCCGTACTTTCGTTCTCAGGATTTCAGAAGAAAGGAAGGGAAAGGAAAGGAAAGGAAACAAGAGAGACACATGCGAAACCATGAAAGAGGATGCCAGGCAAAATGCGAAAGGACTGAGGATAGATGAGTGAGAGGAGAAAGGAGAGAGAGAAAGGAGGTCTACGAGAGAATTGTCAATCCCAGGTGGCGATGGCACACTTACACATGACTCACATGACAATCCATCACCTGACTTAGTCCTCACAAGACAGATAGACTGTGGGCTTTAGGTGCCTGCCTTTGAAAAACCTCTTCCGTTTCCTGGCTACCTATTTGTTGATGCCTGCCGATACAATACTGTAAAGAGACAAACGAGAGATTGAGCAGACAGTTAGTACTTCAATCATGTTTGCATGGGCCCCTAATAGCTTCTTGCTCCTAGTAGTACGGCCAGGAGCCCCTAGTAGCGTCCTTGCTCCTAGTAGTAAGGCCAGGAGCCCCTAGTAGCTTCTTGTTCCTAGTAGTGTTTTGTGGCTGAAAAGGGGCATGTCAGAAGAACCCGTTTGCCCATTGGGCATGTCGTGCTGAGTCCGCCACTCTTCAAGGGACAGCCAGTGACCTTGCAGGCACGATGCTGATGGCTTCAGATTCCGTTTGGTTGTAGTTTGCTGACTCTATGACCATACAATATATGTGCAAATAATTGACTTCACTCTTCTTCTCCAAACATTCTGTATATAAGACTACTGAACGGAGGTTTTTGTTTTCATCTTCTTTCCTTTTGGGCTCACCGTGTTACCGTTGTCAGGACTTGGCCAATTTCATGCGAGACACCTTGCGGAGGGATCCCTTCTGGACGGGCGGTCAAAAGGTGCCATGGGTGGATCTTCGAGGAGGCCATCGAGTCGCACCGAGCGACGCGGTCTTCGGCCAGTCTTCGAGACCCCAGGGGTTGGCGTTGGCCGCCTTTCTTTGGGGGCCAGTTGGCTCGTTCGGGATCATTGAAATAGAAGCTTGTGGAACATGGAGCCTTTCTTGAAGCCTTAGGGTGGCTTTAGTCGTATTTTTGATGCTTTTGGTTGGGAGCTTTTATAGCCTTGCAACCCTTGCATCCACCAGCACACCGATCACCAGGTGGCGCTGGTGCTAGCAGCCCACGACAGGACAGCTTCAGTCAGGGATCTGTTGTGTTTGTTCAATCTGAAGGAAGGTTACTCAGCTTCTGTGAGAAACAGATGTCTTTTCAAAGGAAGGCCGGTTTTCAAAAGGTCCCCCCGCTTCGCTTCGCACCGTGTCGCTTCGTTGGTGAGGGAACCGGTGTCGCTCCATTTCGGCACCCGAAAGGTGGAGGTGAAGACTCGTTGTGTCGACGCGTTTCCTTTGTTGGTGGACGTTGTTTGAGCCAGATGCCCATCCAATCACCTTTGCCCATGCAGTACCCACAACTGTATCACCGTATCACCTATTCAGCCACACTTCACATCCAGGGCTTCGTTTGACACCCAGTGCCACAGGGAGGTGTTTTGACAAGAGCTGGGAGCAGAACCCAGTCACATTCGTTTTCGAGGTGCTAATTGCACTCGAGCTGTCCAGGCTGTCATTATCAATCAAAGACAGATGGCTTGGATCGTCATCAATGCTTTGATGGGCAATAAGCTGAATGGCGTGGAAACAGGTGTGGCGGTGTGACGATTGCATTTTCTTCAAGTGGTTTTCCCAAAAGAGAGGAGGCCATCGCTATGAGGATCTATATTAGGTTTCTTTTCCAAAAAGAAGCGGCTCACCGGATGAGACCGGGAGACCTCGTTTTGCAGCTGTTGTTCGACGTCAGCATCAAGCCGGCCGCCAGGGTTGGATGCTGCCATCAAGCGCTGCAACAAGGAATCGGATGTGAAGAAAGGTCACAACCTGAGCTTAGTTTTTTTGTACTTTTTCTTCATAGGATTTTCATGCGCTCAACTTGGTTGATGCCTACACATGTATTCCACATGCAGAAAGAGACAGACTTAGACCAGATGCTGAGATGTGAGTCTTAATCTTCTGTGATTGAAGGGATCAATCGATTGAGGCCTGTCACCCGACATGCTGCACTCACTCCTTGCATTCTTGGCAGTTCTCTCGAAAGAGATTGGAAACACAGCTTTGATCTCAGTGTGAGTGAACGGTTTGCTGCCAGCGATCGTGCTTCCCAGACGAATTCACATGCCCACAGCCATCCAAGTGCTTGCACCAACTACCCTTCCTTCAGGATGGAAGCTACTTGGTTGCTTCTACTCCAGGGCCCGTGAATGAAGCCTGGCTTGAGAAGATCCAAAATCAAAACCAGGCGGCGACGACCGGAGAACGATGCGTGTGAGCATGCCGCTTGCAAGGTCAACCTCCAGCCTTTCTTTGTTTTGAATTGTTTTTTTTTGAGACCCCTTTGATGGACAAAACACTGGGACACCTGAGCCGCTTTGATGGAGGCACAGACTTTTGTGCTGCGATATCCCATCTATATAACCAATACCGTACCTTTTCATCCAGTGCTCTGACACCTGCAGGATCAAGACAATAGCACTGTCACAACCAACATGTTCAAAGTTCTAATTGGGTTGGTATTAAAGCACCTTCCACAAATACCACTGTTATTTATAAAAGCACTCGAACACCAAAGGGTTGGTGGATGGTATTTGGACAGACGCAGGGTGGAAAGACCATGGTGAAGCCCACACTTTGCAACACGGCCAATTTGCAGGTGAGCACCCCAGGGGGTGGAGGGGGATGGCAGGAAAGCTTTGAGGGTTTGATTCGAGATTCGGTCGTGGGATTGAGAGACTTCTTCGCAATCAGACTTTACAGCGGTAGGATGTTTTGGTCACCTGTGCCCTGAAGCGACACCACGGCTTGAAGCTGCTTTCAGTCTTCGCGAGAGTACACAGTCTTCGCCGTGTCCAATCTTTGGAAAGGTGACCGAAACGAGTGTTCACGGGGATCTCAGGCGGGCAACTGCGGCATGCATGACTTCATGGCTGGCGGCACGCCAGCGCAGGCAGAGGGTTTCTTTGGTTTGCAGAATGCCCTAAATTCTGAACCTACGAAAACTCTGTTGGGATTCCTTTGTATGCAAGCTATATGGACAGTTTCACCAACACAGACCTGAAGTATGCAATAACTTTGCTCGCAATGCAATCATACAGAGTGTCATCCATTTCCTGCTGGTACGATGAGTCCGCGCGTTCTTTGTTGAAACACTCTCTTGTTTCCTTGCCTTGCGGAAGTAGCCATAGCCAAGCGCCGCACAGAATCCTTCACATCCTTCCATTTGTTTTTGGATGAAGGCCCTGACGGACATTGCTGGCATGGACCCTCCGCAGACTTTGCTTCGAGACATTTGTAGATAGTCAGTGCTGCAGAGGCTAGCAGATCTAGCAAACAGTAATGTTGCGAGAGCAAGCCGTATATATTGCAGAACCATAGTTGTAGAGATTCTATGGCCCCATTTGTCCGAAGTATCAGATTGCTATTAGGGTGGAGGCCATCACTAGTAGCTTGGAGGCCATCGCTTCTAGGTTGGAGGCCATTACAATTAGGTTGGAGGCCATTGCTATGCACCTTCTGCTCGACTTCAGAAGCCCAAGATGCACAAACTCCAGGACGTGGGTGGTGGCGCGCAATTGTGCCGTGTTGCCAACAGTCAGGCCAGATTGGGACACACCCATCGAAGACAGAGCTATGTTGTGCCATTGGCATTCTAGGCGAGAACTACATCAACCAGACCTGCAGCTATCTTGCTTTAGTATTGTGCATCATTTTGTGACTTTTATCATGATCTTCTCAGATCGAATTCCATGACTTGTCTACCAACCATCACTCATGACTCATTGAAGATACTGATGTTGGATGAAACCACGAGAAGACTGATACAAGCAGTACGAGCACTCAAACCGCCAGAAGTTTTCTTTTTAACATGAATCCATCGACTTCCGCCAACGGTGACATTTCACGCTGTTCTCAAGCTGTGATCTACAACCGTAACCTTTCATCACGGCTCACCAAGCTGAACGGTCAAATTCAAACGTTTCCCCGCGACGTACCGCGGAACAGCCCCCACCAGCGAAGTCACGCAGATCGCAGATCGCCAGGATGAATCCTTGGTGATTTTCTACCCCGAGGCTTCGGAGTGTTTTTCGGCGGATGTGTTTGCCAAATCCTCCAAATCAGCCCAAAGCTCCGCCAGCCCTTTCAGTGTGCTTTTTCGACCCCGCTTGGGTCCGCTCCAACGATGTGAGGTCTTGGCCGCCTCATTCTTCGTTGGGGATGGCCAGATGCTCCCCGTGCCATTCACGATGTTGGGTTCGGTCAGCTCAGAGTTCCTGCTTCTTCTTTTCAGTCGGCCGATGACCGGATCGCACGGGACCGGCCCCCACACCGAACGAATCCGGTGCCAGTGGAGTTCGCACCCCGGTCTTCGGATTTCATCGACGGCTCCTGAGGTGCCAGGAGGTATTTGAGCAGTATTCGCTTGCCCGGCGAACTTCAGCGTTTGGGGCGGGATTGGTGGTCCCAATGCGCCGAGATTGGGCCTCTCCATTGGTGAAACATGCCGATTCATGGCCAGGTGGTGAAACTGGAGTTGGCGCGCCCTATGACAATCAGTGTGGGAAAGTGGTAAGCCCAGCGGTGTGTCAAGTGCAGGGAGAAGCCTTCAGATAGAATTCCACGCTGTTTATGTAGATGGGCTTACATCCTTGAGTGTTTGACTTAACAACCTTCGACGATACCACGTTTGTAGAGCTTCTCTTGGATGAGTCTTCCATTGTGCTCTAGTGAAGCACAGTGTTTTGCTGCGCAGAGACACCAAGGTCCAAGTGCCACAGTTCTTGAACTCCAAAATTATGGAGAACACAGTGCAACTCGGCTGCCTTTCCTCTTTGCTCTTGGGCACCTCTAGGACTATACAAACCTGAATTTATTCAAAAGAACAGCTGGAGGTTATCAGAAAGCTTTGTTGATGGGAGTCATCCCCTGTGTGAGTCCAGTCACCCAGGGATACACATGTTTCCATCACTCCGGTGAAGATCTCAGTGCGGGGGCCAAGAGTTCGCAGAGGAGGAGTATCTTTAGATTCTGCAAAAGGCTTGTGACGGAGTTCGCATCATCTTTTGCTAAGGTGACATGCCAAAACGAACCCAGATACTGTAAATGGTTTGTTTTAGAACAGCCTTTCATTTGACAGAATCTTCTTTGGAAGGGTGGTAAAGAGCATTGAGGTATCGAGACCTCATTATTCTCAGTATATACTTAAACAATCTTAAACATTATATTTTGATACATTTTGAATCTATTAGGTTTAGGATGCTCCTTGCCTGTTGGACTTCTTAGCTCTGCCATGCTTCGCCTCAGAAAAGCGCCTTTGTCGCGGTGGCCTCCTATTGCAGCGATTGCCACAGGCCTGAGACTCCGGTGTTGAAAGGACTGAAGGACAGTGGCTCACTCCGTGGTTGTATTTGTGTTTTACCTGTTTCTTTCCAGTCCTTGTGGCTCAAGAAGAATCCACTTGGCCTTCCACATTGATGGACTGAAGCTCCAAAGTTTGAACCACGTGAGCTGCTTGAGCTTTCATACAAAGTGGCGCATGCTGTCAATGCTTCAGTTCAAACTCACTGTGTATCGCAGGGAGTTCACCTGGTTCTTGGTGCTCGACTCCGGCTTCTCGGGTCCCCGACGTTGGTGATGACACACTCGTTTGTGGTAGCAAAAGGTCACGTTCGTGTTGCGCGAAAGCACCTGTTGCGACCACTTTCACAGCTTCAAGACCTCGTGGCTTGGACTGGACTTCAGACAGCCCCTCTTGAGGGTCAAACAAGACTGCATTCGTGGCTCGACTTTGAGCATAGAACCCAAATGCCATTTGTCTTTGGCCGTGCAGGGTGTCACTGAGGACTATTTGACAGTTGACACACTTCCGACTGGAGAACAGTCTTGACATCTTTGAAAGGCTAGGACACGTTAGAGAGCCAAACATATCGAGGGTGGTCCAGATAGACAGTTGGGGGGTGTATTTCGGCCGGTAGTCTTGCTTCATCTGTGCGCACTTTTGGAACGCCCCTTGGCCGCAGGGGCGAATGCTCCGAGCCCGAGATGTTCAACAACCAGTGCGACAATCAACGAAAGCACCTGGACGAGGAGCAGTCTGAGACGAATCCAAGTGGCTGCGAGTTGCAACAGGTGGTCTATCAGCCTAGCTCTCTATATAATCGCTTATATAACCAGGTTTGGGGTGGACCCAGGACAAGGATTCCAACTCCATCTTTCTTTGCGATCATTTTGGCTTGTGAAAACTCGTGTCCAGGACGTGTCTGCCTGGCTGCAGGCACTGTGATTTGCGCACTTATCTCGTTCAGAAAGGATAGCTAGATCACAACCGGCTAATAGTCGAGCTTCACCTAACCTCCTTCCCTTTCTCTTTCTTATGAAAGATGACCAAATGATACCGAAGGATCGTGCGAGCTTTGTTCTGCCATCTCGAGAAAGGCCTATGACCACACCAACTACCACGATGCCATCTCGACGGCCTTTGCGGCGGTGGTGTCCCGTGTGGGAACAGGTCGGACTTGCAGACGTTCCTAGTAGCGAAGAAGCTACTAGTAACAAGTGCCACGCTAGTAGTAACAAGTGCCTTACTAGTAGTAACAATGTTTGCTACTAGAAACAAGTGCCTTACTACTTGTAAAGAATTTAATTAGAATTGTAATTACTACTAGCGTCCTTGTTACTACTAGTAAGGCACTTGTTACTAGTAGCGATGCACTTGTTACTA
>CAXAMN010011880.1:48425-94695 GCA_963970005.1 Durusdinium trenchii
TTACTACTAGCGTCCTTGTTACTACTAGTAAGGCACTTGTTACTAGTGGCGATGCACTTGTTACTAGTAGGTTCTTGTTACTAGTAGTATGGCCAGGAGCGCCCCTAGTAGCGTCCTTGCTCCTACTAAGCGATGCCCTTGTTACTGCTCGTGCCCTGATCTGCGGGATCCGGATCTGTGCCTGTTTGACGGATCTGTGGCAAGGCCCTTGGGGCGCTGGATTGTGGCAAGGGGTTTGGAACTCAGCGCTTTGATGGACGGTGACAGGATGTGACGGTGAACGGTTGGAACGGTTGGCCAAAGTGATCAACGGTTTTGGGATGAATGGGAGTAGCTGGTGTCAATGCTTGCCTCCTGTCCAAATGCAATATCTTTCGACCTCAAACAGGTTTACCTGAGGGGTTCTTACTCTTTTGAACGGGTGCTTTGGTTTGAGCGGGTTTCTCCGCTGGTCGACCCGGCTCCATTTGTGCTGGGTTGCTTGGGTCCTCCGGCTGTCTTGGGGTGTGTCCGGTCGCCGCCGTTGGTGACGTCTTCGGCTTGCGATGTCTTCGGGTGGTGGGTCTTTTGCGGTGTCTCTGGCGGTCTCGGTTGGGTTTTTCTTCTTTGAAGTTGGTGTGATGAATGAATCCTCTTCTTTCGTGGGGTTCGCACAGCTTGAAAGAGCCTATCTTAGATTGACCCTTGGTGATGCGTGCAAAAAAGGTTGATTTTCTTCTGCGGCTGACGCTGTTTTTGTTTGTTTTCAACACATTGTCTAGCCCTTTGATGCTTTGCCATGTATTGGAGTGCGGGTTATGAGTTGCGGGGCTAGTACATCACCAACATTTATCATGCGGAGCATCAAGTGCACCAAAAAACCATAAGGCTTCATGTCTTCAGTGTGGAAGCTCCTTGCAATCAGAGGAAAAGTCTCATCAGTCTTTTCTGCACGATTGGTTCATCCTGTGCAAGCTCTATCTCTTGTAAAACCGGGACCGCATGGGACCACCATGAAACCTTTAAAGAAGATACGACGGGTTTTAGGAGCACCAGCACGCCGAGAACAAGACAAGGAATGAAAAGGATGGACAAGAATCAAGGGAGAGGATCATCCTGCCACCCTCGGCGGAAATCAAGTGAGAGAGAGAGAGAGGAAGCAGTGTTGTTGGGGTTCTTTCCGAGCAATGCCCATGAAGTAGCTTTTTGAATCTCTTGGCCCAAGGATGCCCAGCAGTACTTCCTGACTGCCGGAATCTTAAGGACTGATGCAGACTGCACTCACTCAGTCAGCAGATAATTTTAAGACCCAGATGCCAAACTCCTTTGTTCTCTATTTTTCGACTGCGGAACAGTGCTGGAGTTCCTTGACCATGGATGTAATAAAGGAGCCTGACCACGAGAGAACACGAGAGGGCGAACGATGGAATTATAAGCAAATATGTGTCCTGAGGTCTGGCTTGCTACAAGCTTGCTTGAGAATGCCTTGGGACCCAGGAAACATGTAACAAGCCTCGGGCAGGCCTTGATTTTTGTACGAAGGGCTTCTTGAAGTTGAAGCTTTCCAAAGAGTCATGTCTGAGCCACCGTGACCGTGCGTGTTTGATACAGAGTCATGTCTGAGCCACACCATTTTGGAGCCACCGTCATGTTTGTCTTGGACTCTGTGGGACAATGTGGGACTTGAGATATGCCAGTGACATTACTCACGACTCACATCTGGCATACTCACTCTCCAGTCATGAGGAGGTGAGGTGGATCGGTTGGATGACTGGCCTGTCATCCCACAGCCTTTTCCATTCCGAGAAAAGCACAGAATGGAGGGCCTGTTGTCAGGTGCAGTTGGACTACTACGTGTATGACCACTTCTGCGAGAATGCAGGCATTTTGGGTCAAAATTGAAACCAGAACAGATATGCGATTTGCCAGCTCAGAAGTTCAAGCAAGCAAGACTAGGAATGTGCCAGGCATGTCTTTTCTGTTCCCGGAATCTCTGTCAGGCCATCAATGCTTCGTGCTGAGCGGCGACCTTTGCCGTACGTGTATCTCAGACAGCGGCATGCAAAATGTGGTCGGGACACCAAGCCGTGGAGGAATCGAAATCACAACACATCGGTTAGAAGAAGATTTACGTAGCCTTCCACCTCAGGGAGTTTTGCCTTCCACCGTGTCCCGTTGAAGAGTGAACGACATGTGGAAAAAGAACGGCAAGGGCCCAGGGTCCGGGTTCTTCAACGGAGAGGCCGAGTCTTCCGGCACTCATTTTGGCCACGCCTCCTTTTGGCCAACGGACGAAGTGGTGACTCTTGAGGACGAAATGATCGGTTACTACTAGTAAGGCACTTGTTACTAGTAGCGATGCACTTGTTCCAACAGAGCAATTCAGCACATGTTCTTTTTTGGAACACATTGACATGGGTGACACATGCGATCGCTTTTCGCTCTGACACATGCGATGCTGAGATCAACAGCCAGTATTGTGGCAATATGGGCGCGCAAGGACGGAAGAAAGACCGTGGGACCCAGGTGTTGGGTTTGTTGGGTTTGAATCGGAATGCATCCAGGATGTGTTGCCCAAATTCGCCCAACAAACAATGTTTACATATGTTTACACTATATATGTATTTTGGACTTAGCAAGCCTGATGTCCCGTGCGAAAAAGCATCTCTTGAGACGTATCGGTATCATGATTATCACGAAGTCTCACATATTTGCTCTCTTCGGTGGCTTTGGCCCTGACATCTTCTTCCACCAAACAGAATAGGCTCGCCATTGTTGAGCCAAGACACTGAAACCCGGCTCCCCCGCACTGCCGCAGAAATGGTTGACCGTCTCTCCCACCAACCGGCGTGGCACCGAAATCATCAGCAGCTGAGATACTGTAAACCAAATCAACTGTCAACTCGAAAAATGACATAGCGTGCAGCGTACGAAGAGCTCATGAGCTCATGACTTTTGGATGTCGAATTCCTTTTACATGGTCGAATCTTTTGCATTGACACGTTTGCAGTGCCAAGGTGGCCAATGTTTATTGGTTGGTGAAGAACGTGGGTCCTCCTCCTCATCAGGCACGTTCCTTACTGCGCTGCGTATTGTATAGCTCCTTTTATGCTCCTTGAGGAGGATGGAAGATTAACAACTGGCGTGCCATCTGTCACATGCAAAACTGCAAAACTGCTGCTATGGCTATAGCTTTCTACTAGTAGCTTCTTGCTCCTAGTAGCGATGCCAGGAGCCCCTAGTAGCTACAAGGGGGTACGGAGATGCTGCGGTGACCGAGACGTTGCTGCCATGACTTGTCAGGTGTTTGACCTCATCGGAAACAGCGTTCGCGACCCGGCCTGCTGAACGGAACCAATGGTGACGTTGTGCATCGTTGTGCGATCTCATGATGGTACTGTAGTCACAGTCACTTCGTCGCACCAGCCAGCAAACAATACGTTTAGTGAAGGATTGAAGGTGGATTCTTGCGCTATCCAAGTAACACAAAGAAATCACATTTGAAGGCCTTGCGCTTTCACTTCGAACGGCAACGGGTTCCGAACTCTCAGTCTCTTGAGGTTTAGACTCTCCTAGTTGACTTGGTCTCAAGACATTTGAATCGGCCTGTGATGGGACGCGAATCCTGAGGTCCAAAAAAAGTAGGCTGGGTGTTGCTTGTGTGGCTTGTGTGCTTGCCTTGGGCTCTTGGGCTCGGCAGGTGTGTGTTTGGATCCTGCCACCAATAGGCTTTGGGCCATTGGGCCATGTTTGTCTATCTTTCACTTCTTCAACAGGTTTGCTAAAGGTTAAACGTTTCATGATGGTCTGGCAATTGGCGAGGTGACAACTTTTCATCTCTATTTTTTGGCTTTTGAGGGCTGGTAGGAACTTGAACTTTGCCTCGACTCTTGTCACTTTTTCTTCACCATTCAAGGGGTCAAAAGCCAACCTTGCAGGCGAATGAGAGGAGGAGTTTCACCGTTTAGTGGCCTGTGACGTCCTGAACTCGCTACCGTTCTCGACACGAAGTCCACCGACTCTTTGACTTGAGAGATTCTCCATATCTGGTGACCAATTCACGGCATTTGAGAATTTGAGGTGTCGTGGATTTAGATTTCTGAGGCGATTGTTCAAAGGGCATTGGATCGTGATCTTGGCAGAAGATGTGGCACGATGGAAGTTCAGCCCAAATTTGGACACCTCGATGGTCTCCGTGCGAGTCCTTTGAGTCACCACATTCGACTTTTCAACCTCTCCCTGTGACTGTCAGATATTGAAGTTCTTTTGAACCTGGCGTACTACAGCAACTACAGTACTCCCCTTGCTTCGATGTGGGTACAATGTTCTGACGAAAGCAAATCCCAAGCTGGCCTTGACCTCAGATTGATTGCTTTTCTAAGATATCAAACGTAGAGGACACACATAGGCGCACATTGTGGATTGGTCTCAATTTCCCGCAACATATGTGTAATGTTCCAAACATGCGCCTCTAGGGTTTTTCCCTCAATCAAGTTCTTTGGTGCCTGGCGTGCCACATATCTTGGTGAAAGGAAGACCCAAGTCCTCTGCAAAGATGGCCAAAGGAGATCAGATCCCTGTGCCTTTTGAAGTTTCTCCAGCGTGTGGTGCCGGAGGCAAGTCTTTTGAGTACTGGTGCTCTCAATGGAGTATCCGTTTGCCGAGGTTGGCAGTTCGGATTTCATCTGATTTCACACAGATTTGCTGGGCTTTTTGCTGGATTTTGTTGATGAACAAAGCACACACACCAAAAGCATAGAATATGGGGGGCAATGGAAGTTCTTTGCCACGTCCCTCCAAGTCTGGAAGACACGAGCTGCTGGTAAAGAAATCTATAGAAATGGGACGTAAGCGGCTTGACATTCGATGTAGGAGTCCTATTTTATACAGTCTTGTTGCAAGCATGTCATTAGTGTAAGTGAACCAGCTTGCAAGACCTTTTCCCTCCGGTATGATGCGGCTCCACATGAGCTCATCATCTACACGCTTTGGTGGATCTTTAGTGCATTGTGTAGTCCGCCAAGCGACAGCTTTTGACTGGACTGGACTGGTGATTCGACGCCAGCAACAAGGGTCCTGTATTCGGAAGAATGCAAGATAGACATTGTTTTTGCCTGTCTTCAGATAGTGAAGGGCAGACTCCAGGCTTGTGGATCCAAGTTCTGTTTCGCCTTCAGGAACTTTTTCGTCTTGACCGTTGGAGGGACCCGATCCACTGCAACCAATGGTGACCAATCAAGCAATCCTGCATGTCTGGAGTTATTCCATTCCCTTCGTATGGTCGCTGTAAAATCGGCGACTTTGGGCTGTATCAAGGGCCCCCCCATGAAGCGTGGCTGTCGGCACCAAATGTTGGAATTGGGCACATCCTGCAAAGGATGCAGTGGGTTGGAAAAAGTCGATGTTGGTTTGGAGCTATCCTGAATTACCATTGAAGGCTTGGAGGGAAATCCTTGGAATCTGCGAATCCGCAACCGCAATTCTGGCCAGAGAAAATGCCACGGCTCCAGCCACGTTCTGGCACGCGAAGTGTGTCTCCAAAGGATTGTGACATCAGCGTGAAGCTGGCCAGTCAGCCCTTGAGAAAAGGCTCGCTTAAGGAACGCTTGCTGTGAAGTGACATGAAGAATTGACGAGAAGCAGGCTACCGGGTCAAAATTCTTGGAGGCTTCCATAGAGTTTCCATGATTTCTATGCCTTTCTGTCTTCCTGCTTTCTATATGTCTTCCATCTCCTTTCAGCACTCTGAGGCTCCGATTCGCCCCCCCCCGTTTCGGTTTTGAGACTCCCTCGATCGCCCTACGGACGACCATGTCGATCCTCCGCCAAGCACTGCGTGTCCGCAGCGCCATCCCTGCAGTGCCTGGGCCGATCCGAATCCGGTGATTTCTGGGCGACCTGTTCAGCTTGTTTCTTCAGGTTCGGTTCTTTGGGTCTGTCGAGGTCTGTTGGCGAGTTTCCAATAGAATTCTGAGATGTTTGCCAGGTTTATGTGGAGATGTGATTCTTTCTTACTCTCAACTGCCCATGCTTTGCTCAATAAAGGGCTTCTGGAAGGTCTCTTTTCATTTGAAAAACATCCAGCTTTGATCCACAACAACTTGTTGGTCGTCCCACCACTTCGACGGACGGTTTTCATATGTTTTCGCCAACACTGAGGCCGTGCGCGCTGTGCCGAACCTTCCATCTGCGGTCCCAGTCCCGATCGTCGCTTGGCAGCTTTGTAGGTTGCCATGTTTGAGCTTCCAGACAATTCCGCAACACAATCGTTGGACCATCTTCGGAAGGCAATTTGCTGATATGAGGTGGGAGGTATGATCTCAATTGGTGTGACGCCCGTCCTTTAAGGTGCCGATGCAAAAACATCTCGAGCCTGTTACGCAGGGCCTAGGAGAGCCCATGAGCAAGCGCCATGCAGGTGCTGAAATGGGACCTTCCGTCCTTGTCGCCAAATGCAAATGCGCAGTGGCAGTTGAATTTGCCTTCAATCAGTTTGCTTATGTTTTCTATTCAGAATCCTAGAATTCTTTGATGTTCATTGGTACGCAGCTGTGACTTTTCATGGATCGTGCTTGTGATTGCAGGTGTGTCCGTCTTGGGCTGTGCCATTGCTATGGTTGCCGTGGGGGGCTGTGCTCAGGAGCGGCAGGGGTGTGCTGTCTATGGTCGTCTTCCTATCCGCACCTGCAACCGATGGCCCTACCCATTCATGTCTACAGTAATGCATGTTGTCTTACCCATGAAAGCTTCCTTGTCAACAAAAATCGATTCAATGTTCCGCACGATGTCTTTCCTTGGGTCATTTGCCTGAAGCATACACGACAAGACCTACGCATGTGTCAGACGTGTTGAAGACCGACGTCAGGGCATTGGCCAGCTATTCGCAGCGTTGGTGGTTGGCATGGCTCGTAACCCTTCGATGAAGGCATGGCGCTTCTGTCAGATTTTTGTTCAAGGCTTCGGAAGGTTTAGAGCGGTTGATAGCGTTCGTGTGTAGTTCATGCTACAAGATCGTGCTTTAGAAAGCCAACTGGCATGAACAAACATCTTTTCAGACCGTTTCATTGGTTTGTTATGTTTCGTTGACCGTTGTCCAAACCTGTATGTTTTTGGGTGAACCCTTTTTCGGACCAGAACCAAACCGCAATGTTTTTTCTGACTAACACCTTCGAGTCACCGACTGTTGGTCCTTGTGAAAATGCATCTCTGGGAATGGCTACGCGACATCTTCGTCCTCGAAAGAATTTATGTTTAAAGACTTGGTACTCTAGTAACTTAGTACATTGCTCTATCGTTGCCCTAAAGCATTTCGGAGAGCTATCCCCATCAAAAAGAAAATGCACAATCTGAGATCTGAGTACTCTGAAGTCAGTCATTTGAGTCATGTACATATATTATAGATATGACTCATAATCGATCCAGGAAGACTTGTTCACGTATACGCTGATTGGTATGGGCTTTTTGGAGTTCTTGGCCATTGTTTGATCCTTGGAGACCGTCGACCTGACAAACCGGGCTAGGGCGGCTAGGAGGTAGGGGTAGTGGATGCATCACAAATGACGTAGTCTTGGACAGTTTATAGAGCTTTTGTATATAGCACTTTAATTTTTTTGATGTTAATTTAAATCTTATTGAAAGATCTTTCACAGCAAAAAGACTTGCTTTCTTTTGATTCTTGGTCACCAGCCTTGAGCCACTTCTGTAAACGTCACAGAAGGCACGCCATGGCGATCCGCTCCCCGTACCGAGGTGGTGATCCTCATTGCCGGCCTCTTGCTCTACTCGGAATGAGGCACAATGCGGTGTGGGATTGCCTGGACATCTCGAAGTCCCAACACACAGAGATTCGGTTCTGCTTTAGATTTTATTAGCTTCTAGCTACTAGTAGTGATGCCCTTGTTCTAGTAGCGATGCACTTGTTAGTAGTAGCTTCTAGTATGCTTTTCTATGGCTGTGGGTCAAAACCAGGACACCTTGGTTGACCTTGGTTTTGGGGCTCCAGGTTTGACCCATCGTCAGATGGACACGTTAGATGTTGTCCTTCTGCTCGCCGCCCGTTGGAAACCTTCGCTACCCGTAACCGTAGCAGTCAATGAGACGTTGCTGCTGTTGTGCCGTCACGCCTGATGCGCAAAGCGACACACTCCCAAAGAAGCCTTGCTACAAAGCAAAGCCCACAAAACCCGCGGATGTTCGCCCTTCCTTCAAAGGCTCTCCGAAGTGGACAACTACGCGTTTGTTCTTCCTTCAAATGCGACTGATCACTGAGGCAGGCGGGCCCTGCCAGCGACGGATCGATGATTTCTACTAGGAACCTGGAGAAGAGCCGCATTTACGAAGGCAAAAAGGGCCGAATCTTCAAACGTTCATCAGACTAGTGACTAGCCTGAGTAGATCAGAGTGTAGGTATTTGACGGATTTTAACTTGACATTTGATACATAGGCTGGATGCTCGTAAGTCTGGAGTGAATGTCGCCGTTGGTCCGGACAGATTTGCACTGATTTTCCGCCACGATAGCACTGGCGAACTACCGTTGCATGTCTCAACTGCTCTGAGGCAACTTTTGCATTTAGAATCTATGTAGCCCAGTATTAGAGGCAGCTTCTGCTTTTCCTCAAGATCTTGCGTTCCAGTTATAGCTTTTACATGGAGAAGACACAGTAGCTTTGACAGTCTCAACACCGAAGACGATCCTTCTAAGTGGGCTCAGCTGAGCGCCTGAAGTACCCCTTACTGCGAGACTGCGAACGCCGAAATTCCTTTGGTTCTCGGGCCTGGGTTGCTCATGTGCTATGGGTTGCGGAGCGCAGGGGTCTAAGCGGCTGGAAGAGGCGGGGCCTTTCGATGGATGTAGAAATGAGATGGCTTTCCGACGCGGCAGGACGAAGGATTGAGCCAGTTGCGAAGCACTCTCAAGAAGCAACAGGCTGAAATCGAAAGGCGCCTTGGATGTGAAGCAACAATTCTCTCAGATGTCACAGATTGATGCTGGTTTCTGTTTTTCAATGTTTTCTTCATGCAAATCTGACACTGGCATCGGGAATGACTTGTGGTGCAGGTTGGAGGGGCAAGATGTTGCTTCCAACCGAGAGCGTCAGAGTATCCTCCAGGTCATGCCTTGCGCTTTTGGCGCTTGTGTCGTTGGCCGTATTGTCCGTGTCAGCGATCCCTTGCCCCTAGGAGCTCAAGGATGCGCAAAGCCGCTGTACACATGCTGAGGAGAAGCTTGCGAAGGTGCTTGGTGCGGGCCTAACCACTTATTGATCTTATTGCTACCTTCTAAGTCTGCACTGATTGGCAGTACTTTTGTCCGAATGCGTAGCGAAGGATTTCCGTTTCTTGTCTGCATCGGGGGTCTGGGGTTGTAGGTTTTAGCGGGTTTTAAACAACGTCGGGAGATTCTTTGGGAGCTCCCTGCCAAAGGGAACAGATCGGACATTGGACCGTTTGGTCCAGTGAACCGCTGCGACAGCATTCTACGCAGTTCAGGGAGTGCGGAGTTCGAGCATCGTAGGCAGCCGATCGCGGCAGGTGTTGGATGAGGGCCAAACTTTGCGTGAGCAACTTGAGGGCCTGCAGGTGCGAACAACCTAAAGGGCTGGAGAAGGAAGACCATGTCAAGGCCTTTTAAAGATTTTTAAAGCAAGGATTCCATGACTCTGAGAAGGATCCTTCCTAGGACCAGATTGATATGCCAAGTTCAGCCCAAGTCGATATGACAGGCGAGTGCATCCGCGGAAGCTTCTCGGTCCTCCAGGCGCCTCATTTCTTACGTTCGTGGGCCACACTTCGTCAGTGGATAACCTTCAACCTATTTTTGGGGCATTGGTTTCCCACTAAAAAACGAACTGGTGACAAAAGGTTTACTTCGGTTTCCCCAAAAAATTGAGGAAGACTTTTGTCCACTATCCTTATGGGCGTCCTGTCGTGGCACTGAGATTCATCGAATCTGCGAAGAGAAACGACATATCTGACCCGTCAGGCTAGATGGGCGTTGCTCCATGCTTGAGGTGGAGCGAATGGCTAAGTCTCCACAAGTGGAGGAATCGTGAGATTTGAAGCAGTTTTTATGCCGTGGCATGATCTGAATCATAAAGAAGTGCAGTCCTTTTGTCTTTTCCTCAGAATATTGTGAAGACTCATTGGAACAGTTTGAGGTCGCGAGGGTTGAGAGATGAGCTGGCGGCTTCGAACCTTGCTTGTGATGAGTCCCAAGAGGCTCGGGAGATACATCCCTGCCTAGCTGACCTTGCTTCAACCTCTGAGCAAATCTGCTTGTCCTTGACCAAGTTGCCGAAATCATCCTAAATCAACCTGTTGTTCTTAGGGGATGTTGCAACTTCGCCGGGAACTGGAAACCAAGAATCAAGAGCTTGCGCGGTTTGAAGCTTACACGGCTCACGGGCACTCTTTTGTCTCACATGAGTCATCGCATTTGATGGTCTTCGGCTGAGGTTGCAAAGTCAGCTGCGGCAAACGGCAGATGAAGCCAGTGAGTTTCAGGCAGGAACCAACAATCGCGCTTGCCGATGGAGGGCGCTGAGTTTGCTACCAGAAGGCCCAAAGAGACTATGCCATGAGCGAGCTCAAGGCTGCCAATCAAGTGGCTGAGGCCGAATGGAGATTTTTGCTTTTAGGAGCAAGGGCGCTAGGGGCTCCCTGGCCTTACTACTAGTAACAAGGACGCTACGAACAGAGCATTTCGGGCATGGCTACGAACGGAGCGATCGGACAGCCGAATCACCGTGGCCATGACGATTCTAAGGCTCTCAAGTCGACCTCAACGACAGACAAGCGGCGTAAGCCACGCAAGTTGCAGCGCCCAGTGCGTGTCGATGGGTGAAAGGCTTGGTTGAGCGATGAACATTGCAATCCTGGCCTTACCTGATTTGAAAAGGATCGAACTGCAAGCATAAGCAACATGGACGACTGTTCAAACATCTCGTCGCAACATATCTTGATATTGGAGACACATATCTATTGTGGCGAGAGCAAACCCTGCATTTTTGGGTGCGAAGCTGATTTTTTGTTATTCTTGGTTAAACGTCTTTCTCATGCCCCTCAACCCATCAGCCGTCAGAATGACTGCAACCTTTGACACCCATCTCATCCAGCCACACTGGGCATATCAAATGGTCCGATCCGTAGCGCGCTATGGAGAGAGTCGTCTGCTGAAAGGGTTGGGAGCTTAAGTCGTCAGCTCCATTGGAGCAACTTGAAGTAGAGAATCTTTGTGCCCAGGTGGACGAGGCGGCGCCATGGTGTCTTGTCACCACTTGCCACTCATGAACACAGCACTTGATGCTGGACACAACTGGAACTCAGGAAGTGACATCTCTCAAAGCCACTCATCTGCCGCCCACGGTCGATGAGGCCGGATCCCACCTGGTTTTGACATGTGATGGTCTCTGCTCCTTTGTGCTTGCAACAAGAAATTCACATGTTGACACTATTTGGGACTGTCAGATCGGATCTGAGGCCGAGCTGCGCTCCCTGTTTGGGAGAGAGCTTTGCTCACTCCAGCTTCCACGCAGATCTGCAGGAGAGAACTGATGCTTGGACACAATGGGGCTCTAGCTGATGCATTCCAATAGTCCTCTAAGCATTCACTTGAACAAGATTCCTGGCCCTTTGGGAAGTTTCACAGGGAAACAGATAGGGTGCGCTCTTGCAAGCTTGAGCATTAGTCCACGTGCCCATGACTGCCATGGCAAGCTTTGTTGCATTTGGTTTCTTTTTGTTGCTTCGAACACCTGGGAGTTTGGCGCCTTTGTTTCTTCAGGTGGATATGCGATCCTTGGTTTTACCTCCCCAGAAGCTGCAGAGCAAGCCATGCGCCGCAACGGGCAGCGAATTCCGGACCACAAGGTGGGACGAGGAAGCCAAGGATGGCAAGACCAACGAGAAAAAACCGAACTCAAACGACAAACAATACGTAACAGCGAAGGCCTCCAAGCTCAGAGCGCTGGCCTCCAAGCTAAGGGCGATTTGGCCTCCCAACCTGATACATCCGGAGGTCTTTGCCTTCCACTTTGACACATGACTCGCTTGACATCTGAAAAAGGGAACAACGAAAGGACAACATGATGGATGGAGGTGAAAACTGGTTGGAGCCACTGAGGGTGAAACCTTGCCGCAGGCCGTGCTCCGCTTGGCACCTTGCCAGAAGGTGTCGTCAGGATGGTCTGGGAGTTTTGAAGTGATGCTATGACCAACAGCAAAAGATGGCTAAAGGCTAAAAGGTACTTCAAGGACATGAAGACCATGAAGCACACCAGGTCAGAACTGCTGAGTCTCATCCAAAGCTGCGCAAGTGCAGGCCGAAAACCGCTGGCCAGCTATCAAGTGTGTGTGGGCAACCTTGCACCTCATGTCTCAGATGCGGAGTTGTACACAACCTTCAGGCCAGTTTGTTGAATGCTTGCTCCTTGCAAGAGTTCTTCCAATCTGACCGTGTTGCCAGTATCCTAGGCATCAAACTTGAGAGCTTTTAGTTTAGCTAATCCTTGAGACCCATGAGTTTCTTGGAGATTTTCCAGTCCCATGGTTTTTCACTCTTGACATATTCTGAAATGCATGAATCGAACTGGTGCAGAAAAAAAAGAAAACACTTGAAAACCTCCAGGTCTTTGTCAGAGAATGTGGTGGGTGCCAGAGCTCTGTCCTTATTCGGCACTTCCTGCACGGCACGTCTGAGCACTGAGCACTGAGGTTCCAGTGGACCAAAGTGGAAGGAGCCGCAGAACCTTCGGCAGTTGGGCATCCGTTTGGACTTGCAGAATCCTGAAGATCATGCAAGGATGAAGCAGAGAAAGGAATCCAAACTTGGCAGCACTGTATGAAACACACAGCCGCGTCCCACACAACTTCTCCCATATGCTGCCCGTGCACAAGGCACCGTGAGGAGCTGGCACAGTGACAGCAAATCCTTGTTACAACCCAAGTGTGTTTTGTTTTGTGTTTGCCTGGGTGCAAAGGGTTCACCAGAAAGCTCAAATGTGGGTCTGTCAAACAAGAACATCACTCCCCCCCCGCAACGCGGGCGAATTTTGGCCGAGCTCCATTCGATGTTGCAGCATTGTGGCGGAGCGTCGTGTCCAATGGCGCGAGGAGTCGCGGCTTTGGCTTTCTAAGACTCTCGGATGAGGAGGCCGCCGAGCCACTCGTGGCAAAAGCCCATGGGTCTCTGGGCGGAGAAGTGGAGCAAGCTGACAACATGTCAACCTAGAGGTTCCCTATACCACATTATGAATGTAGCGAACATACTTGAAACAAGAGTTACAATACTGCGTAGCTTATCAATGTAAAAATTGACACTGAGGTTTCAATTGGCTGGGCGCGCTGTCACAGTTCGCCAATGCCTTCCAGCTGACTCCACCACCGGTGACAGAGCGTTGCTAGTCTTGGCAACACACTGTAACAAGTAAGCTACCCTGGAAAAGGAACACGCAGGTTTTCATTGCGATGGTTAATGAACATAATGTTAATTTACTCCCTTCCCTAAGAATTGAATACACAAGCTTTCAGAGCTGCTGCAGCCTGCAGCCTCTTTTTCCTCCTGTGAGGCTTTTCATCAGCAACCTGGAGGTTGGCACACGTGAGGATTGGTTGCGGAGATTGCTAGGTGTCTTGGATGAACCACATAATTCAGCTGGGGGGCCCTTCCGGAAGGGCAGGAGAAGGGACGGAGGTGCCTTGGCAAGGGCGGCAGATAACAAACGCAGCAGGTTGGGTGAGGGAGTCCTCCTCACCCAACGCGCTTCGCTCCTGTAGTAGATGTCACTTGCAAATCTCTGAGATTGGCCGATTCTCATCAACCATCATCAACCTGTTTGGTGAGGTGTCTTTGGGGAATTGGACTTCGTAGATGTGGGCATCCGGGGAGGTGCACGCAGAAATTCTTATTGTTCTGAAGAATGAGTGCATTTGAGATGCAAAAGGCAAGTCTCGGTCGATGTCCTTTCTCACAAATCTAGGTTAATGTTTTCGGGTCCAGATGATGCGCAATGCGGCAATGCAAGTATGTTCTTTTGATTCTTCTCTCCAGGCTTTGCGAGGGTCGGATTTATTGAGGCGGGGTCGGAACTATCCTCTGCTTGCAGGAATGATAGCATGCTGATACCATGCTGCAAGGCCGAAGCTGCTTTGGGTGCTGCCTCCTTGCTCCAGGGTCGTGCACAAAATAGTTGGCAGCTGAGGTATGTCAGAGCCACTTGTGAATGGTGTTCGGCCATTAAGATCTGTTTAACCCAAGGTGGGAGGCGGCTCCTGTTTCGCTGGGCCAAACCATTGTCTACGGATCCTCAGGGCTTCCAAGCCTTCTCCCAGCGCTTTGCCACCCCGGCCTTCGAAGAGCGCCTCTGCCGTTGATGTTCGCTTCCATTTGACAAGCCATAGACTCATATAGACTCATTTATATGTATATATATATAGACTCATATAGACTCCATAGACCAAGCTCGAGATCGGTTTTGCAAGGCACTCAGACAATATGGCCAGAGAGCTTGCGAAGTCCTTGCTTCCTGTGGAAGGACCTGCTTTGCCAAGCGGTGCTCCTGAGGTGCATTGACAATTGAATGATGGTAGGGGTGCTTTTCTTTCAATCAAGATTTCAAAGCAAACTACTCAAGATGTTGCAAAGTAATTGAGCACGTTGTAGCAAAATCCTGGATGACTCCCAAAAACTTCTTATGGCACACCGGGATCTCTTCACTAGGCAATATTGAATGCTCCCTAAGCTCAGATAGAAAGAACTAGTCGACATGCTCGAGAGCTTTTCTTTGTGTATGTGAACATGGACTACAACAGGTCGCGAGAAGAGGAAACAACCAGCGTGTGAACGACTTGCAATGTGCCGACATCCACTCTGAAACATTTTCCTATACATCAAGATTTGTTCTGCTCTGAGGGCCCTGCCAACAAGATTCGGCGCATTGGCGAGCCCTGAGAATTGCTCAACGCAGAAAGGGAGAGCGCGCCGCAGGCTGCTGCACTTGGTGAAATTTGAGGAGAATCATGCCATGCCGCTATCATCATATCAGACGATCTCAGACATCATAGGAACAAGGTCGCTACGAACGGGGCTCCTGGCCACCGAGGTCTCGATCCATCACCGACAACGGCTTGCAAGTGAACTTGTCACAAGGACAGCAAGTTCATAACAGGTGAGTATGTTATTTCTTATAGTTTATACGTAGTCTACTACCTAGTCTTCAGTTCAGGTGGGTATGTTATTTTCAAAAACGAGTCCTAGTAGCGTTCTTCTTCCTAGTAGTAAAGGCCAAGAGCGCCCCTAGTTAGTAGCGTACGATCGCTCCGTTCCCAGCGATGCCCTTTGTTCCTAGTAGCGTCCTTGCTCCTATGTCAGTTTCTTTTTGCTGGACCCTGCACCCCGTGACATTTCCTTCAATTGACTTTCCTGCCGTTTGGCCAGGAGCGATTGGTCTTGGAGATGTTTCAGCGGAAAAGGCCCCCAGTTCGGTGGAGAAGGCCTCCAGTTCTTGCCTCAGGTGGCTTCCTTGTTCAAACCCATTGCAAAGGGGAATGCAGCAGCCATTTTTTTTTTGCGAAATCTTTGAATGCTTTGGAGACTTCTTCCTTTCGAGGAATATCTAAACGCATCGCACATATCATCCAGATCCTTTTAGCCTGTGAATACTGAAAGTCTCCCTCACATGTGTCTGGATCTTTCACTCAAAGAACCAGTGAGCCTTCCAAGGTGAGGACTTCGCCCCCAAGGCCTTGCGCCCAGCGCGGCCTTGCGGCCCCAAGCCAGAAGCAAAGCTGAAGTTTCAGACTTCCCATTTTGGATGACTTTTTTGTTCCTAGTAACAGGAAGCTACTAGTAGCTAGAAGCTTCCTTGGGAATCGTTTCACTGGGAATCGTTTCACCTGTAGACTACTAGGTCTTTGAAGCTACTAAGATCTTTTCACCTTGAAAGATCGGTGAAAGATCATCATCACTGGGTCATCTCACCTTTGCAGGCACTCGAAACCTTTGAGATTTCACAGTATGCCTGGAGCCTCAGTATGCGAATGTGCCCGTCTCCAAGATCTCCGAGCCGCAGGTGACCCGGCTTGACCCGGTTGGACCCTGCCCAGGCGAGCGCTCCTGAAGTGCCATGGACGGATACGCCCGAGCCGAGCTCCTCCAAGGCGCCGTTACTGGTTAAAGGTGAAGTGGAAGCAAAGACGCCCAAGGTCAAGTAGGTTGGAGGCCATCGCTCGTAGGGTGGAGGCCATCGCTCGTAAGGGATCCAGTCTGAGGACCCGACCATCCTAAGCCTAAGACCGATAAGCAGAGTTGAGACAGTTAGGGGGTGTCTTTTTCACTGTGCAGACTGCAGACCTTAGAATGTTCTTTGGAAACAGTGAGGTGAAGCACTTCAAGGTCCAAGTATGTCCAATGTGTCCTGTCGCAGGCTTTTGGTTTTGGCGCAGGCAGGCCTACATCGGCATGCATCACTTGATTTAGACCTCGTACCTTGTACTGTGGAGGCAATGCAGCACTTGTGCCACTTGATGTTGAGACGCAACCTGCCGAGCCCATGCGTGCTGGCCTCATGAACTTCTTGCATCTTTGCACACCTTGTGAACCTTGTGAACCCTTTCGGCCTTCAAAGCTTCTGGAGTGCCTATGACCCGCTTAGGTCCAATTCCGAAGGAGGAGGCTCCTCATGTCTCCTGTGTTCATGTGTTGTTTTCAGCCAGTTGGAGGATGACAGGCACCCAAATAGGAAAGACCCTTGTTGTGGCCGTCACAAATGCAGCTGACCAAGGTTGTCAGAATCAGTTTTGGATTTTGTTTTGTTCTGATTCTTTTCAACAGCAAGACTTTCATGCAGGACATTGCTGAAGTGCAGAATCATCCCATAGAGATTTTCAGTGACCCGAATGCAAAGGCTGGGCAGAGGTGAGAAACTATGAAAAACTGAACATGCGGCTTCTCATGTATTGGTTGGAGGCCATCGCTAGTAGGTTGGAGGCCATTCCTATTAGGTTGGAGGCCATCGCTATTAGCTTGTATTTTTTTTGCTTTTATTCTTAAAGCTTCAGATCTTTTGGACCACACATCGTCGGCCTTTCCAAGAGCGATTTTGCTGGTGCTTTCATGTGGTTTCATACCTTTGCAGGTCTTTCAATTTGACTTCAGTGTCTTTGACTTTTTGAAGCATGAGGCCTGTTCCTGCTTGGATTCTGGTAGATTCTTACTTGCAAACCTTTGTAGAGACTGGCTTGCATGCATTGATCTGATTTTGTGGCGTCTTGCGGTGCTTCTCATATTTGAGTTCCCTTTGCACAATCATTGCCAGCGTGCTTTTAGCCAACAGAGGGCAGGAACATGAACAGATGCAAAGGATATTATTTCCTTCCCATCCACTGACATTCAGTCGCATGCGACCGTCAGTGACATTTGATGTCAGCAATCCTTCACCCAATCTTCCCAAATCCCGACGAGGCCTTGCGGACACCTCCAGACAGCCCGGTGGAAGCTTGGATTCAAAGCAGAAGAACGTGCAATGAGTGGGTGGCATTTCCTCACGCCATCAGATACTTTTCTATTTTGAAACATATCGTGAGACTGGCGCGGTGGTAGGCTGTTGGCATGTTCATTTTGTCGAAGCCACCTGTGGCTGAGGATGGAATGGATCCGGTTTCGGCCCCAGCTAGGCAGGGTTCACGACGTTTCATTGACCGGGCAGTCCTTGGTTTCTGTATTGCTCGACATGTTGATTCCACAGATTGAGTCTTCGTTGCAGGTCAGACGCAGAGAGAGGCCTGGCGGCTGAAGCCCCGATCAGCGCGGGTGTGTCTGAGGAGACGATCTCCTGGCTCTGCTTGAAATTGCCCCATCTGTCTGAGGATGGTAAGATGATGTAAGATGTAGTAAGATGGGTGTTCTTCTGAAAGCCATGTGCTCATAGGTCAACTGATGTCAACTGGCCTGAAACGGCCCCAACCCGTGCAGGGACAGGCCTACGTCTGGGAGCCGTGGAGGCTGTGCCACTGCCACTGTCAGATGCATAGCGTAGTGACCGAGAAGCAAGGTCAGTGATGCAAGCTAGAAGGTTGATTCTTGCACTTATCGTTTGAACGATTTTTTTTCCCTTGTTTGCCTACTGAGCCTACTACCTGACAAAAAGATTGTTGGCTTACAATTTGTACATGTCGCCAGTGAAGCTTTTGGGAGCGGTTTTGAAGCATTGCCAATGGTCAATCGCCTTCATGCAACCAAGGCCTGCCCAAAACGAGGTGCAGGTGCTGGGCGATATCATGCAAGCAATGATGTCGGCATTGGTGTGATATCACGACATGCTTTGACGCTAGATTTTTGTGACGACTTGGATGGGGAGTTGATTAGGAGTAGAACTTCTCGTTGACCAATCATCGATGCAACTTACCAGTCTACAGTGGTCTTCACCTCGGATTCCTTTTTTCAGTCTGACCTTGACCCTTCTTTTGGCTCGAACTGAAGCAGGTCCAGCAGTCCAAGAAAGTCGGATCACAATGTGTCAAGTTGGGCACTTCGAAAAAAAAGCCAAAGACCCTTCCAAACGACATGCGAAATAACCAGTCATCAACACAAGAACTAGGATTTTTCCGGTGCCCACTGCAATCCAAATAAAGGGCCCTGAGGTGGCCAAAGCCTTTGGCCCATTTGTGCCTTTGAGCAAAATGCTCCCTCAACTCTTTGGACGTTCGGCTGAGGCTGGGGACATGGCCATAGCATGCCATAGCATAGATTTTCAATCATCCCATATGCGACACTGTGTGAGGCTAGGCTGTTTAGGATGAACTCGAACTGTCTCCGCAGAACTATTTTGCTACTAGTAGCTTCTTGCTACTAATTAGTAGCGATGCCCTTGTGACTAGTAGCTTCTTGTCACTAGTAATGCCCGTGTTACCACGAAATGTTGGTCTCTTTGTGAGGTGCCCATGGAACAGCTCTCACCCCAGTCGTAGTCAATAGCTGATCCTGACGGACAGTTTTGTTACCAATCATGGGCACCACAGCCAAGGCGAGATGAGCGCAGGCGGATCCTGGCGCAGAAAGCAGAGGAAAGACATGAGGCGTGTGCAGTGATGTATGACTAAAAGCTGCATCAAGCTATTTTTTGTTCGTTGGCAGAATACTTGTTGATTCTCTGGCAAGAAGATGGAAGAGGATGTCCTGCAAGGCTGCATTGATCCGTGGTCTCGGCCCCAAAGCTGCACAGCGCATACGCAGGTGCGACAGGTTGAGTATGCTCAACCTTCGTTTGGACTTTCCATTAACACATGTGTCCACTGTCCATGTCCACCCTCCCAATCATCCATTTTGAACAAACGTTGACTTACTAAACTGCAGGCGCGATGCAGAGGAGTCGCGCCGCACGCGTTTTTTGTGTCCCGCTTGAGCGTCGCGCTTCGGTGCGTGCGGTTCGTTTTGGAGCATGCAGGATCGGCCAGGAGCTGGCTTGGACCTTGGGGAGATCTCTACATGCTCGGCCTGAGACTGAGATGGACAGATGCATGGACTGAAATTGGTGCTTTGCATGGAGACAAACTGTTTTCATTGGTTTCGGTTTTCTATTCTTGTTTCTCAGGGATCTGGGGCAGACTACTGCAGCTCATCACACACCACAGTGCGCCATGAAAGCCAGCTCGGGCATTGAATCTTTTCAGAAGCAGTTCCTCTTACGTTAGTCTTACCTTGATCGAACAGAGCGCAATCTGAGAGGTACTCACCGTCATTCGCACAAGGGCATGGGGTTCAGAGGACCAATGGCAAGTAGAAGTTCCAGAAAGTGCTACAGCGCTGGAGGCCCCTTGACACACAGTCACTGGGTTACATTTGGTTACTAGTTGCCATGAGTCCATGACCTCAGACGATGAACGCGGATATCCAGCAAATGCGACGCATCATTGAGCTCGTTGATGCCATTTCTCTTCCGTGGCCCTTTGACTTCAAAGATCTTCCACGTTTCTTTTGCAAGAAACTCTTACTCTTCGGCCGCTCGTACAGCAGCACAGCCATGACTAAAGCGATCCTCGTGATCGGTCATGGACCCATCGGCCACTCTTTTATTGAGAAGATAACCACGAGTGAAGTTGCTGCTAACTACCAACTTTCAGTCCTTTGTGAAGAACCACGACCTGCCTACAATCGAGTGATGCTCACGCAATATTTTGAGGACCGAGATGCTGAGAAGCATGACAAGATGAAGTTGTCCTACGTCACTGAGCAGGAGTTGAAGGAACTCAATGTGAACCTCATCTATGGACGAGCAATGTCCATTGACAGAGAAGCGAAAAAGGTGTCCTACACCTTTGACTCTGGGAATGAATCGATTGCTTATGATGTCCTCATCTTGGCCACGGGTTCTTTCTGCTTTGTTCCTCCGGTGCCTGGCATGACCATCCCGGAAAAGAAGAATGTGAATTGGCCGGACGATCCAGCTTCCAGGCCTGAGGGTGTGTTTGTCTACCGTACCATTGAGGACCTGGAATCATTGCTGGCCAAGTCGAAGTCGGGTGCAACACGTGCAGTGGTGATTGGTGGAGGGTTACTTGGACTTGAGGCTGCCAAGGCTGTCTATGACCTGAAAATGGAAAGCCATGTATTGGAGATGGCACCATACTTGATGCCAACACAGCTCAATGAAGCAGCTGGGCAAGTTCTAGGCAAGAAGATCAATGACTTGGGAGTGCGTGTTCATTGTGGTGTCCAAATCAAGCGAGTGGTCTTGGAGGATGATAAGGTCACTGGCATCGAGCTTCTGGAAAAGGGAGAAGACACTCCAACTGTCTTGGACACCGACCTGATCATCGTTTCTTGCGGTGTTCGCCCTCGCGATGAGCTTGCTCGTCAGTGTGGCTTGGAGATGGGCACCCGGGGTGGTGTGAAAGTGAACGAGTCCTTGCAGTCCTCCGATGAGCACATCTATGCCATCGGCGAGGTTGCAGCAATCGGTGGACAGATGTGCTACGGCTTGTGGGCGCCTGGGGTGGAGCAAGCTGAGACCTTGGTGCAGAATCTGCAGCAGCCAGGTTCCTCCGAATATGTGGCCTCTGACTTGAGCACAAAGTTAAAGCTCTTGGGTGTCGAGGTGGCTTCCTTTGGTCGGAGTGCCGACTTTTGGTTCAAGCGGCAGTTTGATGGAAAGGATCCAAGCGTGAAGTTCATTGACTCTAAGGATGAGATCAATGACACCTACCGGCGCCTTTGCTTCTCGGCAGATGGCTCGAAACTCATGGGTGGCGTTCTGGTCGGAGATGCCAAGGATTATTCCAAGCTACTTCAGCTCAGCAAGAAAGAGGACCTTGCAGGCAATGAACCTGCTGGCTTGGCCTTCAAGCGCCCTCCACCAGGTGCTTCCACCGGAGCACCCATCGACGGCGGCGATGGCACTGGGCTCGCAGACGATGACACGATTTGTACGTGCATCGGCCTCACAAAGAGCCAAGTCCGCCAAGCTACTTGGCTATGCTGATGCCTTTGTCATCCTGTGTCTTTATATGTGTATATATAGGTGTATATACATATTCATTGTTCCTGCTCCGAAAGACATCTAAAGCTTCTAGTTACTCTAGTTTCGAGTCATTCAGTTATTTTTGTGCACTGTAGGTTGGTAGAACAGAATCCTCACCAGGCCATCATCGAGAAAGAAGCCTACACAATTCCACAGATCAAAAAAGCTTGCAAAGCTGGCACTGGCTGTGGTGGTTGTGTGACACCAGTTGGAGAGGTGCCAAAGCTTTTGGCCCACACACTGAAGAAACTGGGCAAAGCAACTGCCTCTGGCATTTGTCCGCATTTCAACTACTCCAGGCAGGAGCTGGAAACGGTTCGGAACACTTAGAAGACATCTAGCTGTTACGTATAAATTGGAACGACACGCAACATGAGCGCTTGTTGACAAAAGTTCTGTGAGTTCTGTGTATGAGAGTTATTCAGTTCTTCTTGGTCCATGCTTGTTAGGCGGGAGCTGTTTGATATCATCAAGATCAAGGAGCTGAAATCTTTCACAGAGGTCCTGTCATCTGTAGGTCAGGGTGCCACAGATGGATGTGAGCTCTGCAAACCCATTGTTGCTTCCATCTTGTCGGGCCTTTGGAACGATCATGCGCTGAAGGCAGGTCGAGATCAGATTCAGGACAGGACTGCGCACGTGCAGGCCTACCAGGGCCATGCCCGCTGACCTTAGCTTTATTAAAGGCCTTAGGTCTTGGACTTCCAGAATGGCTCCTGAAATTCCAAGGTCCATCCATAAAAGGCATAAAGTTGGCATAAAGTGGGCAAACAATACCATACAGTATCATGAAACACATACTGTAAAAATAACTACAAAAGCAAATAATTACATATACAGAAAAGAAGAAACAGAAGAACAAATACATATTAAAGTATCATGAACTGAGATGAGCCATGTCTCATCCTGTTGTGTGGCATTGGAAGATTTGCCACCAGGACACCAATGACCGGTTCCTGGCGAACATCCAAAAGACCGGCACCTATTCGGTGATTCCCCGATGCCCAGGAGGTGACATCACACCTGACACGCTCATCGCCTTTGCTCAGACTGCGAAGAAATATGGTCTCTGGACCAAGATCACGGGTGCTCAACGCTTGGGCATGTATGGTGCCAAGATCCATGATTTGCCTGACATCTTTAAGGAGTTGGTGGATGCTGGCATGGAGACAGGACTGCTTCCAAAACGAAACATGGTACTGTACTAGCCAGCTACAGCTAGATTTATTCGTTTGAATTTGTACTGCAGTTAGCCTGTGTGAGCTATTAGTCTTCTGATTCTAGTCTGTGCTGTGACTTTTACTAAACATAGGTTTGTCGAGATGCTTGAGTGAACATAGACGTTTTTGCGATTGAGCCAGTTCTTGGATGCTCGCACCCTGTGCAATGCAATATGAGCAACATTGAGAATCATACAATATCTTCCGCATTTGCTTTTCGAAAGAACATTTGATTGATATGCCCATTGGCATTTTTCATGTGAAACACACTGAGGGACGCCTAAAGGCGATCCTGAATGAGACCCCCCTTTCGTCGTGCTCCCAATCGGAAAGATGTGTGTATATATATATATATAGAGGACGCCCCAAATCGGAAGTGAATACACTTAGACTCTAGAGAGATCCAGAGAGGAAACTTTGACCGTATTTAAATTCTCGTGTCTTGCGAGTGTGACTGAGACCATTTGCGAAGTCTGAGACCTAATTTAAAGGGATGATGCCGCCATGTGAATAGGACAGGCCTACGGCAAGGCGTTGCGGACGGTGAAGAGTTGTGTGGGAACCAGCTGGTGCCGCTATGGACAGCAGGATTCTGTGACGATGGCTGTTACCATGGAGAACCGCTACAAAGGCTTGCGGGCTCCTCACAAGATCAAGATGGCGGCTTCTGGGTGTTTGCGAGAGTGTGCTGAAGCCCAGGGCAAAGATGTTGGAGTTATCGCTACCCAGGCCGGCTACAACCTTTATGTTTGTGGCAACGGCGGTGCTAAACCCGTGCATGCAAAGCTGTTGGCCACCGACTGCTCTGTGGAACAAGTGTTGAAGTACACAGACCGATTTTTGATGTTCTACATCTCAACAGCCAAGCACCTGCAGCGCACAGCCCCTTGGCTAGCTGAGCTGGAAGGTGGCATTGAGTACCTCAAGAAGGTGGTGATTGAGGACTCTTTGGGCATTGCTGATGATTTGGAAAAGATGATGGAGAACAATCGCAGCAACGAGAAGTGCGAGTGGAAGGAAGTCGCTTATGACGAGGAGCTTCGCAAGAAGTTCAAGCAGTTTGCGAACACGGATGAGACCCATGACTCGGAGCAGATTGAATATATCGATATGCGTGGCCAGCGTCATCCCAACCTTTACAGCCCGCCTGACATCACCGGTGCAGCACTCTACACCAAGGAGGATGCGAAAGAGAGCTGGGAGTGGATTTTCGCCGGCCTTACGAGTGCATACCCACCAAATGGTGGGCTGAGTGTCAAGCATGGTACGCAGGAACTGGCCGTCTTCCACCTCCCCAAACAAGCGGAGGAGGATCAATGGCTGGCCGCACAGAATCTTTGCCCGCACAAGCAAGCACGGTCGATCTCCAGAGGCTTGGTGGGAGAGCAGCCCAACGGAACCCTGACTTTGGCCGATCCTATCTACAAGACAACATATGACCTCAGAACTGGCCGAGGTATTGGTAACCCCAACTTCAATCTTTCCACCTTCAAGACAAAGGTCGAAGATGGTAAGGTTTTTGTCCAGGTGCCTCCGAGTGAAGAGATGGAGGAAGCCTTTGAGAAGCAGATCCGAGCTTCCTTTAAGGCGGCTGGCCAGGAATACAAGAAGAAGGTTGGTGGCCGCGTTTCTGCTCAAGACTTGTCATGGTGAGATGAAAGGACCAAGGTGAGCCTGGTAAGCTCAGCATTGAATTTTGCCTCGCGGGAAGTGTGGATCGCTCCCCACACTGCTGACTTTCTACTTGTAGCTCCCAACAGTTATGTGAGGTTTGTGTATGAAAATTATTGATGGTTTGTGTTGAAAGCCAGCAGGCTTCAAGAATGGTCCGGTGGACTGCAATTGTACAGGCTGAGCTTCTCGTTTTGCCGCACGGAGTGCGCAAAGAGAATGGTCGTTTGCGGTCCCACCGGCACATCGCTCTCTCAACCGGCGAGGTGAGGAGACCAAAACAGGTGATAGCTCGTGATGTTTGTCGACTCCTTTGGCTTGTGATGTCGAGCCTAGCTCTTCTAATTAGGGTGGTGTTAAAGAGTACTCACCGTGGGCTGTGAGAGTCGGAGAGAGGTAATTGTGTGGTTCAGGTCAAACGACGGATATGGCAGCTCTTTGGCGTGCCGATGGAGCTTCAACGGCTCCAGTGCACACCCGATCTGGAGGTCGGGGCTGAGACACTGTGACCAGGCCATTCTTGGTGACACAGTCATCCATTGCAGGATGAATGCTTGGATGACTCCATCCCCATCATCGATGTGCTGGGTTCACAGGCCATCGTTTGTGCCAGACCAGCGCTGGCTGTCAAAGTGCTCGGCTCGTTTGGCGCTGGAGGCTGTTGTCCTATACTTGCTGCCTGCAGAGAGTGACCCAGCTGCTCCTCGGCATGGACAAGCGGTGGAGGCGGGAAGTTTCTGGCCAGAAGAATCATTTTGGGACTTTGGATGGATTTGGGGCCATGTTGACCAGACAAAACAGAACTGATGAGTGAATTTCTGGCTTAACCATTGGTGATCACATTTTACTCATGTAGCTGAGCTCGATGTGGCAGGCTAGATTGCAAGATGCCGAATATGACCTGCACGTCATCCGTCCGGAGGACCTTTTGCTACACCACTTTGCTCTGAAACACAGTGGCCAGAGAGTGATATGAACAAACAAGTCGAACCACACTCGGAATGTTCACTGAAGAATGGCTCCACTGGAGGATGCTGGTGGCCGTGCAGCCGGAAAGCGGGTAAGACTCAGGCAAGCACGCCGGCCTCAGACAAAATCCAATCAAATGTGAATCTACAGAATTTCCGGAGCCCTTCCTTTCCAGACCGTGGCAAATAGGCCCAAAGCAACTTCCTCTCTGACATCTCGTGACATCCAATGAAGGGTGACGTAGGCCATGAAAAAGGCACACATCCAATAGGATTTTGAGGTCCAAGAGAAGGATCAAAAAGGATGGTGCTTGGGCCTCTTTCATTGGCCCAAAACAATCCCAAACAATGGCGACGGGATAAAACGCCCGTTCAATATCTCAGAATACTCTGACTCTGTTTGAATATGAGGAACATTCGGGTTCCTGGGTTCTATCATGTTCAAAAAGCTATATATCTATGCAAGCTACTAGGTTGGAGGCCATCGCTAATTCAAGCTACTAGACTATAGACCTTTCTTTAGACTAGTCTTAGGATTTCAATTCAGAACTTGGTCTGAAGGCTGGGAGCCTTGACGCCAATCCTTGAAGCGCAAATGGCGGCTGAGGCACCGTCGAGTCGTTCATTGGTTTCCTGCTAGTGCTCGGATGTGCTCGGTCAGGATCACCTTTTCATTTGCTTCAAGTCTTCCTCCCTCTCAATCTTGCATCATCAGTGCAGGTGGCCTTGTTGGATGGCATCGGTGTCGAGTCTTTCGCCCAGTAGCAAACTCAGCGAGATGAGATATGGATGTGGTGTGCTTCAAGGTCAGCCTTCTTGAGCTTCGCTGGACGTTCTCTGCCGCGGGGATCTCAAAATCTCATTGAGCGACCGTCAGATAGGTGAGAAGTCGCTCTTGACAAGTCAACGTTGAATCAATCGACATGATGCCAGAGGCACCACCTTTCATTATACCATGCTGGTGTCGGTGATGGAGATACGCTAGTGCTGGCACATACGGTGGAGGCACTTGACATCCTCCTGATAGTTTGGGATGTGCATGATTCCTTTGCTTGTTTACTGTCATTGGTGGAGCTTTTTCAGCCACTTCCATTTCACAAGAATTGGATTATCGGACATTTGAGTCTTTGAGCCAGCAAGCCCTTCCGCAGGACTATGCTGGGAACGTCTATGTCGCAGCCTTTTATCTCCCACTGAGCCGTGCACAGTCACCGTTCTGACACTGTGAGGCTCCACCAAACACGTTTAATTAGACCGGTGTGACAGGAAGAAGCACATGTGACCATGTGCGTCCGACCTGAGGCCGACTCGGAGAGTGATTCTGACTCTTTTGACGTGCCTTGGATTGGAATAGATGGGTGAAGTTTGCTCCGTTCGTGCCATCGCTAGTAGGTTGGAGGCCATTGCATCATCAGCCCTCGATCTCTCCCTGATCGGCCAGGCGGCCATGCAGAGATGGGCATGAGCAGCGAGCTCTGGAACACCCAATCGGATTCTTGACCCAAATGAAATGGATGAGATGTGCTTCCCAGATCATCAGCAAAAGGCTGGCACTGATTGGTGAAGCTGGTTTTTGTTCACAGGCGATGTTTAGACAGGATTTTTGTCAAGAGCACCGCACAGTCGAGTTGCTCAATTCTCCTGCCCTTTCCTGGTTGTTGGCTCAATGTTTCGGAAGGAACACCACTTATATACATCATAAAGCCATTGTTTGTCATCATGAGTTTTGCCACTAGTCAAATGCCATAGAATACCCTTTTGTTGTTGCATGCTACAAGACCCTGGAGAAAGGAAGTCTTCTAAGATTGATATTGCTTGGAGTGGACATTGACATAAATTGATTGCATCGAACCACCCAGACAGTTGGGTGCAGAAACTTGTACAGGCTTTGGACAGAGATGAATTTGATGGCCCTGTTGCACTTTCTCACCAGCACAACATGAATGGCAAGTTCAAGTGTAAGTCTGCTACAGTCTGCTGCAGTCTGCTTCCTCTTGCCTGAAAGCGACTCAGAAGCAAATCACCAAGTCAGTTGTCAAGAACTTGAGCTGGTGCTGATGGCAGCGTTCAGGTGTGAGTTTGCCTCAATTACTTGTACCACGCAGCACTGACAAACCAGAATTCAGAGAGGGACACACCATCTTGTACTTTTGGCATTCTCTGACCTGGTTCTTGGCCAGTGTCTAGGTCGTGTCGGATTGCGCTCGGCTGCGCTCAGGGCAAAAATCGATGGAACGGACCGAAGTATCCGAGTAACATCTGCAGAATTTGCTCAGAACATCTCACACAAAAAGTTCCTAGTAGTGTCCTTGTTCCTAGTAAGGCCAGGAGCCCCTAGTAGCGTCCTTGCTCCTAGTAAGGCCAGGAGCCCTTAGTAGCTTTTGTTGGAGACTCTCCAGCATTTAGGAGTTGATCTTTTGGAATGTTTTGTGAGTCGACGAGGCGGAAGCAAATTGGTGGGAGCCTCGAGGAGGGAGTGCCAAGAGCGATCCCACGAAGTCCCGAAATTCTCAGCCCGATGAGATCCTTTTGTTTCTTTAGCCCGTGGCCCTGCCTCACTCACTTAAGTAGGCGCCTACTTAGTGTAATGAAGTAAGGGAGAAGTTCACTCCTAGCTAGGACACAGGACAGCTCACGCTTCAAGGAAGCTCCCCGCCTGAGGGATCCTGAGGGCGTGGGGGGAGCTTCTTGAAGAAGCGCTCGCACTAATGATTTGGTTCCCAGAATTTAGGGAGACTTTTGCTCAACAGGTGCAACGACCCGTAGCAAGTTGCAAACAGGGTTTCTTGCCACAGCCGTCACACTCTGAAAAGTAGAATTCGAACTGAGGCTGGACACACGCTGGAGCACACGTGTCTGATCTTGTTCGCCCGACTTGACAAGTCAAATTGTGATGGTTCCAATATCTTGTGATGTTGACCAATTACTATCAGTTGCTTTTTGGCTCGTCCTTCTTGAGATATTTGTTTTCCTGAAGTCAAACTCCCATGGCTAATGCAAAACAGGTGCTGGGGCTGTGGTGGCTCAGCCCGTTTCAATCTGACTATGGCCCTGCAACAGTCTGTGGGTCCATGCTCAGGGTGTACAATAGATGTACTCTTTTGACTGTACGTGCCAGTTGGACAGCTGAGAATCCTCAGCATGATGCCTTTGTTGCTCTATCAGTCTGACCGAAAACGACTGCCTGGTCAAGATTGCCACTCCTCAACTCCACCCAAATCAGCGACAGGACCAAGATTGCACTGACACGGGTCCTAGACGATCACAAGTAGCATGTGTTCTTTCTTCTTCTCGCACTTGCTACTCTGCTGCACTATTGCATCACCGCTGGCATTTGGCTATAGCTGAGGCTGTAGTCTTGGTTTCACCCCCTTCTTTAGATTCGCCATTAGAGGATGAAATCGTGGGGAGTAGAGGACTTTTGCGTTGCATGGAGAGACATCAGCACGGACAATTTTTTTACTGCTGGAGGAAGAAGTCTACTCCGAACAGCTCTCAATAATTCTCAATTAAAGGTCTTTAGTTGTTTTGCATTCGCAATGATCGCCCTGCATCAGCATGGTAAGGCGCTAAGATTAGTGCCTTGCTTTTTAGCATGTCACATGCTTTTTGCTGCCGACCCTGTATCTTCTTGCCATCCGCTTGTCTAGTCAAACAAGGCGAAACATCGTCGGCGAGGGCTCACAGAAGAGGAGTCTATTTTGGTGCGATTGGACGAAGAATGGAGCCCATACAGCCAGTTTTTGGATAGACAGACCAAGCCCAGCGAAGGAAAAACGGTGCATGGGCCGACCTGTCCTTTCAGAGGCATTTCTACTGAAAGCACAGACGAGGCAAGAAAAGAAACAAAAGAATTCAGCCGACACTTCGTTTTTGCCGTGGGGCTCCGGCTCAGGCTCAGGTAGGCTTAAGGAGAGACTGTTGCTTTGGGAGGCAGAAGAAGGGGCATTGCGATCCGAAGTTAGTGCCACTATGTGACTCTGAGGCTGAGAACTTGGGGTGGTGATGAAGGTCGTGCAACGAATGCAGGGCTTAGAACAGCACTTCTTTTGTAGAATAATCGTTCCCAAAGTGCACAACGGGCAAAACGAGTTGAAGACTGGAAATGACCAAGCCAGGGTGGCGAGATCGAGGGTGGTGAGATCGGGAGCCATTAGGGGATTTTTTAATGATACGGCGACCACCGAGATCTACACCTCCCTCGTGCTGGGTGGATTCACTCATGCAAAGCCCATGAGAGACAGAGCCGTTTGAAACATGCTGGAACAACCCTCCAAACTCCATACTGTACAAGCCAAGAATGTACACCATAGCAAGGAGCTGCGAGGAGCTGCAAGGCCATAATTTATCCTAGTAGAGTGGAGGCCATCGCTAGTAGCAGTAGGTTGGAGGCCATTGCTATAAGTGCTGAAGGTTTTCTTGGCACTGCCATGTCAGGCCACTCAGAGGCTCGGCACTGCGGGGAAGACGACGGCGCGGCTGTTTATGGGTTCTCAACAGCAAGGGCTTTGTCCGAAAACGACCCATGAGACCGATTGATGTCACTTCACACACTCAAGACTCTGAGTGCTGCAGAAGTCTCTCCATGCGCCACAGGAATTGCTTTAAGTCCGAGGCTGGAGCTTTCACGACGAAGAGCATCGCTACTAGTAACAAGTGCAATACTACTAGTAGCAGTAGCAAGAAGCTACTAGTAACAAGTGCATCGCTACTAGTAGCTTCTTGCTACTAGTAGTAATGCCCTTGTTACTAGTAGTGATGCCCTTGTTACTAGCAGTTTTTAGAAGATGTGAGAATCTGGAACTGTTGATTTATTGAAACTCTCATGATGAAAGCAACACCTCAGCTGTGTGAGCGGGCAAGATGAAATCTGTGTGGACATGGTATCTGGAGCTACATTCATATTTGCTCGATGTGCTTTTCATTGAACATTTTCCCACAGGGTTTTCACATGCCGAACCTGCCAAGTATCAGGAACCTGCCGATCCGCCTGAAGACCTCACCGAGCAACCTCCCGATGGGTTGGAATCGGAGGAGCGGCTTGCAGCCATGTGCGGCGGCTCAGGCGGTCGGACGGGGCCACCGTTCGAAGCACCGGACCTTGGACCTGGTGAGGTCATGATTTTCTTTGTAAATATTAAACACCATTTTCCCATGCCTTTGTTTTTTTGGGTTAATCTACATGGTTTTCATCTACTTGATGATTTGAACCGGTAATTTCTTCGCCCCCCCACACAACAGCTGTTGATTGCCAGCTTCTCCTTCACTTTGGCAAGTTTGTATTTGTAGCAGGTTGCATTTGTTGCACAACTGTCTACAGTGTCAACTAGAATTAACATTGTGTCTTCTGTCAAGTTACAAGCATACATCCACATTATACACTCTATATCCACTCTATATCCCTCCAAAGTTGCTCTTGCAGCCAGTTGCCTCAGAACAAGAGTAGTAACTGAAGTTGCACTGCAAGTGTCAATCAATTTGTGAAACGAGGCCAAGGAAGCTGACCAGACATTTTGTTGAATGAACAATGCCTTCAAGTTGCATGGCAGTTTGCTACAATGACCTGGGTAGAATGGGCAGAAGAACAATTAAAGTTGCGCTTGGATCGACTCGTCTTCCTGTCGAAACGTCTCAATTGTCTTCCAGCTCGCCTCAGGATTCAACGCATCTTTCCGGTGGAGCGAGACAATGATGAATATCGCGCGAGGCAGTGACCCACGCATGGTGAAGCAATACAGAAACAATGGTATCACTGGATTCATCTATATAGTGAATCTAATGTTGAAGAAATTCTAAAGATGCAGAAATAACTATGGACCGCTCCTCTTTATGGGCAGGCCTCCTAGCAAGGCGCGGGAATGATACATTCTTGACTTGTTTCTTGTCAAGGAGCAGGTCTTGAGTATCACAGCTAAGCTTTCGTCTACCAATTTCAAAAGGAAAAGAATCACATGCACGAATGCACGCTCCCAGTGACAGATTGTTGTTCTTTCTTTAAACCTTTGGAACTTCAAATGCTACGGATGACCTTGAGCTTTGCCTTGCACGGTGGCCTTGCCGCCTTCGCCCTGAGTCGGTGACCTTGCGTCTCATTTCCAAGCCCACGCGCCGCACCTTGAAGAACCCAGGCAGGGGAACGCCGATTGGGCTTTCTTTTTTGTTGGAACCGCTCCAGAGACTGGCTGGGAAGCTAGTCTGGAACCCTGGAAGCTGTGCCTGAACCGTAACTGTTCGCTTGGAACCCAACCAGGCCATGTCATAGCCCGGCTATGGCATTTTTGGGCAACCTGGAAGAAGCCCCAAAGCAACTCTTTGGAAAGAAGACAGTGGAATGAAACGATACAAATTGCGACGTGTTGATGACCGAAAGTTGCCTTCGGATTTCGAGACTGACCGAGTCGCTCGGGAGCTTTTCAGTAGGTCGAGACAGCAAGATGACGTCGGGCCTCAAGCAGAAAAACATTGTTTTGGTCAACAACAGATCTAATAGCCTTGGATCCAACAAGTCTTGGTAATTGTAGTGCATTTTGGATGATTCAGAGAGTCGCAGTCTCAGAGAGTCGCAGTGAAAGAACAGTTTTCTGAAGCAGGTCGGGTTGAAGTGGGACTCCCTCCTGAGGCACGAGATGGTTCAAAGATGTTCAAAGTTCAATGCCTGAAATATGATCCCACTAGGCCGAATATCGCATATACACTTTTTTTAATGCATCGACTGCATTGAACATTTTTGGTCAGTTCATCCAGTTCCTGGCCACATGCAGGGGCTTTTAATCCGACTCGATCAGAGAAAAGCATGAGCACGCATTGTAAGATGGCGGAGGGATGTAAAGGAGGGGGGCAGCGTTGTGGGACCTCAGGTCACGAGTCAAACACTCTTTGAGATCTTGGAGTTCGTAGTAGAAAGGGCACCGGGCAGCTGGCCCAGGCAGCCAGATTAGCGTTGCTCCGCAAAGACCGGATGTGTTGCCGGCATGTTTCGCACAACGATTCGCACCATCTGCTACTCTTCATGGAGCCCTTTGGCAGGTGGGATCCGAAGGCCTTTCCGCTCAGGAAGAAGCTTGGAAGACAGTTTTGACCACGGACCACAAGAACCTGAACAAAAATAATCAAAAAACATATATATATATATAGATATGAGGACATCTCTCCCCACTACAGTGCGTAATTTTTTCAACAGTCATTTGAAGTGGAGAGGATTTCAGCTTTTGTTGTATGCGATGTTAGTCTGAAGCTTGGTGTGGTATACATGCAATATAATATATATATATATACCAGTAACCATTCAAAGCTTTATTCTGCGCCTAGGAATAGCATTGACCTGGTGAAAGGAGCTTGCGCCCAGACGTCAGAGCCACAGCAAGAGACCGCAAGGGCTCAACCAGTCATCAGCAAGGAAAGGCAAGTCTCAGTGTGATCTGACCGCAGGATTGAGAGATTGCTGGGTGGCAATTTTGTCTTCATTCAGGAGGCCCCAGCGATGCACTTCTTGACGGGGGCTGTTTGTGCGGCAGAAATTCCTCAGAGCAGATGTTAGGAGACCTAAGCCAGTGCAGCAAGAGGATGAAACATGATGAAACCTATTGTACGTGTACGGAGTCAGTTGCAAGCATTCCATGACGATCCATACTGTCGTTGGCAGGCTGCCAGCAGGCAGGAAGTGTCCTGCATGTGGGTTGGGGGGGTTCTTTCCCAAAAGCTTTTTCGTGCTCGCTCTAGCTTCAGGGACAAGGCCCAGAGTATGAAAGTGTTCTGTGGATCAGATGAAGGTCGACTTGTCCTCGTGCGCGGAAAGAGCAACATCCTGCAACCGAGTTCGTTTGCCGCAGCAGCTTCGAGTCTTTTCATTGTGAAGGATGTGAAAGGCAAGCAACAAGTAATCGGCTTGAGAACTACAACGGAGTTTGGCAAATGCAGAAGCCTTTTGGGAAATAATGTTATTCTGTAAGGAATGCTTATTAACTAACAGGGGTGATACTCAGCACCTGTGGTGATCACATTTTGCAGCTGAGAGAGAAAGTTCAACTCAGGGGAGGGTTCCATAGCTGAACATGACACCGCCATAGTGGAAATTGTGAAATTGCCACACCAAGCTAGCGGCATTGAAACGGGACATACCCGGAGCCCACACAAGCTTCGCAGGGTGCCCCCCTAAGTTGATAAAGGTAGAACAACCTGTGCAAGGGGTGCATAAACAATCATAGACATACCAAGTACACATGTTTAAAATGTACTCTCAGACACTTTAGTCGCATCATTTTGCACAACATCCATAGTTCCTTGCGTCGAAAGCTCTTCGGGAAGTCGCATCGGTTTTCATTATTCCATGCCTTTGAGGACACGCAACATGCACATGATCTAGCTATTCCATTGGTTTACGATGATGTTGACATGGGCAACCTTTTCTCCCCAGATAGTGAGAGCTATTGGGGGAGCTGCTGGGGCTCTTACTTCAAGTATAGGAAGAGGCCTGTGTGCGCTTTGGAGCCTGGGTGTTGGTGCCGCTGCAGGGCGCGGTTGGGCGCTGGTGCCGCTGCAGGGTGCGTGGCCTGGTGCCGTTGCAGCGTATTGCTGCCAGATGTCTATGATAATTCGTGTGTGCTTTGGAGCCTGCGTGCTGGTACTGCTTCAGAGGGCTGCTGCCAGACAATGATGGCAGCCTTCGGTTTTTTTGGGCTGGATGCTGGTGGCGCAACAAGGTGCCGCTGCCAGATGTTGCTGGCCCTGTGCATTTTGGAACCTCCTTGCTGGTGCCGCTGTGGGGTGTGGCTGCAGGGTGCCTCGAGAGTGCAGCTGCGAGATGTCTATGGCCGTGTGCGCTTTGGAGCTTGGATACTGATGCCACTGGAGGGTGTTGCTGCCAAATTCTTGTGCAATTGTGCAAGTGTAAACTTTGCAGCTTCACTGCACTGTTGCTGCCAGATGCCAGTGGCAGTCTACGCCTTTGTACCGCCGCCGCTGCAGCGCTGCCCACAACATCTATTTGCTATCTGGGGTCTATGCTGTTTATGCCGCCGTAGTTCTACAATAATGCAGGCCTCAATTTTTGCAAAGTTCCTCGCCGCTTTCTACACTTGGCATGGCTTTTGGTCTGGGGTGTCCAGTTTTGGACCTCGCCTCGCATGCTGGTGCTTTTTGTATTGCTGCTTGCTGCTTGTGTGCTGCTGCTGCCTTTTTGGCTGCTGCCGTTGCTTGTCCGCTGCTTGTCTGCTGCTGCTAGCAAGATGACTGACAAGAAGAGGAGAGATGGTTACCTTTCACATGTTTAGGTCTTGCCCCTTTCGTTTTTGGGCTCTTCTAACCTGCTTGGTTTCCCTTTCAATTTTGGAAATAGTGGTATACAATGGTATACATATCAATGGGAACTGACGTAAACGTGCAAACGGAGCTTTGGACAAGGAGCACCCGGCGTGCCGCTTCAGCCACGAAGTTGGTAGCGCCGCCTACTCGGCCAACTTCGGGGCGAGGGGTGCAAAGCCTGGCGAGCTCTGTCGTTGGGAGGCCGCCGCAAGCGCCCCACCAATGGACCCGCTCCACGCCAAGGAGTCATGGCCGCAAAGAAAATTCAATTGCAGCGTTGGTAAGATTAGCTTTCAGCCCATCAGCTGAAAGAGTTGCAGATTCATAGATGTTTTGAAATGTCAAGTCGGACCGGCGACAGAAAGCGTGGCAAGGAGACAGGGTAGGCCTACTACTGCGCAAGACTAGCGTGCACGGGGGGGCAGCCCCTCCGCATGATGGGCCGGGTCTTGCAGCAGAGGCCTGCGAAGGTGGAAGCAACTCTGCCAGCGTACGCCGGGATGCCACCAGCAGGCGGATGTGGAGTGAAAGCCGTATTTCAACGAAAAGAATGCAACGCCCAAATGATGTCCCCGCCTGTAGAGGTTCCCAGTAGAAAGGAGGAGTTCAAATGTTGTAGGCTTTCCGGTTTTCAAGGCAATCAGTTGGACTTGAGCATGCGTTAAGATTCTTGGAGTTGCCACTGTTGACGCCGCGGTTGTGGTTCATTCCAACCCCGCCTGGAATGCGCCACATCCGCTTCACGCCGCTGGTGCTTTCGCGCAGCCCCAGATGTTTGATAGCGTTCGGATCTTGTACGATGCGAGCAGGCAAGAGCGCCAATATACCCGACAAAAACAATTCGCAATTTTCTCAGCCTCTACAATTCGACGCCGGCGTAAACGGCCAGTATCCCATATGATTTGATGCTGGTGACGTGGCCCCGCGTAGCGAGACTGCGCAACTCCGCACCTGCAGGTGAGGGTGTTTTTACGAAAGGTGCAACTGCTTCTCCTGTTCTTCCTCCCACAGCAAACGTGCGCGATAGGGAGACCCAGCTCAGTCTGGGCACGCGCTGACCTGAACATGAGGGCGTTCAGAAAATTGCAGAATAGTGAACACCTTCCAAATACATTGGGGCAAAGAATCACAAAGTATTGCAAAAATTGAAGTCGAACATGTTACAAATAAGATGTCAGGGTATGCGCCAGATAGAATGTCAGGTAAATGCAAGGCTAGACCCCAGGTAAGATGCCAAAAAGGATGCCGAAGTACATGCCAAATACAATGGCGGGAAGATTCCATAATGCGCGCCAGATAATATGTTGAGTCAAGAAGAATGGCAGAATAAACGCTAAGTCAAATGCCAGGAAGAATGTCAGAACAGATGCTGGATAGATTCACGAAAGTATAGATGCCAGCCAAAATAAAGGTCAAATAGCTCAGAATTTACGACAGAAAGAACCAAGTAAATGTCAGTGTAGATGCCAGATAGTCTGACAGGAAGACCATGAACATAGATGCCAGCAAAAAGCGCAATATTTGCAGTACGTTGTCTGCTGTTATCAGCTGTGCTTGTTGTCAGCTGTGCTGCATGTCAGCTTTGTTTATTCACGTTTTTTAGTTTTGGAAAGGTGATTTTTTACATTTTTCACTTTTGAACTTCTGAAAAATCATTTTTGTATCGTTGTGAAATTCAAGAGGCAAAAAATGTAAAGCAGTTGGAAAAGGTGTTAAGATGTGACTTTGTGGTAATGCTTTAAACTGAAACCAGTTATATAATGTTATATATATCGGATAGAATGCAAGGAAGTACGCCAGGAATGATTGAATTATTGCCATCTGGAATTCTAAACCAGGCCAGAAGGTAGTTCCGCTGCGCATGTGTCGGAACAAATCGCAAATCTGATTGTCTCACCATGTGTCGCAACACATGTCAGAAGAATTACAGTAGGTCTTTTGTTAACCCTGCCAAATTGCAGTGTACATCCGAGAACTCTAAAATTACCACAGCGCTTCTCGCACGAACGTGTCTCTCAAAGTGAACGGCGTGTCATGTTTACACGCATCTCTCCCTATACAACATGCACCCGCATCTCATGCAAGCACCAAAATCGCAAATCAATCGCTGCTGCTGCTGCCGCCGCTTCCGCAGCGGAATTGGAATGTCTTGATCCAAAGTGCAGCCCAAACATTCTTGCAATCGGAAAAACGTAAGCGCTTTGTAAACTGATGTGGCCCTGATGTGACCTGGTCACATCGGACCCCTGATGTGACTAAAGATGATGACGGTGCTGGTCCATTTTGTTTTTTCGCAGTTATTGTCCCTCGTGCTTGGTAGTTCTGGCGGACCAGCGGACGATGTGCCATGCTCCATGGCCTCCATCTCCCGCCGCAAGAGCGGCAAGCGGCAGCTCTTGTGCCTTCAATGGAACTCGGCAACTTGGCCAATGCGTAGATGTTTGTTGCCTCACGGCGTCGTGTGCAACCGACCCCTCAAGGGCGTTATTCTGCTTTCCAGCTCTTTTGGTCCATTTTATGGGGTCCATGCCTACAATGTGGCTTAGAAATTAAGGACGCAAAACAACACATATTTTTTGGACCAATCGTTTTTTAAACAACCCTGATTTTCACAGATGTTCAGGACATTTCTGCTTAGTTTGTTGAGGTGTTGGGTTTCTTCTTACGTCTCTGGAACTTCGTTGCCGTGGGGATCTCACTGGGCTCGCTCCTGGTGATCCTTCGAGTCTGGCAGCAGGTGCAGCGGCTCGAGGAGCGGTCCGATGATCTTGGGATGGGATTCCTAGTGAGGAAAATCAAGAGTAAACTGACGAACAGCCATTCTTATAGCTCTCTTGTTCTTTTGGTGTGGAAGAACTCATTGCATCAAAAAGAGAGCTATAAGAATTCAATGTATTCAATGGTTTGTCAGTTCTTGAAGTGTGTTGATCGAAGCTGAGAGTGTCGCTGACTCCCATGGATTCCATGTTTGGATGATGGTTGGACCTCTTGAGGGTCATATGGTTGACAACAGTAGGTCTCAGGTGTTTGGATAGCAGCGACAACTCTCTCTCTCTATCTCTCTCTCTCTCTCTTTCTCTTGGCCTCTCCAGGAAAAGCTGGAGCTGCTGAATGGCGATGTGAAGATAGCACTATCAGAGCTGGAAGAGGTTGAGAATGGGTGAACGAAACGAATGCAAACCCGTGCCCGGACATTGCAACCCTTCGATTGTAGGATTTTGCTGAACATGGCAATCCCACATAAAGCCACAAACAATTATCAACTGCATGCCTTTGTTAAAGTTTCCGACCCCCGTTTGTCCACATTCTCTGACCAAGCCCAGCGGATGGGCTGAAAGGGGCCAGGTCCGTCGCGAGATGGCTGCCTTCAACGAGAAGATCAAGATCACTACAAAGGCATGTGACTGTTTCCCTTCAGAGAAAGAGCACGAAAGGGCAAAGAACAAGTTCTTCGACCATGTGCTTCGCCTGTTAAACACCACCTGCCCTTTGTTTCAGATCTTCAAACTAAGTCTTGGTCGGCTTGGCCACAGGATGTGGAGGAGGAGGAGGGCGAGGATCAAAGCACCGCAGTCGAGCCAACGGCAATGTCCAGGGCCCTAACAGTGCGAACACGGCCGGCATTGCTTGGCAGAGGTGGGAGACTCGCTGTGTTTTTTCTAATTACTATATTAGCATTTTCTGAGACCCAGCCTCACCATGTTTCACCTCGACAGCCTCTTCAAAGCGCATTTATGTTTTCAGTCATACTTTGGAATGTGAACATGGCATGACTTGTTATGACTTGAAAAATACTTCAAGGACCCTGATGTCGACTCAGCATGATCTTGGAGTGCACTCTGCAGGAGTTGTAGATGCTTGCTTCGACGTAGCAACCACAGGGCTTGCTTTGGAGTGCCACTCCATGAGCTTCTCAGCAAGATTTTCATTAGACTTGCTATTGTCATGAGTCTAATTTGGTTGTAGTACAGCTCATCAAGTGGTCATCAGCGAGCGACCGTCTCCTCGAGGCGCTTCCCACTGCCAACGGGGTGCCTCCGCGGAGGCGATCCGCGCCATGTGCCCGCCGGCGTGACGGGAGAACATGCTTCGGTTTCGGAACGGATGGAACGAGTTCCTGTAGCTTTGCAGGTTGAGAGGAACTCAGCTGGAAAGAATACAGCAAATCAAAGCATCATGACACTTTCAAGACCAACACCAAGAATTTGATCAAGAGTTTTGATCTCAAAATGAGAGAGAGAGAGAGAGAGAAAAAGAAATTGTGTGACGTTCATTCGTTCACCTCAACATGTTCCTTTTCCCCCCCCCGTTCGCTTCGAATCTTTCCCCTGCGTCGCTTCAACGACGCGCTCCAGTTTCAGTTCCAAGGCCCCAAGTCGTGCAACGTCTCGGACTGCCGTGGAGCCGCGTCTTGCCGCGATTTGGACTTCACCACCTTCCAAGAGGAAGATGGGTCGATGCCGCTCGGAGGATGGCCTTCATTGGCCCTCATACTGCATACCCTTTCTTTTTGGGGCACCAAAAGGAGGTGCTTTGTGTCAACGAACTGCTGGACTGCAGAACTAAGAAGAGTTGAGACTTTGAAGGGTATGATATGACATGTTTTGAGAGCGTTCTTTGCTTTGAACTTGCTGGAGGTCTTCTTGCAGTCAGTTGCGGCCGAATTGCAAGGACATGAACACTCATGATGAGTTGGAGGTACTAAAATTAGTTGGAAAAGTAAGGTTGATTGGTCACACATGATCACTCTTGTTATGTGTATTTGATGAGTCAGGACTGGGCATCTGGCGAACGAGTACGTCGCATTTGCCCTTTGACCTGTGGTGTCTTGGATGAGCGAAGGTTGAACAGTTCCTGTGAGCGCAAAGGAGAGACATCGCACAGGGAACACAAGCAGCAAGTACACGACAGAGCTCCTAGTAGCGATGCCCTTTGTTCCTAGTAGCGTCCTTGCTCCTAGTAGCGATGCCAGGAGCCCCTAGTAGCGAACATTGCTCCTACTAGCCTACTAGCGATGCTTGGAAGACCTTGTGGGGAAGAAGGCAACATGGCCCACCAAGGTGTTTGCCCAGGTGCCCCGCTGTTGATGCCATCTCGCTCTGAAGAGGTGGGAGAGACAGATTTGAGACCGCGATATATATATATAGAGTTATATAGTTATATAGTTACATCTATATAGTTATCTATATAGATGCATATATATATATATATGGTACCCCCCCCAAAAAAAAAACAACCCTTTTATTGTTTTTAGCGTAACAAATCCTATTTGTGTGTAATAACTTAAGCAGGAACTTGGTGGAGTGGTCGAGTCTTGAGTTGATGTGTCCCCTCTCCTGTCCATTTTGGCTCAAGGGCCCAACGACAGGAGAGGGGGATATGTGCGACCTCCTCGATGGATGATTTCGCCCTGTTCCTGCTCGTGGTTTGGGCCTTTGGTGCGTTGAGTGGCTGGTGGATTCGGGGCTGGTGGTGTTGCCGGCCAGTTCCGGCCTTTGACATCGGCATCGCGCCGGTGACATTGCGTGCCTTTGCTGCTTTGAATGACCGCATCGATTCTGCCGACCGCCTCCGAGCTCGCAGGCATCACCACCCTTGAGGAAGCTCGACGATGGGCTGGGTCGCGAGATCCTGCCTGGAGCGCTTGGCCAACTGCGGTAGGACAAGTTCCAAGTTTGCGTGTGCTGGCCAACATCGCCACCAGTGCTTTCAAAGAGACCCTGGCTTTAGTGCGAATCGCTTCAACCTCAGGTGGAGACCCTCGCGAACTGTCAGTTGTCGAAGCCATTCAATTGGCGTTGGTTTGGAGAGTGGCACGTCAAGCCTATGGCATGGAGGATGTGGACCCGCTTGCAGACCTAGGCAGTGGCAGTCCTTCTTCTCCTGCAGCTGGAGCCTCTGTGACCTCACCTCCCTCTGCAAAGAGGGTGAAAGCCGCATCAGTGATCGACCAACTAGACGAGTCGGATGTGCCCTTGTTGACTCAGGCTCAACTGGACGAGGCCTACCGCCACCACGCAGAGGTCACAGGAGCAGACCCGCCAGCGGATGCAGAGCCAACTGGAGAGCAAATAGCTGCCTTGAAGACGAGGGTGGTGGACAGGGGCGAAAGCCCGTACGCGGACTTCAGTGTCCTCACTCCGTATGGGAGGCGAGTCCAAAAGCAGATGAAGGCGAGGTCATGGCTGCTTCAGCAAGACGGTACATTTCGTGCCTTAGACGTCCCTGGACCACCATCGTTCGACACATGGGTGGAGCTCCTGGGACCATTCGAAGGGAGACGGCAGCTCAGGTGGAAAGCCTTATCAGAAGGCCAAAGGGGGACTCTATTCCACGAACTCCGACGGGGTCGAGATTTGCTACAAGTTCGCCAAGGGCCCGGCAAACAGTTGCCCAGAGCCCTGCAAGGAGGGGCGAGACCATGCCTGTCAGATTTGTTTGGGGCGTCACCCGAATGCACAATGTCCCAGGGCCTCAAAAGGTTCTGGCAAAAGCAAAGATGGTACAGGTGGCGGCAAGAACAAGTGGAAGAAGTGACACGACGAAGGTGCTGGCAGCTCGTCAATGGAGGAGGACACACAGCAAGCGGATCGGCCGCAGGTCGAAGCTGGCATCGTGGACGACGTGGACGAGACGACGCCTTCACAGCTGGATCCGCGAATGCGGAAACTGAGATTCCTCGAGCTCTTTGCAGGCATGGGTGGCTTGTCGACAGCCGTGAGAGAATTGGCTGGCGACCTGGTCGAGGTCCTCGAGCCGAAGGACATCTACGACAATTGGGACATTCGCACGGAGGAGGGCTTCCAAGCGGCGTGCACAGCCGTGGACGAAGCAGATTGGACACATGCTGCATTCCCGTGCAAATCCTTCTCAAGGGCCAGACGGTCCGACCAGTATGGAACTGCAGTGGAGGTGCGCTCAGACTCACATCCAGAAGGCTGGGGACACCCCCTTGCAGAGGAAGGAAACGACATCTTGAAGAGAACCATCGCTCTGGGCTTCAGGGCGACAGAAAGAGGCAAGTTCTTCAGCATGGAGAACCCCAAAGACTCCTATACGCATGGTCGATCAAGATCATGGAGCAACTGAGGAAGTGCATGCACGCAGAGCTGGTGCACCTCGACCAGTGCCCATACGGGGCAGAGACAGTCAAACCTACGGGCATCATGGCGTCTGCGCCGTGGATGAAGACTGTTTGTTTGACCTGCAAGCAAGTGCGGCCACATCGTCATCGGCCTGGCGGACTGACTGGGTTTGTTTGGGACCCGCTGGACGATCAGTGGGTCTGGAGGACTTCAAAGGCTGCCGAGTACCTGGCAGGACTCTGCTGGGCATGGGCAATGTCGTTGAGGCAGTGGATTCACTCCGAGGCTGGACAACATTGGCTGGAACCCTAAAGGAGGCCCCAAAGAAAAGAAAATCCCAAGACGAAACCGCACGGAATCCTTTTCTCAGACACTCTCGACAAGCATGCTCATGCACATCGCTTGAACAACCTCGCTGCCTCAGTCAGTGAGAACCGCTCGACCCCGATGAGTGCTCTAGGCACAGTGCCTCGCGAGAGGTCGTCCGCATCGGTGTTGAGCAATCCTCGAACATGACGTCCCTCCAGCGGGGCAAGTTCGAGCGATTCGATTTCGAGAGCAAGCTCACCTGCGATCCTATTCAAAGCAGGGCTGTGTGCCTTAAATTCAAGGGAAGCAAGAAGGGTTGAAACATTGTCGGAACGAAGGAAAACTCTGTGTGCTCCGCCCTTCAACAAACTGTGAAATGCACGAAATGCCAAAAGGACAGCGAACAACTCCCATTCCGACTGCCAGCTCGGATCGTTGCACACGCACCTCTGGTCCACCCACCAGGCATCTTGCTCGGTGAGCTGGTGCATGTAAAACCCGCGTGGTTTGGTCCCGAAACAAATGAAGGAGCCAACCCCACCGGGGCAGGCATCTGTCCACAATTCGCACAGGGGCAAATGGTCTCCGAAAAGAAACACCTTCGACAACGAGCATGGGACCTCAGGAATGGGAGTTGGGGAATCTAGGATGGGTGAGAGATTTACCACTGGCTCGTGGGAACGATGGGCCCCGACGACCAGCATCGCGCGCAATCCAGTGATGGCCCACGACACCTGCTTCCAGAACGTCAGCCCCTTCCGGTGACGCGTCGTGGACCGGACGGATGCACCCTCTTGCGACGCCGTCGTCAGCGCCCCCCACAACGCCGCGGTCCAGGGCCTTGCCACCGGGACCAGGTTGCTGACCCATCCCATGATGCCCGCTGCCTGGGAGAGTCGCCGAGTGGAGATCATCCCGTTTCGGCCGGCTTCAAAGATTTCTTGAAACAGTTCGAACAACCGTTGGGTTTTCTCCGGGGTAAGGGACACTCTCAGGGTCTCATATCGTTCCCCTTCTAAATGGAGAGCAACCCCGATCCACTCTACCTTGGGACCTCGCTGAACTTTCTTCCAAGCCAGGGTGGCGCCCAAACAACACCAAAGAAGCGTCACCCGTGCAAAGACCGCGGATCGGGCTCTTGTGGATGGTCCTATGGCAACAAGTAAGGGGTCGTCCGCGTAACATTGGGAACGTCCCTCCCGAGATTCCATGGTCGCCTGTCCCAGGCGGAGGAGGGCGGCGGCCAGACGGCCCCAAACCAGGGGACCGCAGCACAGTCCAAAACAAACAGAAAGTAAAATGTAATACCGACCATCGTTGCCCTTCACCACGGTATGCGATCGTTCCGATGGGTGCAGCTTCAAGGTGTAGAATGCGTCGGAAAAATCAATGATATAAAACTCCGGTACATCGTGTCTACCTGCATGCTTTAAAAGTTCACCTAAACACTTGGCGACATCAGAAGCACGGGGGAGAACGACACGCTCGTGAACCGACATGCCTCCGTTGACCCCGGAGCGTCTCATGTCCACGATGATTCGAACCTTCTCCCGCCCTTGTTTCATTTTCACTATGCAGGCCATCTTGGTGAGTGAAGCGTCTCCCACCGTTGCGACCACATCTGCCCAGGTGTCTTTGCGCAATGCCCAGCCTCTTTCCACCATGCGATCCACCTCGCACTGAGCCTTGTCGCCGGCGTCGGCAAAAGACGAGTAGTTCTGTGCCTTCCCGTCCCAGTCATCCATCACTGCAAAGGCCTGAGAGGCTTTGGCAGCCGCGGTCAGGTCATCGGACCTGGGGAACACACCTGTGTAGGTGATCTGCTGGTTGATTCCGATGGGGAAGCCGTCCTCAATCCAAGCCGGCAACACAGTGGCATCAGGGTCTTTGGCCTGTGTCAACAACTGTCGAAGAAGGTCGCTCTGGTAGCCTTCATCCTTGGCCTCAGCTTCAAAGTGCCGGGTCAAGCTGTAGCGTGCTTTCCAAATCAACCACTCCGGAAAAGGACATTCATCAACCGAATTCTCAAAACAGGTGAGGATGTCGTCCGTGAGCGACTGGTCCAAAAGTTGTCGGATCTGCCGCCCCACCTGCTGAAGTTCCTTGCAACGGGCCACTGCTCTTCTGGGGTCTCGGAGTCCCCCGATGACCTCGGCATTCTCTCTCTCTCTCTTCGTTGAGCTGTGGTCTCCATGGCCTCCTGTTGAGGAGGAGATGCTGTGCGATTCATTCCCTCCTGCTGCCACACACGCTCCAGTGAAAGGAGCTTGAACCCATCGTTTCCTATTCGAACCAGTGTCGATGCCAGCTTTGAGGGTTGAGACCATGGTGCTCGGGCACATCGCCAGCTGGTGTGCGAGCAGACGCTCAGGATGGGTGCCTGGAAGGGGGCACACCAACTTGAGGACCAGACCAGGATTCTCTCCCTGGGGTCAGAGGCCAATGGAAGGGCAGGCAAACGTTGAGGCACTCCCCCCGCTGTGGCGCTGGCTAGAAGGCAGTTGGGACTGCCTGAAGCGAATGGGGCTCCAGTGGCAACCGCCAGTGACTCGGTGGCCGTGAGGTCTGGGTGGATCGTGGTGGAGGAGGCGGAAGGGCCTTCCACTGCCACGACACCAGGCAGCGCGGAGCAATTGCTGGAGACTGAAAGGCTGATCAGGAGAAGGCCAAGAGGCTCCTTGCAGCCGGATAGTTCCAACACGGAGGAGAGGCAAAGGCCGTCGTTGAAGAGGGCCCTGGAGATCGCATCCGACCCAACCCTATCACAAAGGGCCAGGCTGGGCTTTGACCAGCTGGTGTACTCAGCAGGCTCAAACGACACCAAAGCTTCGATGTTCCGGACTTGGCAGGAAGTTCAGGAGAGAAGTGGCCTGCCGGCTCTGCCCCTCACGCAGAGCAAATGCGAGACGTTTGTGGCAGTGCTTCGTGCTGCGGGCTATCGATCATCCTTTTCCTATCTCCTTGAGGCCAGGCAACAGCATCTTCGAGCAGGATACCCATGGAGCCACCAGTTGGACATCGTGATGAAAGACTGCAAGAGGGTTGCAACCAGAGGCCTAGGCCCTGCCAAGCGCTCCGAAGAGGTGCGCATCGAGTGGTGGCAGAAATTGTTTGAGTTGGAGGGTTTGAAGATGGCTGAGAAGCCGCTGGCACCGTTTGGAGGCATTCTTCTTTGGGCATTAGGCTCTCACTTCCTCCTTAGGGAGGGCGAGTTGGCAATGCTGGACCTACATGAGAACACCATCCGGTTGGACGAGGTCGCGAAGACCATCACCCTCTCCCTTTCGGTGAGCAAATCGGATCCAGGGGGGAGAACGGCCAGGAGAACGCTCAGGTGCTGCGGTGCGGAAGACGACACGACCTTCCATGGGCTACTCTGCCCCTTTGAGGTAGGCTTTGAACTGGTGGAGAGGCAGAAAGCACGCACGAAGGCCGACCGCTCAGCCACATCAGCCTTCTCCATCCCCTTGGTCGGCCAACGAGGAAACCCATTTGCCTTCACTTGCAAGACGGAGGTGGTGCTCGCGGCCCAGCAGGACGCTGAGAGACTGACACGCTCAGTTGAGGAGGCATCGTCAGTCGAGCCCGCGAAGATCACAGGACACTTCATGCGCAGGTCTGGAGTGAAACGTTTAGCCCGTGCAAACACGCCGAAAGAGGTGATCATGAAGATGGCTCGACACAGCAGCAATGCCATTGAGGCCTACATCGAGGACGCCATGGAGGAGAGTCCAGATATGGCCACTATCCTCACTGACCACGAACAAGTCCAAGCGGCACTCAACGCCTTTTGGAAGGACCTCGATGAGCTCAAGGATCAGGTGAAGGTGACAGCGGAAGCGGCTGCAGAACGGCCGTCGTCAAGCAAGGCGGCATTGGAGAGCTTGGACACCGAGGTGAGACGAATGTGGGACAACATTCGTCCGGCCTACATTCGTAACACCACCACAAACAAGGTTCACTCCACCCAAGCATGCCTGTTCTGGGAAGTCCCGTCCGCATGGGCGACGAAATGTGGGTGGAAGTGGGCTGCTTCTTCCAAAACAGTCACTTACGTGAGCGAAGACGAGCTGAATCAGTTCCCGCTCTGTGACAAGTGCTTTGCATAGATAGGGCCTGGAAAGTTCACTTTAACTCTATAGTAGCATAAGGGACAGGCAGGAAGAAAGGAAAGAAGGGAGAGTCAGTGCATGGTTTGTTTGTTTTGAATGTGCCATCGAGTTGC
>CAXAMN010011880.1:94705-109513 GCA_963970005.1 Durusdinium trenchii
TGCATGGGAATTGCTTGAACCTCAGTTTGATGCCTCAATGGAAACCACGCTTCCTTTCTTCCACCAACCTGTGAGTCAAAAGAAGCCCGTTTTGTTGCACTTGCTTGACAAACAAACCTAGGGTTGGCAGGGTGGGGGTTTTGTTCTTGCTGATTGTTATTGCGTAACAAATCCTATTTGTGTGTAATAACTTAAGCAGGAACTTGGTGGAGTGGTCGAGTCTTGAGTTGATGTGTCCCCTCTCCTGTCCATTTTGGCTCAAGGGCCCAACGACAGGAGAGGGGGATATGTGCGACCTCCTCGAAAACCCCACCCCCCCCACACCTTGTTTTCCCAGTCGCATTGACGAGAGAGTCAGTGCATGGTTTGTTTGTTTTGAATGTGCCATCGAGTTGCTGGGGACACGTGGTGTTATGCGCGTGTTCCTGGCCCATGGCACATTTGTTGAAAGGCCCGGAAGTGGGCAAGAAAGGACAAGTTGGAAGAGGCGCGTCCGAGGTGCATGGGAATTGCTTGAACCTCAGTTTGATGCCTCAATGGAAACCATGCTTCCTTTCTTCCACCAACCTGTGAGTCAAAAGAAGCCCGTTTTGTTGCACTTGCTTGACAAACAAACCTAGGGTTGGCAGGGTGGGGGTTTTGTTCTTGCTGATTGTTATTGCGGTATTTACAGTGAATTCTGCTTATTTTGACGTTGATTTTTTTGAGTACAAGTTTTAGATGATTTTTGCGGTTGGAATTGTTCTAATGGTTTTTTTCGTTTTGCATTTAAACAATATAAGCAAATAAGCTGTAACAATGGATGAAATATGAATTGTATGAATAGACCTCGTTCCCTTTTTCTTCCGGAAAAAATTGTTTATGATATATTTTTGAACAATGAGGTTTATATATTTGAACAATGTATATATATATACCTACGATACCAACAAGTAGGTTTAGGGGGCGGTCGAGCAAAAAAAAAGAAGGTATTTTTTCAAAACAAGTATTTTTTTCAAAACAAGTATTTTTTTTGGTCGACCCCCCCCCCCGGGCCTAGCCGGGCACCCCCCCGGCGCGATCCGCAGGAAAGAATTAATTTGAATTAAGTGAAATAATACAAAGACTGTATGACGATAAATAAAAATGACGGTAAGTCACGATTTGTTGAAGTGAAACTCAACTATGGAAATGTTACCGCAGCCAGCTCCGCAATCGAACCACATTAAGGAGGAAAGAATGCCGCGTAAGCAATGCAATGGATGCCAAAAGTGGGGTCAGATGTTTGTTGATCTTCGCATCAGTTAGCTCTCAAATCTTTTGGCTTCGCGTTTTCTGTCTGTCTGTCTCACCCTCAGCATCTGCATCGTGTTCATGGCGCGCCCGCCGTTGGGATTCACGATTGAGGCTGAACTTGAGGCTTTGATAGATGAGATGCCTGAAGAGGACTGCACAGGAGGCCCAGCTCGTGAGGTTGGTCCAGCTACACCTGCTTCGCTTGACGTTCCCACCGGCGATCGACCGAGTGCTTCAGAAGCTCCTACAGAGCCTCCTCCCAAGCGTCTACGCGGTGCAAACTTGTTGCTCAGATGGATTCACCAGTCGTCTTCCACATAGATGAAATGTTCATAAATTGTTTTTCAACATCTGTGTAAACTTTTGGCTTTTTGCTTCTGTTCTGTGTCGTTTTTGCGTATGCTCGTATACCGATCAGTTGCCGCAGCGTCCTTCAAACCATGGTGGCCAAGGTGTCTAAGAAGGGCAACTTCAATCCTTTTCCAGCTCCCAAGCGTGGCAAAGGAGATGTGTGCTGAAGCGGCCGGCCGCCAAGAAGACAAAAGCGTGGAAAGATACCCCCTACACCCGGCATCCTTCAAAGCTGGTGGCCGCGGACATCAAGTTGGATCGCAAAATGTGGAAAAGGTCCTTGACGGATATTCTCCATGCTTCAGAGAAGAACCTGGTCAAGATGCTTTTACAGGATGGGCTTCTATCATCGTGGGATGGCCAAACTTGCCCAAGATGTGGGCAGGGTACCATGTCAAAGCTTCATGGTGGTGACAAGCCACAGCACCGATGCAGCGCTAAGAAGTGTCATGTGTACATCAATCCTCACCTGACGGTCGTGGCACTGGGTGTATGTCCTTGCAAACGCAAGTGGCTCTTCTTTTCTTAAAGCTCAACAACATTCCAAATGCAGCCATTCATCGGCTCCTTGGTGTCAACCACAAAGCCATTGAAGACATGTCAATGCGCCTACATGAGCTGCGCAAGAAGTATGTGGAGATGAATGAAAAGCAGATCAACTTTGCCTCTGGTGTCAAGTGGAGCGATGTGGAGGCCGATGAGACTACCTTTGACCGTCAGAACACGGGAGCTTTCGCTGACAACAAAGCTACGCCCATTGCTTGGGAGCAATGGTGTGGCTTAGTGAAGCGAGGTCATCCTGACACACTCGTGCTACATCGGCTGCGTCCCAAGATGTCAGAGGTACGCGCTCCCGGGCCAGGCGCCATCCGAAAAGTCGAGTGGACACCTTTGGCCAACAAATGGCTCAAGGACAAGCGTGTGATCCTACACACAGACGCTGCAAAGTCCTACAAGTGCCAGATCCGGGGCGTGGTTCACGACAAGGTCGTCCATTGCAAGAAGAAAGTCAAGACTAATGGGAAATGGAAATGGCAAATGCCAAACTATGTTCGCCTTGTCCACCACAAAGTCCCGAGGCAGAAAGCTCTTGTGCGCTGCAAGGCTGGCGCTCAAGTCATCGATCGTGCATGGCGATTCCTGAAGGAGCGTCTGCAAATTAATCAGGCATCGCGTGTCGGAAGTGCTGCCCTCCGAGCAAAGCTCCGGTCTGCGCAGTATGAGTACTGGTATCGCAACCGGGACCTGTGGCTTGCCACAGGCTCGCTGTGTTCGTGGGAGATGGCAAAGCTCATCAAGGCCAATTGAGCCAGCGACCTATGCCTCTGGGGAAAATCGGTGCATGTCTGTTTGCAACAAAAAAGTCAACCTTCTGGTGCAACATTGTGCTTATCTGCAAAAGCTGGCATCTCTAAGTCAAGCTTCAAGGCCACAAAAAACCTTAAACCTTCTGGCGCAACATTCTGCTTATCTGCAAAGCTGTCATCTCTGCATCAAGGTTTCAACATCTTAACCATATGGTACAACACAAGACTTTCCTCAAAAAGTTCACACTCAAGTGGTGCAAGGTTCTGCTTATCTGCAAATCTGTCATCTCTACATCAAGGTTTCAACATTTTAACCATATGGTACAACACAAGACTTTCCTCAAAATTTCCCACTCAAGCGGTGCAAGGTTCTGCTTATATAACATTCTGCTTATTATCTGCAAAGCTGTCATCTCTACATCAAGGTTTCAACATGTTAACCCTATGGTACAACACAAGACTGTACTCAAAACTTCCCACTCAAGTGGTGCAAGGTGGGTTTTGGGGGGGGGACTAGCATATATAGATATATATATGTATTCATATATACTCGGAGTATACACATCAAAGCATTCCAACTTCTTTTGCTGAACTGCCAAAAGGCCCAATGTTCTCCACATTTCGTTGCACTTGGAGGCCTACTTCACGTTGCTGGCCAATCGCACTCGTGCCCTCGAGCAAGAGCTCTCGCGTGTTTCGGTCTGTCGAGACGATTCCAGGACGGCCAAAGCGACGGCGCCTTGCGACGGCTAAGCGACGGCGCCTTTCATGCGGGTTTTGCGACCCATTGGAGCTTTTTCTGAGGACTGCAAAGCCGTGGCAGATCCCAAAGATCTTGCACCAGACCTGGAAGACGGATCAAATCCCTGTTAAATACCGCAACTGGACTGCAGATAATTCCAAAGCACTTGCTCATACAATTCAGCAACGCCATAAGCTTCATGTTTGACATTGGTTCGCTGCTTGGAGCCAAGAAACCTTTAACAGTAACATTCAAAAAACACGAGAACTGTCCACGTGAATTTGTTCACTGCGTGCTTCACGCACTTCGCAGCGACTGTGCATCTCAACCAGAGGGTACTTCTCATTTGGTTCCTCAACATCATGTTAACAAGCAACCTTAGTAGCCTTTTCTCCCTTTATGATCCAACTCCAGGTAGCGAGATTAGTTCTTGGCGGCGACTGCACCCTCACTGGAGATTCGAGTTCTGGGATGATATGCGAAGTGCGGAATTGATGCGGGAACCTGGGACAGAGAGCGGGATGTGGGGAAAGAGAGCAGAGGGCTAGACCTTGTCCAAATATGTCCAAATACTGTGGTAGGTTTGACCCCTTGCTGGGTGCTTATTTAGAGTCTACGGGCTATAGGCTATGGGTCCTATTTGCTGGACGACTGGACGATCATTGCTTTTGGACAAGTTGAACTGTTTCTGAGAACCGACTTCTTGTGGTCAGGACGTGTTCCCGCAGTACGCGCCTGCATTTGAAGTGATCCTCAGACTTCTATGGCATTTCTAGTTTTCAGGTTCTTGGTCAGGTGGAATCGTGGTGTTGTTGCTTTGCTTTCACTACAGACTGTAATGAATGTTTCTAACATCACGAGAGTTCCCATTAAGGAGGGATGAGATCCTTAGTTTGGGCAAAGAGTCTACCTGGGGCCTGTACAGTATTGCTTTGCGCTGCATCGGCTGCTTGCTCGTACTGTTTCTGAGGATGTCCGGCATAAAACGTGCGGATGTGGCGCGAATTGCTGCACTCTATGCCCTTTGGAACATCTTGAGTCGATCCATTTGGTTTGACAGTGACATGAGATTTGCCACCTTTGCCAGCTTTCTGCCTGAGTGCTCCCCCTGTTCTTTAGCCCGCGGCCCGTGGCCCTGCCTCCTTACTTACTGTAATTCAGCAGGCGCCGACTCAATTAAGTAAGGGACAAGTTTTCTTTCCTAGCTGGACGCAGGATAGCTCACGCGTCAGAGCGCAGGGGGAGCTTTCTTGAAGAAGCGCTGGCACTAATGATTTGGTTCCTGTTTTTTTGAAGGGAAACTTAAGATTCAGAAAGATTCAGATGTCTTTCTATGGCCACTAACTTGGCACCGAGAAGCGCAATTTTCAGCCGAGGCTTATGGTGGTGTGTACGCCGACATCGATGTAGAAGCTACACGATGCTTTGATCCACTGCTGCAGGCTGCACAGAATGCGCATGTGGCAGTGCTCCTTGGGGAGGAGCTGTCACCGCGGCATGATGCTTTGATAGATCTGATAGACAGATTGGATTGCAACAAGATTTAGGTACAAACTGACTGTTGCAACGACAACTCTTTAGAGTAATGACGGTGCTTCCAGTCAGGAGAACATTGTACATACAGTGCTTTTGGAGAAGAGGCACGGCAGCGAATGAACCAATTTCTTGCAGAGACTCACACCATCAAACACCTTTATGTTCTGAATTGAATTTTGAGCAAAATGAATTCAACCCCTTAAAAGAACATGAGGAAGACTTCTGGTTGGCTTCTGCTCCTTTGAGGCTCTCGGGACATTTGGTGAGCAATGCAGTCATGGCCAGTGCACCTGGACATCCCTTTTGGCGAGGTGTTTTGAGCGAAATCTTCCAGCAGCTGGGTGAGCACATCGGAAGAACACTGGGTGAGCAGGGTCGGACGTCTGCGGCGTGGTCGGAAGATGGGTCTAGTGGCGATGCCCTTTGTTCCTAGTAGCATCCTTGTTCCTAGTAGTATGACCAGGAGCCCCTAGTAGCGAACATTGCTCCTAGTAGCGATGCCAGGAGCCCCTAGTAGCGTCCTGGTTTCGTGCGGGTGAGATGTATGGATCTGTGGATCTGTGGCGACCACGACACTTGTGGTGACCGAGGCGCAGCTGTGGACATGACCCGGTCCAATGCACTGGGCCGCGGCTGGTGGACCGTGTCAGCAAGCAGCACTTGAGTTGCAGCAGCGGCTGTGTGGCACGACTGCCCTTTGTGTCCTGCAAGCAATTTGCAGCGATCATGAAATTTGCTTGATCATATGTGGCATCACAGTCTCAAGAAGGTTATTTATTATCCTGTTTCAAGTGACTGCAAGGACTACTTTTCTCCGCAATTAGCACGCTGGAATGTGGCATCCATGACCAAGAGCTGTAGCGAACTCTTTGGAGAGCCAGCAAAGCTGCTGCCAAACCATCGCAAGGTGAGCACACAGATCACAACATTGGTTTGCACATTGCAACAAAAGATGCAAGCACAATGTGTATCGAGTCAACAACAATGTATCAGGTGAAATGTATTGACATGTATGGACTCAATGTGAGCATCAAGTTTCCGTGTTTGTGCTCTTTTGAGATGCAACTCGTAGGACCAGATGATCGCAAATGCTGTGGTTGAATTCACCAAAGAATCGCGTCGCCAGGCTTTGCATTTCGCCTGTACTTCCTTGGACGCGGCGCTGCGCGACGACGCGGCCTTGTACACCGAGTCCACGTTTGCGGTGCATCGTGCGGGAACCCAGAAAAGCTTTCGAACACCAGCAGGGATTCCCTGAGACCTAGGCAGCTAGACCGTACTCTTCATAGATAATGCCATTAGTCAGAGATAAGTATATTATATAAGGATATATTCATTCTTCATCATTCTTCTTTTTCTTTCACCTGGTTTGCTGTAAACCTTAACTGATGCGCAACACCGTGAATGTGTCAGTTTGGATGATACAACTGTTGGATGGCAAGAGCCTTTGCCCCTAAGGTTGGCAATGTAGCTGGTGCAGAGAGGCTGGATTCAGCGTTAGCCGTTAGCACTTCTCTCAGCATTCGTCTCATCTCAGGGTTTCAATCGCCTGGGACACTCCTTGACTTTGCGCTTCTTGTGCTGCTCGATGTGCTGTGAACTACTCCAAGTACACAGATGCTCAGTCTTTCCACTCCCTATCATCACATCGAATCCATCAACACAAGGTCAGGCAGTTTTCATGAGAAGTCTATTCACGAGTGGCCTGACATACTAAATAGCAAACGCTTCCACTAGCAACAGGGCATCCCGCCAACAAGAGAAAATGCAGGAATCCTGTTGCACCTTGTGTTTCCATGCTTAAAGATGCAGGATCACAGCATGCAAGCAACCATGCCTCTACGGGAGCTGCTATTCGAGGCCATTTTGATGTTAGCCAAGTTTCTAGGGATAAGACATTGCGAAATCATCGCACTGCTTCACAAAAGACTTTGCCACAAGGCTTTGCTCAAGTTGTAAGGTGAATGGCAGACCTCTTCAGCTTTTCACCTTTTACACCAAGTTATTATACCCTTTGGCCCTTTGTGGTTTTATGTCATGACTGACCTGGCTTTTTGCCTGGAGCATGATCCAGGTCGGCAATGAAACGGAGTACGCCGCTGAGGGATTTCGGCAGTGCCAGCCGTGTGCTGCACAGCCGCAGAACTGACTTTGAGGAACTGCTCACAGGACGCTCCAGGAGCAGCCGCACTCTGGACAATCGCTTGGACAAAGTGACGCGCCATGTAGCGACACAATGTCCGGACAGAGAAAGCAGGGCGAAGTGCAAAGGACCTCGGAGCAGACCCTCCGACAACACAGTTCGGCTGGGACTGAGAAACCCCTGCGTGATCGATGTGGCCAGGCATGGGAAGAAGCGAAAGGCGAGATCGTGAGGTTTTGAGATATCCTTGTTTGGCATCCGTTTGAGATATCCCAGTCCTTTTAGAGACCCTTTCTTGTTCTGTGGGCTTATTCCAGAAGCACATGAATGGTTTGGACTTCTGCTCAGAGCCTCACAGTTTCATACTGGGACTTGCCCAGGGCCATCCTCTTCATGACTTTCGGGAAAAGCTCCTCAAGAAATGGCCCACCATTCAGGCTGCATGATGGCATTATTGCTTCTGATGTACTGTAATTATTCTGTTGTGCGTGTGTGATTGTGTGTGTGATATGCGAGATGTTCGAGTTTTCAGGACGCAGAACATACAATAACCCTTCTAATGATGCTCAAATTACCAATTACATCTAATTACTGTATACTTTCTTCTGGTTGGATCAAGACGTGTTCTTTTCTCCTACAAACACCTTTGAAGCTGATGTTAGGACGCTTTCTCCGCCATCGACAGCTATTTGTCGAAGGTGCTCGGGCGATTTTTGGCTGCTGTCGTGGTCATGGCCAAAGTGTAGAAAAGTCTACAACGTCAGTTCCGGATTCGTTACATGTTTGATTGATTGCTTTCTGAGTTTCTGTGAGGCTTTGCTAATATAGACCATGTTGAGAGAAAGCCAGCTTGTCCCTGCCCCCCCCCACTCCAACCTAATTGTAATGGCCACCAACCTAGAAGCGATGGCCTCCAACCCAATAGCTCCTTGTGTTTGCAAAGTTTGCAACTCCCTTCCTTGGTTTTCCCCCACAATTGCCACTGTTTGCGCTGACAGAACATATGTGCGTACAGGTGAGGGGTGTGGTTGCTCCAATCATTTTGCGCTTACACACTGGCCATACCGACGGCAATGGGATGTGGAGATATGAGCACAATCAGTTGAAGATTAATTTCCCAAGTTGGTTCACTTTTGTAGTTGATGTGATCATGTGATCATCCCATTATGCAGCTTGTCGTTGTTCTTTCAGAGTGCGAGCCATGGAGGACTGACTGGCTTTAAACATGGGGTTATTACCTCAAGGACATCCAAACAACAAAAGAAAAGAATACCGGACACTGGTAGATAGCAGACAGACAGTATTGAACAGAATACTAGTAGAAATGCCCTTTGTTCCTAGTAGCTTCTTGTTCCTAGTAGTACTGCCAGGAGCCCCTAGTAGCGTCCTTGCTCCTAGTAGCGATGCCCTTTGCTCCTGGTAGCATTTGGTGTTTCAAGTCGGTGGACAATCAGAAAATGATTTAATGACGGACGCCCCGTTGCCCAGGTGACAAAGCCAATGAACTTGCAGGAGTGGGCCACTACGCTCTCCAATCTAGGCACCGTGGATTTGCTTGGATGTTCTTCAGAGTTATTTTATGAGAGGTCACCACGATTTGCCAGCATATATGCATACATTACTGTATAAATCACACATATATATATATATATATGGGTTCGGTGCGTTTTCCGGGCCCCAATGAAACTATGAATAAAGCACACTGAGCCCATGTTACTGTATATCATGTTGTTGTGAAATACAGCTATTTCTTGTATACAGCTATGATGACTTGTCCTCTGCATCTGCTTCTAGCAACTATATACTATATATATATATTACTATTATATATTATTATTGTTATTCCTATTCTTATTATTATTACCATTATTACTATTACTATATATATATATATGTTTTTCAAAAAATATCATGTATATAACTATAATGCATTCTATATAGGCAGATGAATGTATTGTCCTTTGGTCCAGGCCTTGCAAGCCAAGCGGATGGTCGGGTGATCTACGTGCTGGGCTGACTTACTGCACGGAGAGATAGGAGGAGTGTCAGAAAGTAAAACTTCAAAAAGAGCAACGCTAGTAAAAACATCCTATCTATGGACACACAAAAAAACTACCTGTGATATGAATCAACTTTATGAAGCCTTTGGCCTTTGACTGAGCAAGACAATGAAACCTATATTGGAGGATTGGGCAACGGACAACGTTCTCAAACTTGAGTTCTCAACCATCTATGCTGTTGTTTGATGGTTGATGGCTGCTTGGCTTGACAGCCTAGCTGCCAGACGAGTGATGAAAAAACGGCTGAGGAACTCCTGGATGAGAACAAGGCCGATGCTGAGTCAGCTGTTGAAAAAAAGTGGCTGAGTCAGATGCTGAGTGGCTCAGTCATCCTTGCGCCACTTCCTCTCGAAAAACCAGTGGACAGAATCCTGCACTACAAAATCACCCGCCAAACTCTGTATATAATGGTTCACCCCAAGTGGTGCAGGATTTCGTGCTTCAACAGGAGTGCATCCCTTCACCCCTTTGTTGGCTTTATTCAGTCCATTTTCAGCCCAAACGTCACAGGATGGTGATTTGACCCTTGAAGAGTTTCATTGGGGTGCCAGAAGCCTAGCGCGCCAAAAGGAGCTGCTTTGAGTCTTGAAGAGCTTTGAAGAGACACCTTCATTCGCCTATTTCAGCATCATATAGCTGCAGTTTACACTTTTTCCCCAAACAGTGTGGACACACTAGGGGTTCTCACGGTGAGGGAAAGGCAGCTGATGCTTAGATCGCTGAAGCGCGCGGCCGTGACCGGCTAATTCGCTGCTATTTACGGCACATTCATTACTCTCGAAATCCTCGAAGTGCATTTCGACTGCGCAGGCTCGCAAAGTCTGGGTGCCCCCGGCGGGTGCTTCTAGCCACTGCGCTCTCGTTGTGGTGCCGTGCGCATTTTCGTACATGGTGGTAACTTTTCGTGGCAGGCGCAAGGGAAACCTCGTGTTTTGGTGCTCCTAAGTCGACTTCGTGGCAGGCACAGCACTTTGCTCACTCACTCACTCACCCACTCACTCACTCACTCACTCACCCACTCACTCACTCACTCACTCACTCACTCACGCTCGCATTCACACTCACACTCACTCACACGCACATTCACTTTCACGCTCGCATTCACACTCACTCTCACACTCTCACTCTCACCCTCACTCTCCACTCTCACTCTCACTCTCACTCTCACTCTCACTCTCACTCTCACTCACATGCACACGCACACGCACACGCACACTCACACCACCGCCACCGTCACCACGATCCCCACCTTCATCACCACCATCACCTCTCTGGACCCCAATGCGTCTAGATCTCTAGACTTTCTGCTTATAGACCTCACACACACTGTTTAGTTTGGGGTCTCTTGCCGGGATAATTGATTTGCTTCCTTTGTTCCAAGATCGAAACTGTGGCCCCGGTCCTTTGCATGGAGACGCTTCGGAAGCGGCTGCTGCTGGAATCTTAGAGAAGCGCTGCCCACGTGTCTGCAAGTTCTGCAAAAGTGGCTGACGGTGCCCTGCTAGGTGCCTTGGTTTTCCATCAATGACAATGGCACTGTCGGCCATGCGTGCCCCTGAGCTGGAGCCCACAACGCCAGTGGAGACAGCCCCGAAGCGGAGACAGCTCCCGTGTTTCGTCGACTTAGGCACGGGCCTGGCCAGGACGGGACTCGACGCAGCAGAGCTCGGTCTGGCAGAGCTCGGTCGGCGGCCAGGACCTGACCATGTTGCCACTGTCCTTAGAACGGTTCGCCGAGTGCCTGTGCAGCTTGGCGATGAGGTGATGATGGAAAAAAAGGGTTTTGAGAGGTTTCAAGATCTTGAAACCAGACCTTGTTGCAAGACCGCTTAAACGTTGCATTGTGAACCTTTCGGAAAGTCAGATGAAATAATTGGGCCGATCGAGGAGGACTCATTGAAGGGAATCGCCTTCTGGAGACTTTCATGTTTGGGGGCAATGTGGCGATGTGGGATACAATATTTGATTTGCACTTTGCCCGTAGTCATCAGAAAAAGGTCTTTGAGTCTGTTCTATTCCGGTCTTTGATCATGACCCGTTCTCCGCCTTAGGCAGGGCTTGGATCATTCAGCCCGAGGACTGGTGAGCTGCCAGCTTTGGCTGTTAGCTTCTTGAAAGTCGTTTGTTGTGGTATCGCTGTACAGTAGATTTGAGGCACAGGCAGTGCAGAATCAGAGTGGGCTAGTAAAGATCACAGTCGATGTTTGTCAATGAAAAACCGAAGCTCGTCTAAAAATGAATGCCTCAGAGCACATCCTGTAAATAAAGTGGATAAATCTAACAGGTGCAGCTGCACTCTCACAGGAACACAAGGCTATCTTCGAGGCTATTAGAAATCCGTGTCCGGCTTAGATGGATTTGAATATACTGTATCCGTTAATTTAGTGACCACCTCCAGAAGATGAGTTTGGACGTAAAAGATGTGCAGTGTGGCCTAACTTGTGAGTGAGTAGTGGAAGCCATTGGGGTTGCTGGAAAGGCTCTCGAGGTCTTGAAGACTTTTTTTGGTTTGCAGAAAACGGATTAGGAAGCTGCTAGGCTGACCATGTTGACATGTTGATGTGCAAAAGAAAGCATGTGTTGCCTACGGTACTCAAGCAGAAAGAACATGTCCACACCTTTCGCTGAGGAATGAGCCCTCCAACACAGTGACACTAAGCGAGCTTTTGTGCGGCCTGGCAGGGGCATGGCGCCTCAGATGTTGATACAAGGATTCTTAAGCTGTAGCAGCTGTAGCCTCCTTCTTTGACCATTCCAACTGGTGCTGATTTTTTTAAGGCTTTTTTATTTCTCAGATCTAGATGGGAAAAGATGATACCTGCCAACCTTCCGTGTAACGTGGAAAAACCACTCCCAGCTTACTTTAGTCTCCATGTTACGTAAAAACGCCAAGCGTCCTACGAAAACGCCAAAACCGAACCAGTCCCAGGTCAGCCCACCCTTGGTCTTGGAGGATCTGGCCACGGCCTTGCGGCCTCGCGGACGACTTGCTGCCTTGAAGGTGGGGCGTCGACTGTGTGGATGAAATGCAAACGCAGGATGGCCAGGGTGGCCGATTTTGGACGTTTATATACTTTGAGTGTTTTCATTTGACTTTTACTGGATCCTAGCAGTAAGATGAAACCTGCCTGACAATCCTAGGATCTAGAATGGATAGACTATGCTAGACTTATATACATCCCTGGTCGATGTTCACTTCTCCAAGCAGTGGTGTTTTGGGCATTCCACTTCTTTGAGACATGGGATGTCCGAAGGACGCACTTGGTGTTTCGGACGAGCAGGAGGAGGTGAGTGCAGAACACTGGCGCAGGAGGGTTTGCGATTGAAAGACATGTGTTGACGGTCCAACGCCGTCGGAAGCAGAGGACTCTTGGGAAACTGCCCGGACCTGAGATTTGAAGGTCCGAAGAAGGACTCTTCGGAGACATGAAGGTGCCCGGAGACTCCAAGTGACCTGAAGCGGTGGCCTGTTTTGGTCACCCAGGTGGCATACATTTTGAGTCCGGACAAGCATGAGCTAAGGTTTCATTTTAATGATGTTGAGACCAGCAAGCTGCTTCCCATGATGGATGTGGATGGTGAACTGCTAAGAAATGTGCAGATTCTACAGACTTCTACAGATGTTTTGTGAGAATGGCTCCATATTGTCAGTACTTGCCATGTACAATAATTCAGACATGAGGACAGATTAACTGTGGACTGAAGGACATATTCACTTCTAGAGTGTGATGCTTACTTATTGTTCAGATTTTGTTCTCCCATCCCACCCACATCCATGGAGAAAAAAAAGGAATCGATGGCATCTCCATGGAGGAGCTGCAAAGTGTCCGATGCTGAGAGCTGAGCCGCTTCGAATGAAATCACCATATCTTGAACTGTTTGAGGTTTTAGTATTTGCTGAGCCCTCCATGTTTGTCGAGGCCCGTTTTTCATTTGAAACGGTGAAATTCTGGGACCCCTTCTGAAATGATCGGTGTCTATCATCGGGTTCTCGCCCAGGGATCGCGGAAGAAGGTGCAACAAGGCGCTGGGTTCCACAAGCGTCGAACGGTGCCGCTGCTGCTGCAGCCCGCTTCCAGGCTATCGGAGCATTGAGAGTGCGCTTCAGAACATCATCAATGAGGCCTGTTGCACCTGCCCTCAAAGCCACTCTAAGAGGTTGGAGTATGTCCATCCTTTTTGCCAAAGTTAGCCTGGACCCAGATGACCCACCTCCAAACCGGTGCTACCACCACGCTGCTCATCCAAATGATCGTTTCTCCCGGCCTGTCCACCGGCAGTCTGACCTTCGTGACGACTCCAAGTTCGGCAAGGAGGTGGGCCGATCTCAGACGGTTCCCACCGAAGCGACGGCATCCTGCGGCATGCTTTAAGGAGTTGGAGCTTCTCTTGGAGTCCGTGGAGGGAGTTTGGCCACCTCAGTTAAGGAAGAATGAAACGTGGAAGAACAGACACCTTCTGGTCTAAAGCTGGATATGCACATGCGGAACATTTGGAAACAAGCACAACGGCACCACATCTTCAGGTGGAGATGTGGGAGATGGCGCCTGTGGTGTCGTTTGTGAGTGGAGCTTTGGCTACAAAAGGATCAGTGGTGGTGGTGTGTCAAGTAACCTGCATTGTCCAACACATCGAGGGCCGATGTCCTTGTGCGCTCTGAATCAACAAGTCATCTGAATCAATTGAATTGACTTGCCTGTGCTACTGAGGTAGTTCTGGGATTGGAGTCTCAATCAGTGGCTTTCTTAAGGCCCGCGCAGAAGACAGCACTTTGGGGCATGTTTTATTTCTTTGCTTGTGAATATGCATTTTAAACATTTTTAGCCTTTGAACCAAACTGACCCTTGTCCTCGTGGTCAGGGATTGCGCCTCTTTGCCCCCTGCTGTGTGCTGGAGGACGGATGTTGGATGAATGTTAAACCAAGCAATTCTGGTGGCTCGCCCTGTTCATCAGCAGAAGATAGGCTGCTAAACAAACCAATGGACAAGTCTTGTTAGCGTATTCTTCCCAATTTCTGTGAAGGCTTTGAGGATGCAGCTAATAACGAAGGGCATGTCTGCCTTCAAGCAGGCACAGCATTGCTGGAAGCTGGGCAGACATGCTAAAAGGATCTGAAAGGTCTGCCGACAGTATCTAAATCTATGACTGTTTACAATGAGCATGGTGTTTTGGTCGATTTCGACAAGTACCCTGCAGTGCAGGTGCCAAACCACCGGATGCCTTTGGATCGTGAAGCATTTGTTCCGGGCTGAGACGGGACACGCGTCTTGCGACTCTCGTGACTCCCAGTGTCTCTCGGAACTCATCGTTTATATCGTTTACACAAGGGGTGAAAAAGCTCCGTTCGTAGCGTCCTTGCTCCTAGTAGTAAGGCACTTGTTACTAGAAGCGAT
>CAXAMN010011880.1:109523-124374 GCA_963970005.1 Durusdinium trenchii
AGCGATGCACTTGTTACTAGTAGCGTCCTTGCTCCTAGTAGTAAGGCCAGGAGCCCCGTTCGTAGCGTCCTTGCTCCGTTCGGAGATGTTCGGAGCGATGCCCTTGGCTCCGTTCGTAGCGTCCTCTTGCCTGAAGCTCAAGACAAGGGGGGTGAGCAGGCACGGTTTGCGCTGAAACATCGAGGTGCTGTTGAGGAAGTTGCTCGAGCAGAAGCTGTTTTGCGACAGCCTAGGTAAGACACCTGAGAACATGTATAGGACAGTAACCCGAAGCTCATCCGGTGCATGGCTTGATCCAAATGAACGCCGTGCAGGCCAAGGGCCAAGGATTGAGATGGACTGCTCAGGCTTGCAAAATCAACGCAAGTATTGGGCCGCAGAGGTCATCGCAATATTGAACCGGACCTTTGTGTCCTGGGCATTGCTGCCATCATCTCAGCCACCCAGTATTTGATTCCTTTTGGATATCGTGATGGTTCAATCGGACAATCCCTACAATGGATCATTGATAGATTCGTTTCGGCCGAGCTTGGCATGATCGCCTATCGTGCCAAGCTGGCACAAGAAGGATGTGCGATGCATGAGACGCGTCCCTTCGCGTCTCAAACGGCAACCGCCTGTGCTTCTTTGCATCGCGAATGAACAGCTGCTCTTTGCCATTGATCAGTTGAGGGGACTTGGCTGTGGGAAAGGTTCCAGCTTAGATGAGTGCATTTCATGGACACAGAGATTGTGGAGAATGTTTCCTGGCTGCGGGGCTTCAACCACACCCATGCCAAGTGGAAGACTACATTGAAAGCCATTGAGAACATTTGAGAACACCGAATCAGGAAACGTTGGCAAAAACAGCGATGCTAGAAGCCCAACATCATTTTAGGTGCTCAGCTACTTGCGGCTGAACGTGTTTTCGATTTGATCCAGAAAGTCAGAGGCTTTCAACATTTGTGTCCAAACAGTGACACCGTGACACCTATTCTTGAGCATCACTATAGTGGGAGATACTGACTGCGACAGATGTCGGGAAGGCCAATGAGATGCGTCAAGTTGGATGTGGATTGCATGATTGTGTAGCTTAACTGCTACCTTGACACCTGAGCGAGCTCCAAGATTACTGTAAACAGTGTGTCTCAGAACCATGGAGACATGTGAAACATGCAACCATGCAAAGTTGCACTCATGGCTGAGCCACAAACAGCTCTTTGCGCCCGCCTGATTCACATGCACTCGGCACTGCCAGGCTGCAAGCCTGAAGCAGGTGAAAGCCTTAAGCCTGAAGCATCCTTCTTCGAGCCTCAAACATCTAACCCTTTCTGCCGGGAGTGAGTTTTCTCGAGGCTGAAATCAAGCTCTCCGAAGAAGAGACTTTGGCCATCTTTGATCTGCTGGATGTTAGGCGATGGTGTTTCCGCAAGAATGTCCCACAGCGTGCGATCGGGACGAGCCGCTCGCTGTGGGCAGGTCTTCAGATGCACAGCCCTTAGAGCGACTTCATCCACGGACGTCAGTGGCACATCAGGTGAACTCGTTGCCCTGTCCACCAAGGTGGTCACGATCAGTGAACTCGTTGCCCTACTACAGTCCGATTCCCCGGGCACCGAGCGTAGACACCTCCGACCCTACCGGTGTTGGACGATTAACATGCAGAGGAGCAAGGAGCTACTAGGAACAAGAAGCTACTAGGGGCTCCTGGCCTTACTACTAGGAGCAAGGACGCTACTAGGGGCTCCTGGCATCGCTACTAGTAGCAAAGGGCGGCTTAGCAGGCCGACGCCATCGCTACTAGGAACAAGAAGCATGACGAAACGCAGAGCAGCCTGCCTCCGTTCGCCCAGGTGTTCAAGACCCAAAGGTCGGCCTTGGCGGGCTCCCACAGAGCTTAAACAACAGGTGGCCTTCAACGTGCATCAGGAGTTTGTTTTCAAGTTTGACCCTTGGAAAAGATGTCTTTGAGCGTTTTTTTTCCATACAACATGCATGAGAATACTCAACACAGTGGTGTTGCTGCATGGATCAACCCTGACGAAGTGCTTGATCTATGTTTCAATATATATATATTTATATCATATATCATATATCTACATCTGCAAATTTATACATTAGATGAATATATCCAAAAGATATATATATATATCAATATATATATATATTTAAATATATCAATCAAAGAAGGTTCTATTCTGAAGAAGCCTTCCGAAAAAGTAAACTCTCCACACCTTGGAGGACATTGCACCCATTCAGAGTGGCCTGCAAGAACTGAAGTTCTGCCCTCGAAAGAGCTCGTCTTACTGATTATGCGATCCAATAGGCACCGGAGTCAGCCAGAAAAGTCTTCCGAGATCCGAGTCTTCCGTCAAGTTACATAAGTGAAACCAGTGGCCTTTTTCGTGGTCCTCTCGTGAGCTTTTGAACGACTCCGATGTGCTTTTGAGTCATCTTCTCAGGCAGGGAATCCGGGTGGCGCTGAAGGAGGCTAAAGAAGTTGAACTGGAAGCGCAGGGCTTGAGATTCACAAAGATCGGAAGGTGATGTTGAAGCCCCAACTCGAAAACAAAAGGGGCTTACAGAGCTGATATCGACAACGGCCTGGTTAAAATGTTGATTGAACCTTCAATGCTTGGCCCTAAGGAAGTGGAAGAGATGGGTTTTGATCGAGGTGGGTCTGTTTTGACATACAAATGAGTCAAATGAGTCGACAAATGCATGTTGGACAGGACAACAAAAGCCCCCTTGGCACCAAGACATGGTATGACATGGTGCTTAGGGGACTTTCGGTCCTTGCGGCGTTGAGTTTTGATGATTTTCATGAGCTTTGCACAGAACTTTTCCTGAAGTTGAACGTCTCAAGAGATGTGAAGGACACTTAAGGACATTAAACATGTGACATTTAAAGCATTCGGAACAGATTTTTAGAGACGACATCGAAGCTTGATGAGCGGACAGCAAACAGCTCCCTTTATGATCTCGGATGGGCGCAATGTCGAATACCGCTATTGAAACATCCATTGAGAACAAAACCAATTTAAGAGACCTTCTCATGAGCTGGATCTCCTCAGCGCCGCCATGCCATGTACCGTGATTTGCTGCCGGCACGGCCTCTGAGCTATCATGCCAGGAGACATTCTGCGGGGAAATTTAAAGAGACCTCTCGTTGCAGGAAACAGCAAAACGAGCTCAGGCAATGAGCAAAGTTTTTTCTTTGGGCACGCAGATCCAGCATGTCAATGTGTTTTTCTTTTGCGAGTACCTTTTCAGCAAGGCACTTGATTAAGAAACTGAGCTCTTGTCTACTTTGTCTACTTGCCTTCGGAGCATCAAGCTGTTAGAACAGAACTCAACAGCATACTTACATATGCTTACAACTTGCCTCTACACAGGCCTTCCTATTCGACAGATCTTTGATGCACCAATATGCAATTTGTAACCATGGTTCAGGCTAGAACTAAGCCATTCACTACTGTATTGTATATGTTCTGTGTTCCCTGATAGGAGTCTTGGGTTTCTGGTCTTGCTACCCTTCTTGATGTTTATATCTTTGCTTGCATGGGCCTTAAATAGAACAAGCCAAAAGAAGCAAAGACAGATGTCAGCAAAGAAGAAAGTGCATTAGAAGGTGCATACATTCTAGGTGTGAACTGCAATAGTTCTTTCAGGTGCTTTGCAGCTTTACCTTTCGCTCATTTCCTGGACTTACCTGGTCTCTGGCTTTGCTTTATCTCTGTGTGTCTCTGCTCTTCATGGTCGTAAGGCAGGAAAAGTTGTGCACAAGTGCGTACGTGAAGCACATCACTTGCCTTAACATGTTTCACACTTCAACCTGTGAAAATTACGGAGTTGTTTCTGGTCAGACAGGCAGTCCCGAGATGGTCCACGTTTCTGGTTCCACGCAGGCTGCAAGATTCCTCGGTTCTCTGAGTATCAGCAAGACGTGTCTTTCCCTCTTTTTGAGACACTTGGGGACGTCATCAGGCAGCCTTTGCTTCATAGCAACGGTTCTCGCCTGTGCCTGTGGCCTCTGGAACTACAGCAGGAACATCTACAAATACTGGGCCTATGAGGCCGAGAGATGTACGAAAACAGGGAGACCTTCAAAGACTCACTGGTAAAGGACACTTGATTTGGCATTGACTATACTATACAACGCCCATTATTTGTTGGGTCTCCCTATTCCAGCGCACACCCATGTTTCAACATCTTTGGTTCTGGAAGCTGATTGTTTTTTCTCCCTGCTTTTGCCGAAGGGCCAAAGTTCCTATAGCGACCTGGCAGCGAGTGATCGTGCCACCTCCTTCTTAGATGCCGGGAAGCTGGCATTTCGTGATGCAGCTCGGCCAAGAGACCCCGATCACAAGCAATTTCCAGGAACTTTTGCCCATGGTCCAGATCACCGCACAAATTGCAAGATTGGACGATGATCTGAAATCAACACTTTCTGCATCTTTCTGCCGTCTCAATTCTCGTCAGGATGTCATCGTGGACTTTGAACATGCAACCGGATATCGCGAAGGCCCGAAATCGAATCCAGTCGCTCTCAAGACCCTTTTGAAGCTCCATGAGACGAATGCGATCGGATTCTGCCGCCTGTGACAGCAGCGTGTTTTGGTACTCTTGCGCATGTGAAGCTGAGCGTTTGCAGGCACAGAGCTGCTGTGTGTTGCACCTTTGGTGAGCAAGGCGGCGACACAAGGTGAGGTATCGAAATCGGTCACGCTGGGATCGAAATCGGTTTTTGTTTGTGCATTTGTGTCAAGAGTGAACTCACCGAACTAAAGCATAGCGGCATGGCAAACAGTGTTTGTTCGTAGCACATAAACCAGAGAAAGCAAACTTGTTCGAGTTGACTATCGTGATTTGAATGCACTTGATACCCATAGAAAGATCCTCTGCCTGAGGTACGGTGGAGTTTTGGGCCGCCGGACGACGTTGCTGCGAGGATGGCGACTTCAACTGTGGTGATGCGAAGCGAGGTGCCAAAGCTGGCCTCGTCTTCTTGGAGGAACGGCGGATGCATTTTCTGAGTCATAGCAGTTGACATGGCACAGCATGGCACAGCCAGGGGTGTACAATTGCTCAACTCACTTGTTCGTCTAAAAGCTTTTTGCGCATGGCCATCTACCATGAATGGCAAGTTTTGTTGCGTGTCATTTTTCTGCATGATATACAGGACGCGCTGTTCTCCGACAATGGAGTGGAGCTTTTCAGAGCAGCAGCAAAGGTGCCTCAGCAGTTGTGCAGTTGTTTGCGGTAAGGTTGGTTTGGTACAACTGTGTAACTTTGTTAGATGTTGATCCTGATTCGATCGATGATTCATTTCCTTTGCCATTTTGGCCTCAAAGGCCCAAAGATCCATTCTCTTTTTGAGGGTTGGATTGAGCTGTTCAGTTAGGGCCTGGGATCTTTGAGCCATGTCTGGTGTTGGTTCTGATGGTGCGCCTCGAAAGGCTCCTCCTGCTACACCTGGTTCAGGCGGCACCGATGGAGCCCCCAGAAAGGCTCCACCTCCCTTGCCAAGGAAGGCTCCTCCAGCAGCTCTACAGAGGCAGTTCGCCATGGCCCACGCCAGAGCAGCTGAGCAGATCCTCCCAGACGATAGTGTTTCGTCAGTTGGGTCAAACGCTGGATCTGGTGTGTCTTGGACGAAGTTGACTGTCGAACCCTCAGGATCGATCATCGAGCAGCCACTCCCCAAGGCAATGCCCACGATCGATGAGAAGAAAACGGAGCCGACCCCTGATGACCCTTGGGCTGTGCAGCCTGAAGCTGATCAGCCAGCTACGGCCTACCCGGCAGCTAGCGCAGCGGCTCCACCAACTCAGGCCGCGAGAAACCTGCTCGGTGGAGTGAATGAGACACCAGCAGCTCGTCGCCTGAGGCGGCAGCAAGAGAGCGCCGATCGGAAAGGAGCGAATCGTGTTCGATGGGGCCAAGTTCCACACCCTGGACACAGTGCAGTGAACTTCAAGCTCCCAACGTACCTGCGCCAGATCGGCTCAGCAGATGGTGAAAGATCGGTACTTGTTCTTGACAGCCGTGATCAACGTCTGCAAAGCCCGTATCAAGGCTGGCTCCTAGACGAAATTTTGGTCAACGCCCAGGCGGGCATCAATATTCATTCGGAGCGAACCTCAGTGCGATCGCCCAATGCTGGGTACCATCTGAACATCTTCTACGTTCGCACTCTGGACGGCAGGAAGCTCATTTTGGTGGGCTCGATGAGTTCGTACAGCAGTGTTCCTGCAGCCAAGTGGGATGGCCAGACCGGCGCTGTTCTTGCTCATCAGGCTTTTCAGCCGTTCAGGTGGCCCCTCATGCGAGATGATTCGGCGACCTGGGTCGACCTGAAGGTGAAGGTGGAGGGATCCCTCCTTCTGCATCTTGAGCTTCGGGGGTATCGTTCAGATAAAGATATGACGGTTCAGTTGAACTACATCAATGATGCCTTGGTTCCGGGCTTGGCTGACCTCCTGTTCGTCCCCTCGATCGTTGTGACGGTCTTCCAGGGCTGGAGAGTGGTGGCCATCTCGTTCGAGGTCGGTGGGCGGCTGTATGCATGTTCTGACGGAGGCGTTGTCGTCGCCTTGGATCATCCGCTGTGCCACTTCGAACTGAGGTTGGTCTCGATCTCCTCTGCAGACTCGTTCGGGTGGGACGCGGACCGCATGGAAATGCGGTTCGTGTCGGCTGGAGACAAGCTCGACATCGCATGTTCGTCAGTGGCGGCACCTGCATCCTGGCTCATGGTGTCTCGGGTGTCTGGTCCGACGCTCGTTCGGAATGCTGAGTGGTGTCGACGTCATTTCGCTCGAGTTGAAGGGCCTGATCAAATCATGCAGCTCTCACAACTAGCTGGTATCCATGCTCACTGGACGGCGGCTATGCACGCCAATGAGCTCGGTGATTGTGGTCCAAGGGTCAGTGCAGTGGCAGTGGAATCCCACCCATCGAACCTGCATCTGACCTGTGAGGCTCCGCTGTACCAGATGGAGAAGGCGATCGTCCCAACGGACGCTTTGGCGTTGCAGTACCACGATCCTGAGCTCGAGCGAGCAACGATGATTTTGCCTCCAGTGACCGGGGGACCATCAGCTCAGCCTGTTTCGAAGCAGACCAGTTCGGTGCGAGCTCTGGTGGGACATCAGGTGAGCTCCATGCCTGCTCAGAGTTTGAGGGACACGCCAGTGTCGATCACTCAGCCAGGTGAAGCCCCTGCACCAGCTTCATTGAGCGGGAGTGCGATTCACGTCCTCCGGAGGTCGCTCGACACTCGGAACAGCGAACGCATGGCTGAGGCCGCAGTGACCCCTCATGCTTTTGTAGAAGGTGTTGGTCGGGCGATGCAGGGTCATATCGACCCCCTTCGCTTTTCAGCGGCCCTGCCCCCTGATGAGTTTGTTTCTTCAGAAGCTGGCGATCGCGAAGGTCACAGCTCCAGACGCTCAGCTGGGGCGCCGCGATCATACGGCCCTGGTTCTGGCCCGTCAATTGAGGAGGTCTGAACCTTTGGATCCAATTTGATCCCTTTTTGATTTCAAGAAAGATCGGTCTCAGTGTTTCTCAACACAGAGGCCTTGCTGATCGCGAGTGCCATAAATGTGCTTTGCGTTTTGCTCTTTCAGTCATGGAGGGAAGGATTGATGCCGGCTCTAGAGTCTTTTCATGATGCCGGTTCTGCCCTTTTCTTTCCAGCTGCACTGTGAGCGGTTCGCGAAGTCACTCGTTCGATTAGCTTGCTCATTAGTGGATCGTGAACCTGACCTCAGGTAAATGCACCCAGCTCGCCGCGGGATCTCAGTGCGTTCGCTCCCAAAGAAACTGGCCACAGTCTTGGGTCAGCTTCTTTGGGGGTACACGCTGGGATCCAGTGTCGGTCGTGGTGTTGTCTTGAGGCTTTCAGGTCTTAGGCTCGTAGGCACTTGTGTGCTGATGAGTTGCCACGATCGTTTGTGAGAACTCAATTTATGCATTGAATGGATGTTAGATCAAAGAGTGTCAGAGTCGATTTTTGTTCTTGAGATCGCATCAACCGCATATAGGCAGAAATCATGGCTCAAGGCATCGATCGTTGGGTCAGAAAGATTTTGTCACTGCCTGTTTTCACGGAATCGTTCACTCAGGCGCTCTCAAAGACGCCCCTCGCCAATGTCGCTTTTGTCGCGTCGATGGAGGCAGGCTCGGCTGCAACGTTCGTAGCAAAGGTGGCCGACTGGGCACCGTCGCTCGACGCTGCTGCGGCAGAAGAGCTCCTGAAGCATCCTCTGTTGTTAGAACAGTTCTGGTCTTTAGTAGGATCCGTGGAGAAGAACTTCTTTGAGTCCACTGCTCACCAGATTGGTTTCGGCATGTGTGAGCCGAGCGGCACGATCGCGTTGTCGCCTGACACAGCTAGAGCCAAGAGAGCAGCAGCGGTCCAGGACTTGTTCAAGCATCAGGCGAAAGCCCCAAGGAGAGTTCATGACACAGGAGCTGGCGAAGCGGTGAGTTCCACCCCCCCTCCTTGATCGGGAGAATGCTGAGCGTAGGAAGTGGGCAGCTCGTCTTGAACAGATCGGCAAACGTGCAGGTTCTGCGTCTAGGCTCTGGGAGGATCCACAGACTGGTGACGGCTTGTCACCGGCAGAGTCCGATCGCCTACGACAACTTGTACTGACCGCCGGTGCTCCTAGGACGATTGCTTCGTATGTTAGAATTTTTGAAAAGTTCGAGACATGGCTCAACAAGGAGGGAATTCCGGTGTTCCCCCCTTACAACTCCCAAGGTGGTGAAATACATGCTCTTTTTAGATGATCATGAATGTGGTCCCACGGTGCTCCCCACCTTGAGAACAGCCATCAAATGGGTCACGTCTAGATTGGTCATTGAATGCCCCGATCTGGACGAACCCAGCCTCTTGGCACTTCAGCAGGAGGTGATCACGAAACGTGCCCAAACATTGAAGGAAGCCGTTCCCATCCCACTGCTCGTGGTTAAGTGTCTTGAGTGTTTGGTGACTGATGACCGTGTTCCGGTGGCCGCTCGGATTTTTGTCTGGCGGTGGCTTTGTTTAATCTTTGCCTCGCTCCGTTTTGACGATGGCAAACACGTCAAGCCGAAGGATCTTAGTATGAAAGATGCTGGGCTCTTCGGTTTGGCGTGGCAGACGAAGGTCGAGCGTAAGCGCCGCGGTACACGGTTCGCCGTCCCAAACGCTGGGTTCAGGGATCCCTTATGGTTGGTCACCGGTTGGGATTTGTTTCGTCGTGTTGAACTCGATCGTGACTTTTGGGTCCCCGAACTGAATAGTCGTGATGAATTTTTGAAGGTTCCTCCCACACACAGTCGAGCGACCCAGTGGCTGAAAGTCTTAGCGCGGGAAGCGCTTGACCGCTACGGGGGGCGATCGGTCCAAGCCAGAGTGGTCTCAAAGTGCTAGGCAGATTTTAGATCTCACCGTGCACTCCGCTCGCGTGACCATGCTCGATGCTGCGGTGCATGCAGGCCGCTCCACAGAGGAGATCGGCTTGCAGGCAAATTGGAAGAACCCCGGGCCCCTGGTGTTGAAATACACTAGGAACCGCTCGGCCGTCCCTGCTCGTATGATTCACCAACTTGTTCAGGACCTCGCAGCTTCACAGGCAGTGGACGAATCCGAGGAAGTCGAACTAGTCGATGCAGGGGTCATTGAAGAAGCCACGCCCCAGTTCTTTATCAAGAACGTTGCGTCTGCTAGTTCGTATGAACACCGCTTTCACTGTTCAGCACTGGACGATCCTTCAGCGCTCGCATGTGGACGTTTGGCTCTGGACGACTGTTCCGCCGTGGGTTCAGTTTTGCCAGACATTGAAGTCCTGTGCAAAGCCTGCGCGAAGGCCAGACCTGATGTAGTGATCGCTTTTCAGACAGGTCAGAATGCACCCGCCTCATCGTGAAAAGTTGTTCGCCAGCTCGGGTCGTCTCGGACGGTCGTCAACGCTCGAGGGGGCAGGGTTGACTCAGTTTTTCATGCAGTGTTTTTCACTCAAGAGTTCACCATGGTCGATCGCACCACTTACGATGCGGCCAAAACGCCGGACTTGCCGCTTCGTCAGATCTTCGGGAGACAGAGAGTTCCTGAGGATTTGTGTCAGCTGGTCGCGAACAAAAATTTGTTGACCATCGAGACGTTCGCCATGTTAGGAGACACCATCGCAGCGGTCAAACAAACTCTCAGGACCCTGATCGGGGATGTGACTTTGCTCGGAGCTGATGCTCCAGCACAGGAGCTAGCTCTGACTACCCTGGCAGCGGTCTGGAGAACTTGCACGACGATGCAGGATCATTTTGCCGCTCGAAGGGCTCGCATGGAAGAGGACCCTAGTAAGATCCCTGAAATCCCAGGGGAGGACCATGCTGAATTTCGCGAAGTGTTCGTCGCTCGACATCCTGACGTGTTGCTCCCCCACCATAGGGAGCCACACCGGAAGTTCGTGGAACGCTTGCAGAGAGATTACATGGTTCATGGTTCCGTTCGTTTCTACGAGGTCGGCGAAATCCGCACTCGAGATGAGACGATCGCCCAGAAATCGGGCCTTAGCAAGAATGCCGAAGATCTTTTGAAGGTGGTGGCATTTGATCAGCCATCCCCAGCCGTGTCAGAAGGTCAAGTGATGGACAAACTCCATGCCTTTTTCGTGGCTCTCGAGTATTTGAACATCTGTGATTTCTCGTTCGCAGCTGGCCCTCTCCAATACTTGGCCGATCTGGAAGAATGGCGCCATGAGAACCGAGGGTTGGCCTTGTTGCTCACAGTTGACTCGTTGATCCGCAAGAAGGTGCATCGTCTCGGGTCTGATCAGAGGAAGAAGTTCACCAACTACTCCGCTGCTCTGAAAGAAGTGCTCGCCTTCCACAAGCAATTGTGGAACGATGCTAGATCTAGTGCTGAGCTTGATAAGTTTAAGCAGTTGCAATCGACTTCATCTCCCAGGACACCGCCCACAAAGAGACAGCGCTCGCAGTCTCCTGTGACACCTCCCAAAGGGGCTAAGGCTCGCAAAAACAAAGCTCGTCGCGAGAAGCTCAAAGCCCTGGCCAAACAGGCTAAACAAGGCTCTCCCGCAGCGAGTTCAGCCAAGCCCGTTCGTGATGCGCGTGTCCCAGCAGATGAGTGGAAGAAGATCACTTCGTTCAAGTACAGTGGAGCTCGTCGGTGCCCCTTCTTCAACTGCTCATTGGGCTGTCGCTTTGGAGATCAGTGCAAGAACAAGCATGTGTGCGTCGAGTGCGGCGGTGAGCACTCGTGGCACAGCAACCACTGAAGACGATCGGAATCCCCGGGGGGGCTGCCTCCCCCCCCTGGGGTTGGGGCAAAGGAGGCAGATCCGGCACCGGGTCCCCAGCGGCCCTCTGCCGGCTGGCGATCGTGGGATGAGGTGCCTCGTGATCCATTTGAGGTAGCTGCACATGGTCCCTTCTTTGTGGAGCTCTTTTCGGGAACCGCTCGGCTGACGGCAGCTGTTAGGCTGCAAGGGGTTCCATGCCTCCCACCAATCGACATCACTCTATGTGAAGAAGTGCCAGCTCCGAGAGACGTGGTGGATCTTGAGTTTTGGGACTTTTTCATGAAGGTAGTGAGTTTGGGAGCGATCGCTTTCCTGCATTGTGGAACTCCATGCAACACGTTTTCTGCCGCTCGCAAACTCGATGGCGGTCCTCCACCAATTCGCTCAAAGAGTCATCCGTTGGGTCTGCCACAGTTGTCCGATATGAACCAAGCTTTGGTCTTCTTGGGTAACCTCTTCGTGCTGCGCACAGCAGAGGCGTGCTTGACGGTCTTTTTGCTCGGCGGTGATTTTTCCATCGAGAATCCTCTGTTCAGCCTCATGTGGGATACGCCTCCGATGCTGGATCTCTGGCACGCTTGCAGAGCTGTCGCGGTTGATTTTGATCAATGCATGTTTGGGGCACCCTCACGGAAGCCGACTCGGCTCTTAGTCACTTCAGCACTGTTCGATGTTCTCAAGGTCCAATGCTCTGGTGCGCATCCCCATGTGGCTCTTCAGGGACAAGAGTGGTGTTCTCAGTCGAACATGTGGATCTGGAAGACAAAGAAGGCTCAGGTGTACCCTCACAAGATGTGTGATCACATGGCTGCCACAGTGTGTGCCTTGGTTCGGCGAGATCTGTCCCACCTTCAGCCTTCTTTTGCGCTGGCTTTGACTGCCTCGGAGCGCAAGCGGCCGCTCGGCCCTGGGCTCAGTCGTCCAGCGCATCGTCAGGCCACTACCGCCACTCTGGCGCAACTTGCAGGCTACCAACTCAAACGAGGTGCGGCTAAGCCTTTGATCCAAGATGAGCTCGAGCCTGGTCAAGCGATCGCATGGGCGATGTCTGTGCCGCATCCGTTTACCCAGCCTACAGATCTGCCTGTCGGTTTGGACGTCGCTATTGAGGCCGTCGTCACCAACCCTGACCAGGTCGTGAGTGAGCGGGTTAACAATCTGAAGCTGTGGGAGGACGCCGCTCACCGTCTCCTTCCCGTTTCTGATCAGATTCTGCTGGCATTGCCGGATCCGGCCTTGCGCCGCTTGTTGCGAGGAGTTCCTGACAATCAGCCGGCCCAGCTCGGCTTGACTTGCCATGTGGAGCTCTATCGAGCTATGCTTGCAGCATGCAAATCGGTTGATCAAAGCTTGCCCGACTTTCTGACCTACAGGTTTCCCATCGTCGGTCCGATCGCTCGGACGGGTCGTTGGCCTGACTACATCAAAGCTCAGCCTAACATCCCGATCGCGGAAGCACTCAAACGGGCCTGGGATCTCCGGAAGAAGATTGTTCGAAGAGTGCAAGCAGTTCCGGTATCGCAAAACCTTCAGAAAATCTGGGATGCTACTCTCGAAGACGTTCAAGAAGGCTCGACCGCAGGACCTTTCAACTCGGAAGAGGAAGTGTCGGCCTTTCTCAGGCAAGATGACTGGATTCCAACCCAGAGGTTTGAGGTGGTCCAGAAGAATAAGGTCCGTGGTTGCGACAGCGCCACCACAAACATGATCAACCAAGTGACGGTCATCAGCGAAAAGCTCCAGCTGCCCTCTACTGACATGAACGTCGCTGCAATTCGCAAGTTGAGATCTTCTGCTCCTTGGAAACCGATCGGGGGATGGGTGCTTGGCGAGCGCAAAGCGTATCGTCAGGTAGCTATCAGACCTGATCATCGTAAGTTTTCTGTCATTTGTTTGAAAGATCCTTCTTCGGCGACCGCTAAGTTCTTTGTCATGATAGGGCACTCGTTTGGACTAGTCTCTGCTGTTTATAATTACAATCGGCGTTCGGCTGCCATCAATGAATTTTTAGTCTCTTTGTTCAAGCTCGTCGCGTTCAGTTTTTATGACGACAAGTACGGGTTTGAACCTGAGGAGACTTTAGCCAGCGCTCGATTGGTTGCAGAGTGTGTTCACACGTGGTTAGGAGCTAGATTCGACACGAAGAAACTCCAATTAGGGTGCTCCCCTACAATTCTCGGAGTTACATATGATCTTGCTCACATGCGACTGCTGATCAAGCCGGACAGGAAACAAGACCTGCTCGACGAGCTGGATGCCATCCTGAAGACAGGGCTGCTCGACCCTGGCTCGGCCGGCAAGCTCAAGGGCAAGCTCATGTTTGGCGCGTCGCAGCTTTGGGGCAAGGTCGGGAGAGCGTTCCTGCGTGTCATTTCAGAGAGGCAATACCTAAGGTTCCCGCAAACTGATCAGTTTCCTTGGGCCCGGCCCTGAGCGAAGCTCTAAGACAATGGAGAAAACTCATCCAGTCAGGTCCCCCCAGGTTGATCGACCTGCAGGTTCAAAAACCCGCGGACGTTGTGATTTTCACAGATGGCTTCACTCCGGATCCGAGAGAGCGGGACGTCCGGCCGGATCGGATAGGAGCTGTTTTGTTTGACCGACGTTTGCGGTGCCCTCTGCAATTGACAGCTCTAGTTCCCCGAGCTTTAAAGAAGAAGTGGCTCGAACGAGCAACTCAGATCGTGCCCGTTGAAATGGTAGCGCCGATCGTAGCTCTTTGGACTTTCGCAGATCGTGTGAAAGGAGCAGATGTAATCTTGCTCATAGATTCAGAGGCTGTCGAAGGCGCCTTGATCAAGGGATACTCGAGTAAGAGCGACCTCTGCGGACTAGTGTCGATCTTTTGGGATGTCTCGCTCGAGTTTCATACTAGAATCTTTATCGATAGGATCTCGACGGATGCAAACCCGGCTGACTGGCCGTCTCGGGGGGATTTGGATCGAGGGTTAGAGGCCGGTTGGGTCACAGTCGAACCATCCTGGCCCCCCCTCTCTAAGTTCTTGACCTGGGTATGGCTAGTTCTAGTCGGTTAGGGGCCTGGGTATGTGTGGTCTGAGTCTTGTTGATCAGGTTTTTGTTGGATCTGACTTCCTTGTCACTATCACTGTTGTGCCAAGTGTTTTGATCTTTGATACTTGATCAATTTTTCAAGGCTAGACCGCTCGGAGCAGAGCCATCAACTTGAAAGGATCAGCTCTACCCCACGCCATCGAGCTGTCCAAAATGATCGCGCGGATAGCTCGCTTGTGATCGAGTTCAGGAAGGTAGAAATCTCTAGTTCGACCGTGCAACATCTGTTCGAAGTTGTGCAGTTGTTTGCGGTAAGGTTGGTTTGGTACAACTGTGTAACTTTGTTAGATGTTGATCCTGATTCGATCGATGATTCATTTCCTTTGCCATTTTGGCCTCAAAGGCCCAAAGATCCATTCTCTTTTTGACCCAAACCCGCCCACCCTGTGGCTTCGGTCACGGTGGTGGGTGGTGACCTCTGATTTAAGCATTTCTGCCGGTATGTGTGGTCTGAGTCTTGTTGATCAGGTTTTTGTTGGATCTGT
>CAXAMN010011880.1:124384-151135 GCA_963970005.1 Durusdinium trenchii
GAAAGGATCAGCTCTACCCCACGCCATCGAGCTGTCCAAAATGATCGTGCGGATAGCTCGCTTGTGATCGAGTTCAGGAAGGTAGAAATCTCTAGTTCGACCGTGCAACATCTGTTCGAAGTTCTCTTCCCCTTCATCCAACAGCAACCATGGATAGCTTTAAAATACAAAGGCAAAAAAGGCCTACACTTATGGACTAGCAGTTAGAATTCAAAAAAAAATAATGCAGTAAGAATATAAACATATATTTATTTGCGGAGGTGCAGTTAGAATATACACTTGCAGTTAGAATATACAAAGAACAACACCACATCAACAGCAGCAAGCGCAAGTGCAACCAGCAAGAACTAACAGCACACGGGAACTCTACAGTACATGAGTAGGGTGCAACTCAATCCTGGAACTCTACATGAGTGGTTTCCCATATTCTAACTGGACTGCCTGTTCCATATTCTATCTCAGGCTCCACTGAGTTGACTAGGAAATTTAATTCCTATAAACTTTAAGATTTCATATTCTAAGTGCTGGTCCATGATAGTAATTAGATTTGACTCCACAGAACATCTACAGGAGCCATTGAGAGCGACCCTCTTTTCGGCGACACGCCTCTGTTGGAAACCTCAGGCTGCAGAGGCACAACATGGGCTGCGGGGATCTGACGATGCCCTCTTCGTCTTTCTCACAGCTTCGCCGAGCCAGGCGTCTTCGGCACCCAGAAATCCACCCACTTCGGTTCTCCTTTTCGGAATTCTCCATGTTTTACATGCACACTGCACACTTGTCACATAGTTTCAGAAGCTTCCAGATGTAGATTGATGGTTCTTGCCATTGATCAGGTGCAGCATCACTATTGGTCACATGGTGTGATGTTCATGGTGTGTGACTTGCCTTGATTTTTATTTTATACCGTTATATACCGATTCTGCACAGAAAGCATTGGGATACTGTGCACATCCCATGACAATGAGGTGCGTCTTTGGTCTACTTCCCAGTGTGTGTCCTCCTCGGATTTGCTCTTCACTGCTTGCCTCGCTCCAAAATGAAGCTTGAGATGAGAAGGCATGGGAGATGGGAAGGGCAGCTTTCTTAAAGCTCAGCTTCCAGAATCCATCAGGAAGCTGAGCTTCCCTCACTGCTCATTTTGCCCGCCCTGTCTTGGCAGGTACTAGTTGCGCCGGTGCAAAAAGATCCGCAGAGCAGATTCGCTTCAGTAGCACTGGGTGTGTAGGTGTCAAGGGCGCGATTCTTATTGCCAAGTATCCACAGCTGGTTGCGGCCGTCAGAGTAAAACCACAGGGCAACATACCCCGAGAGTCAGCTTTGCGTATTTTTGTGTTTGGGGATTTGGCAACCATGTGTGGACATGAAGGACAAGACGGTTGCCAAATGAGTGGTTTAGGTGACAAGCCCCCATGTCACTTCTATTTCACAACGCAATTTGCTCTGAAGAGGTGCAGCATGCCCAATTCCAAGTTCCAGCGGAAGTATTCGCAGAGCGCCGAAGAGTATGACTTCTTCATCCTCAGCACCAGAGCTGCGCAGGCGGAAAACGGCCGCTTTTGGAATATGCTCATCACCCTACCAGTGGGGCGCTTCGCAGGCGAGAGAGTGCCAACGATCCTGGACCCTTTGCACGGCGGACGTTCCAAAGGAACCATTGCTGGTGTTTTTCCAAGATGCAATTGTTTTGTGTTGACTACTGTTGCTGATTGCTGCTGTTTGGTTGTTGTGATTGGATATGGCAGTTAGTTTGTCTCTCGTGACTCTCGTGTCACTATCGGTTGATGGTGAATGGTGAAGGATCACGTCAACTTTGAGCCGTGTGCCGGACGATGAACGCGGGGGCAAGATTCGAGCAGCTTGGTTCCTGCAAGGTTTCCTTTGTGCATTTTGAATGTAGAAGCAGTGATCAGCCAACTACAGTTTTAAGACGGTTTCTTGGGTGTTGATTGCGATGTAGATGATGTAGATTCTGGATGTTCTGAAGCTCTTGATTTGCTTAGATCGGGGAGATCCGAGAAGAGCTGGGTGGCTATTTTGTGTCTCGGTATCATACAGCTATTGAAAGGGTTTGATCATGAAGCAATTGTGAAGAGAACTGAGTACACAAAGCAGCAAAGCAGTTACTGTCCTTAAAACATCTTGAAACACAGCAACATAGTCGAGGATTAGATGCTCCGTTGAAACAAGAGACCGTGCATGCTTGGGTCGTGTAGGGCGTACGCCCCAGGAGAGCCAACATCGTTTTGTGAGAAATCATGAGGAGTTGTTGTTGCAGCCGGTGCCCAAGGCGAGGCCGTCACCGCGCGGGATGTGTTTTTGTTGTTGTTGTTGTTGTTGTTGTTGTTGTAAACTTTGGGTATGTCATTAACAACACGACTTCATGATTTAGTCAGATACTTGAGATGTATCCAGTTCCTGAAGGCAGACAACTGCAATTCAGCCGCAGCCTCAACTGCACCAAGAAGGCTACGGCTAATTACCGCTACACTGCAGCTGTGTTGAGTCAATGAAGCATCCTAAGGCTCACGGCATACGCCGCCGCCACGTAGTTTAGCACCATAGTGGCAGTTGCCACGTTTGCTTAAGATTGCGTGCAAAAGGAGCGCTAGCTTTGGTTCTTATGGGATTTGATCATACCTAATTCTTGATTCTTCTCCACGGTCAAACTCCCTCGAACTGATTGACACTTGGCAAGATGGTTTTTGGCATCGCTATCTAGAACTACCAGCACTTCCAACCCCATAGGCCCATAGGCTAAGTCTAATATAGTTTGCTCTTAGGTTGGAGGCCATCGCTAGTAGGTTGGAGTTCATCGCTATTAGAAACAAAGAAAAAAAGACCGTCAAAAGGTCTAATATAGTTTGCAGATACTCAGCAACATTTTACCTGAGATGGTTTTCTGTGTTTGAATGGCGGTTGTAACCATCCAGGTCAAGCAAGTTGTAAAGAGAAAGGCAGTGCCTTCAGGTCAGGCAGCTTGGGATTGGACACTTGCTCAGAGTCCGATCGATCGTGCATGTCCTGCTCTAAAAAGGCGAGAATGCGGCAGCATGCCCATGCAACTGAACATGCATGTGCCAAAGTGTGCCACAGTACATGGATCACCCTGAGGCTTTGGCATTTTTCTTGAATACCACAGGCCTTTGATAGGAAATCCTCTAAGTGTCTTAATCCGATTCAAGGTACTTGGAGGCAAGAGCTCCTGAAAGCAATTCAGCCAGCACCCCCCCCCACAATCACTTTGGACCCCAAACCACATTGTTGCTTTTCTCTTGGGCGCTTCTGCCAGCGTGGGTTCACAGGAGCACCTTTCTTTCGCTTTTTTCGCCTCATGTGGCGTGTCAATGGCTCGCCACAGACGCCAATGCTGTGGCACGCCTCCCAGGTGTTGGCATATTTTGGCATATCTCCCCATTAAATTCTAAGGACGGGATAGTTACGACCAGGATGTAAGGTGCTCTATAATTCCTTTTGTAAAATCCTTTGTAAAAACAATGGTTGGAATATGTTGGAATCCTAGGGACTCCTATTATCTTCGATGGACTCTACATGACTGGAGTGCGTTGAATGACTTCCCTCTCCTCCGCCAGGTTGCGGATATGTCCTGACCATCAGCGTTTTTGCCAGCACCTCTGCCATGCATGGTCGGCCATCCGACGGGTGTCCCGTTCTGGCCGAGGTGGTCAGCTTGGGCCTGACAGCCGTGAGGCTCAGACCCACTGAGACGACCCACTCAGGTTGCAAGCACTGTGCTGACTCGGCTTTTTCACCTCCGAACACGGAGACTGAATACCCCCGCCAGATCTCTGAACTCTGACTCTTCAGTGACTCTAAGGCCTTAGCGGCAAATTTGTACTTTCTTCACCCAGACAGACGAGGTGTTCGCGGTGCGCACGCAGGCGCGCCACGTCGTCGCCACATCACGGCATCGTCTTCCGAGACCTCGCAGGCCGAGAGGCTCCAGCTCGGGAGGTGGAAGCTGCAAAGGACCACAACGTGAAGTGCTTCAAGTTTGTTTGTTCAGGGTGTAAAGCATGCTACTAGGGGCTCCTGGCATCGCTACCAGGAGCAAAGGACGCTACTAGGGGCTCCTGGCCTTACTATTAGGAGCAAGAAGCTACTAGGAGCAAAGCATAAAATATAGGTTCCTGAGAGCAGAATTTCTCAAGCTTGACTTTGTCAGCAGCAACTTCCCCAACTGAATACTCGCTATTTGGCTCAACATCTCCGCGGCTTGACTCAACGCAGTATGCCGATTTCCCCCGGTGCAAGCGAAATCAACTTGCGCCGGAATGATCTGGGTCTACAGCCCCACCCTCAGAACTGGAGTCGTGCTGAGGAAACACCCTGAATATCCCTGAATCTTCCTTTGCAGGATGCTGTTGCAGATCTCAAAATCTTTAGGGTCGACATTGCCACTGATGCTTTGCTTAAGCTGACCTCATCATGCAGCCTGCTGCACTTTCCAATCTTTTTGCTAAGGCCTACCCCTCTTAGTGGGCGTTGTGCTGGCAGACTGCAAAGGAGGCTACGCTTGCGGTTTGTGTTGGAAAAGATACCACTCCATTGATGCACTTAGCCTTTGCACAGCAGACTTTGCCATCGCAGAAACGCGCAGAAGGTTTATATGAAGAAAGCTGGTTCATGCTGTTTCCATGTTTTGTCTTGACACTGAGTTTTCGAAAAGTGGCCACCTCCTTGAAGCATGGCAAGGCAATGTGGGAGGCTGCCAGAAAGGCCATCTTGGCGTAAGGCTGCTGCAGCAGCACCAGACACATGGCTGTAAACTTATATAGCGAAGCACCAAACTCCCCTGCTATCACTTTGCAAATGAGTCCTCACATCAAACATTGAGGTGAATGCAAAATGGACATATCTAGATCTCAGTCCCATAAGCTAGACATGCTCAAATCATGTGAAGCATCCCTGCTCGCTGCCGAGGCACTTGGGAAGACATGGACGGTCAACAACTGTGCAGAAGGTGGGCCTCTGCATTTGCTTGAACCAGCGCCAACGAAAGGAACAAGAAGTTGCGGGGGCGGCCATATGCGGTCTTCAGTTCGGCAGAGTTTGTTGGGTGTTTTTGATTTGGGTAGGCATTATAAGTATTTATAGAATGTTATAAGTCCTATTTGTTGCCTTTCTTGCCTTTCCTGCTGTCCCACAGAAACGATCAGAAAAGCACTCATTTTTGGTGAGAAACATCAGGTTTCCCTGCAAAGCTCCTCACTAGACGTGCTCTCAGAGCCCGTTTCTTGGCAGCAAATCTGGGGCTGCACCCTGAGTATTGCTGTGAGAAAGTAGGTATTTGAGCCAAGATCGGATCTCAAAAGTGCTTATCGTCTCTTTGGAGGTGCATTTGTGCGCTCTCAACGGGTCTTGGCCATTTGATGCAAGGTGGAACTGCCGGCAGTTCACTCGGAGGTGTCTGAGGATGGAGCTTTAGCATTTGTCGCTGCCTCAGAAGTGGAGGTTCCAGCATTTGAGTCGCTGACAAGATCTGCAAGACATTGCAAGTACCTCTAGCAGTAGCATTTCAGAGGATAACCTGCTTGTATATGCTTGTATGTGATTTCTTTGATTCTGACCTAAGCCTGACATGCTCGAGTCAGTTCTGTTTGCCCGTGAGCGATCACGTCCAATCACTGAATTCGGAGACTTCTCGTTTTGATCACACCATTGATTTGTGTGAGGTCCACTTCAAGCATCGTGGCCGCCACCATGTTTACAATTTGTCCGCCTTCAGTGTTTACAGTTTCTTAGCGCAGCATCGTTGCATTCTTCTGTCAAAGCATGTGTGTAGTACCGAAGATGATCAGGCAGTGGACATGACATAACATGGACGAGGATGTTCTCGTTCTCGTTCTCGTCTCGCCACTTAATTAGACATGTGTGGAATTCCCCGATAGAGTGGGTCACGGTCCGCTCACGCTCGGTCTATCAAGGACATTTACACCAACTGGCTAACTCTAAACCCTTTCTGAGGCCGAGATGCTTTGGCATTGGTCCAAACCGCGAATGGAACAGAACTCCTGAAGACACGACCCCGTAGCTTCAGGCGGAGAGAAGCTGTCCTGTGTTCAAATCCATAGATCAATTGAGTTGCTATTAGGTTGAAGGCCATCGCTCTTAGATTGGAGGCCATTGCTATTAGGTTGGAGGCCATTGCCATTGAGTTGGATTCTGTGTTTGAACAAGTTTGAAGGTCACGAACACCTGGAGCCTGGGCCACTGCATGGCTACAGGAAGGGCAGCTTGGCAAAGGCAGTTTGCGGAAGCTGATTTGGCCTACGGTGTGACCGTAGAGCTGTTCAGCTTGGGGTGGGAATGAAGGGGTGGTCAAGCATGGATAGTGTGCAGCCAAGGACCGTGTCTGGCCTCTTTGAAGATGGAGGCTGGTGAAGAGTGAAAGCATATGAAAGCATTTTTTCTTCTGCACCTTTTCAACTTTCAGAGTCTTTCAGAGCACACATTCAGAGAATCTTGGCAAGACAAGATTGAAGTTTGACCTTCCTTCCGACCGTTTCCTGCACACCATGGCAGGTCGCATCATGAGGATAGAATTAGCTGAGCATAAACGAGACTTATCTGAGTTGAGCTGCACTGTGATGGTTTCAACATGAGGGCCCCAGCGATATTCCTTACTGTAAGAATATAAAGGCTGGGTCCCTAGTGTGAATCACACCCCAAACCCAAAGGAAAGTAGCCCAAACGCTTTGGGGTGGGCCTAGTGGGCCTGGGGGACAAAGTTTTTGGAGTCTTGGAGCTGATACCCTGAAAGTGGTCATATGGGTTAGCCTCCTGTGTGAGTGTAGCGGGTTCTACTCCCAGAGGTTCTCAAATCAAGTGACCAGCAATGATCGGGGGCTTGGGAGAAGGAGCGATGTTCACCTGCCATCCTCATCTTGGACAGAAGATGTTGGTGTTTTGGCCCCGCCCGCGGTGACTCCCACGTTGAGGAGCGCACCAGCTCCAGCTCCTCACGATCAGGGCCAGCGAGGCGGGTTTGAGAGTCCGCGTGAAGGGCCCGCTTTTTGTGCATAGCAATCGGGCGAGATGAGTTGAGTCACGTTGATTCTATGAAGGATGATATCGTAACAAACAAGTCACCCTTCAATGGTGTGTGTGTGTGTGTGTTGTGCTTAGTATTCAATCCTGACAAAGAGCTAGACACGTTACAGGACATTCTGCACCAACGCCCATAGTGCACAACCCCTTTAAAATGTATTCGTAGAGCATGGAGTACACCACATGCAGCAGTTGGATGTGTGACGTATCACTTCAAGAGTTTGTCTATCAACGCTTCTTGCAGCTCAGACATGTTCACATGCCATCCAAGCATACCCCAGCCAGTGAACATGATCTCTACATTGGGTGGGTGCTAGGATTGAACTCTTGTGGGAAATGAGGGCTCCTCACAAGTGTGAGACATTTGATTTTTCTGGAAACTAAGTTGGGCAAGACCAAGGGGAATCGAAAAGCAAACTGCTCCTTTGGAGATGTCTGGATTCACGGGCTGCAAGACTTTTTACAATGCCACAGCTAAACATGTACATCTTGCAACACATACAAATGTACATCTTGCTGCGCTTTGCGCTTAATCACAAAAGGTACTCATACCAGCGACCGGTGGAAACGAAATGAGAAGCCACGACCGAAATGGTCAGGCCCCACAAGAAGATCCGGACGGATTCGAACAGGCCACCTGCAGAGAACGCTGTTTTGTTGGAGGAAAACGCTAGTAGGTTGGAGGCCATTACTACTAGTAACAAGAAACTACTTACTAGTGTTCTTTTGTGCAAGCCGCCCTTTGTTAAGCAACTGCTGTAGCGATGACGCGATGGTATTGTGCAGGTCAGCGACAGCGGGTGGATCATTCCGGACCTTTGGATGCAGAATGGCCGTCGTTGCAGAACTATGTAACATTTTTGTAACAACGTCAGGGGATGAGTTGAGGCCATCGCTAGTAGGGAGGCCATCGCCGCCATCGCAACTCACCGAAGAGCTGGCGAAAACGGGCTTCCCTGAAATCAGGAGGAGACGGGCTTCCCTGTCGAGGAAAGCATGGCATCGGTGGACCCAGAGAATTGGGGTGGATATCCGTGGTTTCCAGGCGGAACACCAAAAGGACTTTGCTCAGCTTGTGCCTGACTTGTGCCGTGTCTTGAACACATGGCAAACCAGTGTCTTGTCTCCAGTGAACTGCGAAGCATCAATGCCTTCTATCAGTCATGTGCAGCATTGTCCAGCTATGAGCCGTGAAGCCTGGCAGGCTGCTTTACAGGATGGGAGCTGCTGCTCCAGTCTCCAGATGTCTTCAGATGCTTTTCAGTGTTCCATCTTTGTTCCTTTTGTGCGAAGCGGTGACACTTGCAGACACACCCAGACAGTAAAAGCCTTGTGACATCATTCCTGCAAATTCTGGCATGAGTGTATCGAGTCAGATGCAGGAGACCAGAAAATGCATGAATTTGTCCTTGGCACTGTGGCCGAAGCTCGGATGACCATTGGGGTCTTTGGACAGTTGCTGCTTTACAGGTCCTTTGGCAGTGGTGCAGGAGTCTGACAGAGATGTCAGCTGAGTTCAATTGTTACAACAAGAATGATGAACACTGCCGAGGATCTGAAGGCGTATGAAAGACATGGCAATGGATTGCAGTCGAACATAGAGAAGGCACGCTCATTTGTGAAGCTTGCAGACTGATTGCCCTCGGTGTTTTCTTTGGACACAGGTGGTGGCAGAAGCCTCCTTTGTCTACGAGAAGCAGCCCGTGTCTGAGATCATCTCACATCCCTTGGAAAGCGCGCGTGGTTTTGCGTCGTGACTTGGACGTCGTAACTTGACTTGCGAAATGAGGCTCAACATTGTGCTGAAGATTGGTTACGTCACGATCTCATTTTCTCATTGGTTCATGACTCGCATGTTGCACCATGTAAAGCCAAATGAAGGAAACATAAGAAACCATATGAAACATTGATGAACATGGAATCATGTTCAGCTCTTGATCTGTACCTCTACCCAGATGTCTACAGGACACATGTCCGGGATTTGTTTTGCCATTGATAGTAGTTGATCAACGTGCTGGTGTTTTGTGGATAGACTGATAGACTATCGATATCCGTGGTTCTGATGGTCTTGGCTGAAGACCAGACTTGTATTTCCATTTTCGAGTTTTAGCTGCTTCAGCTTCCAAGATGAAGCTCTACACCAGCCCGGTTGGAGCCCCGCAGTTTGCGGGCTCTTGCAGCGACAAGGAGACATTGTTGCTCGGCGAAGCATTGCGACGCAATTTTGCATTGCCAAGTGCATCGCTACTGGTAGTTTCTTGTTACTAGTAGCAAATTAGCTACTAATAGCGATGCACTTGTTCCTAGTAGCGATGCCCTTTGTTATGAGTAGCTTCTCAAACTAGCCGATCCAATGAGTCAGATGAAGTTTATCCGAATCATGAGCCAAAGCGCACCAAGTACGAACACCTAACGCATATAACCCTACATATTTATCCTTGTTTCCCCGGACCTTTCTCCGGCGGTGCTCCGGAAGCGTGGCGGTTCACCACCTGACCAAGGCTTGATCAGTTGAAAGGCGATGCCAGGGCCCATCCCTTCACAGGATGCTTGGCTGAATCAGAGACCAGGCGAGCTGGCCGGGTGAGCTACAAAGAAAAATGTCCGACCACCGTTGTATAATCTAAATCTAATACTGTGAAGACACACGCTGTGTGTCACTTTGAAACAAACGCAAACACCGCTCGCAGACGGGCTCGAGTGTCCAAAACGGCCGCGCGGTGCAACGACACGTTTCGTCCTTGTTCGATCACGATCAACTTCCTTTTTTCCACTTCGGAGCCCGGGCGACTGGGCTCCCTGACACGTACTCCGCGACGACGTCGAAGAGGTCCGATATGAGCCTGCCTTTGTTTTTGCTTGGTCTTCATCCACGGCTATCACAACACCCTTGCCAACCAACAAGACATTCAGCAGCCACAAGCTCTACAAAGCCATTTCCACCAAGCCGAAGAAGACGACGGCGCAGGCGTCCGGCTCTGAGACCACAGATGGCACCAGCACATGGACTTGCGTGAATGGTATGCGCCAGTGCTTTCCGGCCAGCCCGAGTACCGGGAGTGGAGGCAGCGCATCCACCTGTACCATTGCAAGATGGCGATCACCAAGCGTGGCAATGAAGCAGTGCTAAACATCGTGGGCTCGCTCACAAGAGTCACCTGGAGACTCTTCCAGGATTGATCTTTGGAAGAACTTGAGAAGGACGGCGCATTCGAGCGCATCATCAAGACCTTGGGCGCCAACTTTGTGTACGATGCCAGAGTTCAGCTTCCGACCGACTTCGAGCAGTACTTCAACTTGCTTCAACGCCAAGGTGGTCAAACGCTCCTGCTCTTTTGTGGCCGACCATGAAGAAGCCTACAGGAAGCTTCAACAACACAAGGTGCAGTTGCCATCATCAGTGCAGGGATGGCATTTGTTGCGAAGAGCTTCACTCACCAGGGAGCAGCGCCGGATGATCACGCTGAAGGCGCCCAGCTTGGAAAAGCAAGCTGTCATCGAGGCAATGTACCTGTACCTCATCCTGGGTCAGGATTACAGAGGAGGTGGATGGAATGCGCAACCAGTCGTTTTCAGTTTTCACCAATCCTCATGGCGATCCCCGTGCATACATGGCCGACGACTATGACCTCGAATTAAGAGGATGACTACAGGGGTGACAACGGCTATTTCGGACCCGATGAACAATGGCCTGAGGAACCCGCCCTATGAACAAGACTATGAAGACCCAGAAGAATTCGACCAAGATGCGGACTGTTATGGTGAGGAATCTGGTAAGTCCAAGACTACTATCCGGTACCCTCAACAAGGAGCTGGCAAGTTCGATCGAAAGGGACGCGCGAAAGCCAATCTCGCCTGCCTCAGATGCGGACAACCAGGTCATTGGGCGGCAAATTGTCCACAAGGCAGCTCCTCTCCATCTGCTCGTTCAAGCGCCAAGCGACCTGCGCCTACCGCAGAAGGCGCACACTGAAGAGACAGCCCTGCTCATTTTGCAAGAGAACGAAGGCCGCGAGAGACCAGATTGTGTGATGTTGGACCCTGGCGCCAGTGCGTTTGTTCCAGAGGCTCCTGAACCACTACAAAGACATTGGCTATCCCATCGACGCCATCAAGATGACGAAGGGCCGCCGACGCTTCCAGTTTGGAGGCGATGCTTCCCAGTGGTCAGATTGGAGTGCACACATTCCGGTGTTCGTGGATGGCAAGTTCAGGGCCATTGAGATCTTCCTCATGCCCGGCAACACTCCCATGCTCTGTGGAAGGCTGATCATTGAGGCCCTAGGCCCAGGCGTGTCAATGGATTTCGCGCGGCGACAGCTACGCATCGGCAGCAGTCCCTGGCAAGCTGCTACTCTCGGACGGCAGGGTGAGTATTTGTGGCCCATCACTCAGGAGCATGACCTGATGAAGTATGACCCACAGAAGCCGGAGTTTGAACTTCGCACCAATGTGCCCGATGTCCACCAGACCGATGGCTTTCACCTAGCAGTGATGAAGAGAAGGGCTTCGCTAGCTATGAGGACAAACAAGTGCCACGACAGCCCGTCCACTGCGTTGAGTTGCCTGAGGAAGCACGATCTCAAGACTATGGATGTCCAGTTGACCACCCACCTCAATGACTTTGTCTGCCTACATCACTCATGAAATACATTGCCCGGCGCGACCAAGAGTCTTGTGGGAAGTCTACTGCGGTAGGGCCAGGACTTCTGTCATTGCGCAGACCTCGTCAATTCTCCCTGGAGACAAAGCCCTAGAGACCGACTGAGTATGAAATGGCGCCGCCACGCCGCAGGCCAAGACTGTGGACTCTCCACCAGCCATGGCATCAGAGCCACAGGCACGAGAGGCGCCGGATGCCATCCCAGTCCCACCATCAGAATGCGACTATGAGCAAACCGAGCCAGAGGGTGCTCCAGCTCAGATGCAGCCGACATTCCAGTTGGCAGTGGCGCATCACTGGCTGAACCAAGCGAGGAGACACCTGTACCGTCTGCAAGACCAACGCCTATACGCCTACTCCAAAGACCAGCTTTGGATCCGGCCACAGCAGCGCTCTATGAACCACAAGGTCCAGAAACATCCAGCAGCAGCGCCTTCGAATGAACAGGCAAGAGACCATCAGCTTGGCATTCTGGCGGAATCGCAGAGGCCCGCGGAACCTTACCCAGCCCAGCAGAGCCAAATCCCAACCCTGAAAACAGGCCAAATGGCAACCTGGCCGTTGATCAAGACATTGACGCACCCCAGCTTCCAGAAGGCTGGTACGTTGACGAGGAAGGCTATATTTGGGCCTCACAGATCGGGTGTCCGATTACTCGTGAGACATCATCTTGGCCCTTGACGTGGACGAATGCGCCTAGAAGCCCTGCCGAAGGGCTGTCCCCTCCCCTCCGAAGCCTTAGACAGAGTCAAAGTCACCACGGTTCATCAGCAGGCTCTTCGCAGATGACGGCGCTGACGCCAGCAGCCCACCTGGCTCAACTCAGGCCTGGACCGGTTGCGCCATTTTCCAGCTGAACGGCGAGACCAGAAAGGAACTGGCCATGTACACCGGTCAGCGCCAGGTCTTCACCAGTGCCAAGCAAGAAGCGAAAAGCCAGAAGTTGGCCAAAGCGAAGAAGTTCAAGACAAGACTGACCTTGGGCCCTGATGAGCGCGCGCTCTTCAAGGAAGCCAAGGTTAAAGAACTCAAGTCGTTCTTCGATCATGGAGTCTGGGAGTTCCAACACAAAGATGATGCAGACGAGACTCGCGCACTGACCTCACGGATGATACACTCAAGTGGTCCAAACACCCAGAGGGCAGTACAACGACCCTGATGCCACTTCCAGTCCGACGACCACCAGACTGAGCCGAAGCTTCGTTCTCTCCTTGCCTTGGCTGCAAACATGCACTGGTCTACATGGACAGCTGACGTGTCCACCGCTTTTCCTGCCACATCACACCGCAGATCGCCGAGCGCAACCTGGTGGTCGTGCGGGGCTGCGCCTACCGCGCAGGATGCAATCCGCCACCGCACGGCCATTTTTTCCCTGGTGGCTGGTGCATCAATGATGACATCCAGCAGTGGTTGTCGGACGCACGCAACATGCTTGCGCCAAGCTCCTCTCCCTCCGTGTGAAGACACACCCTGTGTGTCACACTTCTTTGAAACAAAAGCAATCACCGCTCGCAGAGGGTGGGCTCGAGTGTCCAAAACGCGTTTCGTTCTTGTTCGATACGATCGACTTCCTTTTTCCACTTGGTCGCTGACTTCGTTCGCAGCTGCCAGATCTTCACAAATACCTTTTATTTCCTATCTACTCTTGTGCTTGTGCCAACTCCTGAATGCGGCAATGCCAACTCAGGAGTACTGGAGCTTTTCACTGGCTGCGGCAATGGCTATGGCACCGTGGGTATCGCTTGGCGGGGTGGCATGTGCAACACACGGGGATTCAACACAGGATCGACCCAGCAGAAAGATTCTTCTTGCGCTGATTTACTTTACGTGGACTGGGCAAAAAGTAGTGTGGAAGTAGCAGATAGCGCAATAAATGCCTTCTAAGTGCCTTCTATTTGGCAGGAGTGACAGAGTTCTCCAAACAGGTGGAAAAGGCTTGGCTTGTTTTTGCACACGAGTTGGGCCACAATTTTGGAGGCGGGACTGAGACCGCAAGTTGCACTACACGTTCACTTGTAAGAGATCACATGTCAACTGGAAGCAGAAGCAGAAGTATTGACCACGCACCTGGTGTGGATGGCACAACTGAGTGACTGATGTTGAACGTTTGCATGTATGCAATTGGTGTTGATGATGGTTTATCAAGAACCCACTTGCAGAATGCTTACAACTGGAGACTAGACTGAATAGAGATATACATTGATGTAAAATAACATAAATTACAGAGATGCCTTATACAGTCACTTTCGTCAACAACAAGATGAAATGGGTCAAAGCGTGAAAGAATGTCTGCAAATGCACGTAGTGCACATCACACTACTCATGAGACTCATGAGGACCTGTTCAGGTCTTGGTCTACCTTCCTTAACATTACAGTAGTGCTTCCAACCTAATAGCAATTGGCCTCCAACCTGAATAGCAAAAGGAATCCGGTAGCGATGGCCTCCCCCTAAGAGCGATGGCCTCCAACCTACTGAAATAGCGATGGCTCAACAGTCATTTGCGTGCAAAGAATGTGCAAAGGGTAGCTCGCTGTGCAAAAGACATCCATTATCATCCATTGCTGGGGGCCGTAGTACTGGCGAGGTGCCCACTCCTTCGAAAATGGCAAAGGAAAGACGGGAGGCATGGAGCAAACTGAGAAAATGGTTAAGCTAAGCTGCAAAGGATGAATGAGTTATGAGGATTTGTGTATTCACCTTTTGAAACCAGTCTGGAAATGAATTGCTTGAAGCGGCAGTTCCGGGACACTGAGCTCCCTTGTTCTAGAGATTGGGACACAATTGAGTGGGACTCACATGTTGACCCGGGAGAAGCGACGTGCTCGAGCGCAGGTATCATGGACTATGGAGATGGCAAATTGGGTGGCGTTTATCAGTTCAACACCAGATACAGGAGGCAAGAGATGTGCCAGCAGATGAATTCTGTTACTCGTTTGCACATATTTGCACATGCTTTTTGCCTGAGAATTTCAAGAAAGCATTTGATTTTGGGCCAAGGCTGTGAATCGATGCTCTGGAAAGTCACTTGTCCATTCCAAGAGTGGTTGAGCTTCGGACGTGCTAAGCGCAGTTCCCGGTGCGTCCTTTTTGTCAAGTGAGAAGCAAGCTGGCTTTAGCAGCTGCCAGGTTTCAGGAGTTGGATGACCCCATCTCAACAACAACAAGTGGGCCTATCTCCACGACCAGCACCACTACTATACAAACCCCATACAGGCGATCGGCGTGCGGAATGATTTTGTTCTGCTTTTTTTGGTGTGAACAAAAGCAGGAGATTCGGAGAGAGAGGTTGCTGGTTTTTAGAAAAGGTCGACACACAAACCCAACAGAAGGAAAAAGCGAAACCTCGAAGGGACATCGAATAATGACCTTGCCATAGTTTGCCCGTTGCATCAGAGAATCCCCTTGCGTTCCGCAGACCAACCATCCCAAATCCAACTTTGTCGTGGATCGCAGGGTGACCACTGTCGGCTGCGAATGCATGAAGTTTTGGAGCCTTTGGGGGTCGCCGAAGCCCTGCGAGAACTACTGTTGCAGCTCAGACCGCAAGGTGTTTGGACTGTGAAGACTTTGACCGCAGCTTCAACATGGGTTTCAACAAGTTCAACAATGTGGTAGTCCGATGTAGTCCGTCCGAGAGGCCCCGCCGCACCAGATTTTAGTATAAGCATGTCCAATGGCTCAGGTTCCTGATTCAGAGATACACCCTAGTGGAGTCAATTCTCATACTGTAGATTCTCAGAGTCAAGTAGGAGACAAGCAGAAGGCACTTTCACAAGAGTCGCCTTGAGCAGTGCTTTTTACGGGATGTATTGTGCACTGTGCGCATGGCAAGCTACTTGATCTACTTGTATTTGAGAGAGTCAAAATCAACTTGTAAGACATCAATCTCACATAGAACAGACAGCAGTCTCGCTCAGGCAACCCAGACAATGATCCACGGGGGGCCCTGGTGCTTCGTGAAGGATAAGACTTGTCAAGGACGAAATTGGGGATATTGTGCGGCTTTGCCAACGACCACCACAACCACCTCTACGACCACCACCACCTCTACGACCACAACCACCTCTACGACCACAACCACAACGACAACCACGACCACAACGACAACCACGACCACAACGACGACCACGACCACAACGACGACCACGACCACAACGACGACCACACCCACAACAACTACCACCACACTGACGACCACTGCTACCACCACCACTGAAATGACGACCACCACGAGCACAATGTCTTCTTCAGCAACCACCACAAGCACGACCACCAGCTCGACATTTGATCAAGTTTGCAAACACCTTTTCAGATTTTACTTTTTTTTTGTCCTTAACAGACATCCCAAGACCTGCCTCCTTTCTGACGCTGTTGACCAATTGTCCTGGCCTGAGTCCCGAGGACCTCAATCCTATCCAAATTTGAGGCAGTTGATGGCGGCTGGAATAGAGTTTGTCGTGGAGCTAACCCATATGATGACAGCCGCTACTACTACAAAGTCTTCTACCCCATTCGAACTTTGGAGGAGAGCTCGGACAGAGGTTGGTTAAAGCCAAGGTCAAGTGTTGGCATTGTTTGAGTCTAGAGTGTTGTTAAGCTCGTGTTTGAGACCTCATCCTCAGGACTGTGCACACTACTGCACGGTGAGCAGGTTTTGCCAAGGGATCGAGTTTCACAGCCACGGTCGCTGTGAGGTTTGGACACGGCCTGGAGGTATTCAAGCCAGTGTGCCGCATCAAGGATATCAGTGTTATCGCTACCGGGAGGCGATGGAGGTCGCGCCGGTGGAACTGATTAACTTTGAGCCTGTGAATGGAGGTAAAGACCAAGCATGTCGTGGAAAGGCATCCTCAGACAATCTGAAAGCCTACTTCGACGTTGCAAATGCCCAAGACCTTCAGGATTGCGCGAGCAAATGTGAGATGCATGGTGCCTGTCGGGGCATCGAGTATCATCCTTCAGGACGCTGCGAAATCTGGACGCGGCCAGGTGCGGGACCTCGGGGTGAGGTGGGCGACCTTCCGAAATGACGCGGGCGATGTACTGGTGGCAGGTGGAATGCGCGAAGTCGAAGAGATAAACAACATAATTCAACATATGAATATTAACGGCTTTGTCATCAGAGTCACAGTGTTGGACACAAATCCCATTGACTACGTATGATGAATTTGGCATTTGAAGTGTGATAATTGGTTTAAGATGTTTTAAGTGATGCCAAACATTTGTCCTTTCAGGAGTCCTCTCAAGTTGTGTCCGACAGGAACACTCGCTCCTTTTGGACCAAAAGATTGATCGTGCACTGCCTTACACATGCACGCCTTATACCAGTTCACGAGTTCATCAACAGGACCACATCGAAGAACAAAACCTTCTAGCTTTTGTTAGGCAGCAGGGAAAGCATGGAAACCAAGTTTGGCATCTTGAGATCGGCATATGGATCTTCCATCACTGTTGGCATTCAGCAACCATGTTGTGGACTGAATGTCGCCAATTCGTACACTCTACAACAGAAGAATGCTGAGTATCTTGCAAACTACAAATACATAAGAGCTAACAACAAGAATCTGATTCAATGATCTGACATACTACCAAACACATACAACACAAACTAATATGCAGGGCACCATTGGAAAAGAATCAAGCAAACCAATCAACACCCAGGAAAAGATAACATAACATCCATAAAGAGTCAAGACAATATCAAGATCAAGAAAACCATCCTCTGGTCTTTTCCACTGTGACTGTGAGCGGCTCGTGCATGAACCGGTGGTTTTGAATTCCAAAAAGGATGTGTAATGGATCTTCCTGGGTCAGTTTGTGTGTTGTTTCCCTTTTTTTTCATCTTTTTAAAACAGCTTTTGGTTGACACATTATCCAGTATCTCTGTGCAGATCATGTCACAACTCTTGCAGGCGGTATCCAAGCGTCCGAACCTCACGAAAGCTACCAATGCCATCGCTATTTGGTTCCTCCGGGCTTTGAGCCGGTGGATGGAGGGCGAGACAGAGCCTGTCGTGGAGGTTCCAAAAAGGACAATCTCCAGAGGCACTTTCGAATTTTTCATGGTACTCAGACCTTGAAAGAATGTCCTTTGGCACGCATAATTCTAAGGATAGATGACGGAGCAAGGGAGATGGTCCACATGGTCAAAGGATCTTGTTAGACAGGTTGTCAGGCCTTCCACAGCTTTGCAGGCTTTATAATATATGTAACTTTTAACGACAGCTTTACTTTACTTTTTGTATCCTTTTGTGAGAATTCTTGTCACAAGAAATTGCTGCTTTCCATGCAGTGAAGGTTTCGCGCACTGCGCCGAAGAAGCGATGTGCAAAGGAATCGAATTTAGCACCGGCAGATGTGAAGTGTGGACGCGGCCCGAGGGGATTGGGCACAGTGTTGAAGTCTCTGGCTTCCAATGCTATAGATACACAAGATAGAATGGGAAGATGAGATGGCGCCTTGCCTGAAATCTTACTGGTTGAAGCTTTCTGGGAAAGAACTCTTGGGGAGTTGAGCTGCCCAACAGTGAAACAGCCTCAAAATCCGTGATTATTTGTAGAATGATGCAGTATCCCTAAAATGGTAGAGGAATTATCAAGCAACACACACTGCGCCGAATTCAAAGCCATGGCCATATCCTTTATTGAAATCATTGAAATAATTCTAGAGATGGCCCAGATGGCACATCTTTTTTGCACCTAGTTCTTAATTTGTGAAAGTTGAGTTTGCTCTTCGGTGTTGGGCAGGCGGAGGAACATGGTTGTTCATGTTCGCTTGGATCAAGGCCTGAAGCCATTTCGTGCTGCGCCTTAGGTGAAAACGGCGCGCTGGCAGACGCTCTTGCTAGTGCGTCTACAGTGGCACCGGAGCCTATCTCGATCTGGGCATTGCACTCCGCCGTTGCTTGCTTTGCTTCGCCTCGCTTTTGCCTCTTTTCTCCTCGTCTTCGTGGCCTTCAAGCTAAGCTTCTGGGCTGCTCCACACGACCTCGAGCCAGACGCTCTGGACTTCGTGGTCGGTGCCAACCTTTTGAGAATAACTAGATTCTCTTGTTTGTGGACACCTTTTTCTTGAACCACTTCACTGTGCCCTTGCCGCCGAGCAGTGCCTTGTTGGAGTGACCTTTGAGGGTACATAGACCCACCTTTTGCTTTGGGCCCTACCATCGTTGCGCAACTTCACTTTCGGTCTAAGACCACCTTTTCTTTGGAGAGCTTCAGAACTTGCGGAGCTCCTTGAACACCTTGCAGCAGCCTCACTTTTGTTTTTGGCCATTTTGGCCGTGAAGATGACTTCAGCCGAAGAATCCGGCACCAGCTCTTGGTACCGGGTGCCGACGTGGTCGGGCAACCCGGCGGAATGGCGACAGTTCCGCCGGGAGATGAACTGGTGGATGGCTTCGCTGGATGAAGAATCCTGCAAGAAGTTCAATGTTGCCGCCCGATGGGCACTTAGACAATATGGTGTGGTCAGGGCTCGTTGTGAAGAATTCGATCCCCAGGATCTTGAAGGGACCAAGGAAGAAGCCATGACCGATCCTGACACCGGCGACAAGGTGATTCGGGTTGCTGCAGACCCTTTTGCAGGCATCAAGAAACTCATGACTGCCTTGGAGGCCACGGTTGGGAAGACAGCTTTGGATAGAAAGGGAGAACTCCGATCCCTTTACTATCAAGAAATCAAACGCAGCCCTGGAGAGAGAATCTCAGCATTTTGCACGAGATTCCGGACCCTTGCAGCTGAGCTCAAGCGGGAAGGCATAGTGATGCCGGAGGAGGAGTTAGGCTGGATGTTGAAAGAACGTTTGGGACTGGATGCAATCAGGAAGCAGTTGCTGGAGACAGCATTGGCAGGTCGGGAGAACTATGATGTGGTCGAATCAGAATGCCTTCGTCTGTTTCGAGATTTGCACTCCTCCGACCCTTTGAACAAAAGCCGACCTTTTGACAAGGCACCACTACTCCAGCGTTTCCTACAGTCTCATGACAGACACAGCTCCTCTTCGTCCTACAGGCCTTCGACTACAGCCAGCTCGACGGCTCCCTCTTCTCGCTCCTTCCGGACTCAGAGCTCTGGTTCCAGCCGGCCACCTTTCAAGCGTTTTGGCCAGCAGCCTCAACCTCGACAAGCCTTGATTGCCGAGGCCCCTGAAGAGGAAGGCCAGATGGAGGCGGAAGATGAAGAGCTGATTCCAGACGATGATGGTCAGGGTTACTCTCCTGAGAACCTGACGATCGAAGAAGTCCTCCAGACCGAAGCTGAGCTTCTTGCCCAAGAGCTGCAGGAGCTCGAGACTGAAGGTTGCGACCCTCGAGTGCTTGAAGATTTGGAGAGCGGCATGGAACAGGCCGCAGAGAGTCTGTTGACAATGCGTGAAGCACGCACCAAAATAGCTGAGGTCAAGAAAGACCGTGGATATGGAAAGCCTGGCCAACCGGCTCCTCGTTCGACGAAGCCCCATGGCAATCAAGTCCCTCGCCAAAAGAGCACTACAAAGTGCTTCGATTGTGGTGAGATGGGACACTGGGCTGGTGATGCAGGCTGCAAGGCCCCTGGTGCTGGCCTGGCTCGACCCAAAGCAAAGCCTAAGAGCCAGATGACGAAGCAGGTCCGTGTCACCGAGACCCTGAACACTGAACGTGTGGCTCCTGAAGAACCTGATGACATGGGCCACGAGGTCATGACAGTGGCCGCCGGCGATTCATGGGATCGCCCATTGTTCGAAGTCCTCATGCAGCACCATACCGACCCCAAGAACACTCCACGTCTCGCACAAGACAAAAGATTCGTTGGAGCTTTGGATAGTGCTTGCAATAGAACATGTGCAGGTTCCTCATGGTTGGCCTTCTACCTCCAAGCCCTCGAACGTGCTCCTTCCTATATCCAGAACCTCATCATCACCACCCCCGAGAATGAGTTGTTCAGGTTTGGAAATGGTGGTACCCAAAGAAGCACCGTGAGGTACAGACTCCCTATGGCCCTGGGTTCGACTTTGGTTTTGGTGTGGGTGTCAATAGTGCCAGTGCCATCGTTGGGACTCCTTTTGGGAAGAGACTTTTTGAGCGCTATCGGTGCGGTCCTTTCGTTCGGCCGCAAGCTACTGAGAGCTGACTTGGTGGGTGGCGAACTTTTGGAGTTGGGTCAGCTGGCCGCAGGCCACTTCGCCCTTCCACTCCAGCCACGCCAATGGCCTCGTCCGGACTCCCAACGCTGGCGGAAACTTGGACAAGACGGCATAGTTGAACTTCAGTTGAACAGTTTTGATTTTTGGAAGAAACAGTTGCAATTGAAGATGAGTCATTTTGAAGTGCCTTTTGAGTCAACCTCCGAAGCACCGCATGAGCACCTTGTGACAGAGCATGCGATCCTTGCTGCGACATCGGCCGGGGCTCAAGCTATGAAGGTGGCTCAAACACGTCCTTCAGCCCCGACGACATCCTCTTCGACGACCTTTCGAGACCTCGCAGGATCTGTGGATCGTAATGGAAGCGGCCCAGCACTTCGACCTGACCGAGGACGACTACACGAAGGTGGTGCTGCGCTGGCGGCGAATGCTTCTCCGCCTTCGCGTAAAGGCCGCTTGGCACGCACATGGCTTGCTCTTATGGCTGTTGCCTCGTCCGCAGCTGCGGTACGCGCCCTTTCCGTACCCCAGCATCAGCCATACCAGACATTGGCAAGAACAAGCCGAATCTATGACCCTCCAGAAGCCAAAGGCATTGATGGTCAAGCACTGGCAGCGAGCTCGAACCCAAGAACCGTCAGTGTACACGACCAAGAACCTCCTGGACTTGGGACAATTCAGGAACCGTGCTGGCCTCAACTTCGCCTTCATGGAGGACAACATGTTGCAAGGAATGCTTGCGGCACGCGCCAGCAAAGGCCTGACGGCCCAATTGAAGCGGGATGCCATTCAGGAAGCCCAACTCGAAGCCGAGGCCGCTACCAAGCGTGGAGAGAAGCACGACATGGTGCGCTCCCTCATCGGCCCAAAGGGAGGCCTGCCAACGTTGAAGGCAGACCTGGTGAAACTGGCTTCACTCCTGAACATCCCCGTCCAGACTGGAATGACTGTGGAAGATCTCAAGAAAGCTTGCCGCCCCTTGGTTGCCGAGATCGCTCAAAAGCCAACTCCCTCGAAGGCAAGTGGATCTACCAGTTCAACGGAAAGACATGTCCCCGAGACGTCAATGGCGAGACCTTCTCAAGCGCCCGAGACAATTGGCGCAAAGGCCAAGGCATCTCCTGGAGTGACCGCTCAAGAGCTACAGGAAGTCCTCACCATGCAGGACCACAAGTTCCAAGGGATGCTGAACCAAGTGCTCCAGAGCATTTCGACCCTGCACCAAGCATCGCACCTGCCAGGACCTATGACTTCCGGTCCGATGGAAACCGAAGCAACCATGGACTTCGGCTGGACCCAAGACGAGATTCAACAGATGAACCGCGACTACTACCAGGACGACTTGGAGTGGCGCCAGGCCAATGGAATTCCTCCTCGCGACCAGTGAGACCGATGCTCGAGCTGGAGACGAATCCTTGGAGGATACATCAGGCGGTGAAACCTGGTCAGGCTAAAATGATTTCGGATGCTTGGGAGCGTCATGAAAGAGACCGTCACCTTGTGTCGCTCAGTGCCAAGGAAGTGAATGAAGTCTATGAGGAGCAGTGGCATCGAGCGATGGACCACTTCCAGAACGAGATCTTTGTCACCACCCTCACCGTTGGCGATGAGAAGTCTTTTCAGTCCCATGCCATGTCTGAGAATAGGTTGATTTCAAAGAACCCCGACCTTGTTGAGAATGACCGCTTCCCCAAGACCTTTGTCACTGAGGTCTACACAAACACAGAGCGAGTTGCGCAGACGGCTCGCAAACGAGGACATCGAGTGGGAGCCTCAATGAGCTTGGAATCAGGATGGAACTTTCTCCGTCCACTGGATCGCACAGCTGCCAGAGCCGTCCTGAAGCGTGAAAGTCCTTTCTTTTTGGTGCTGGCATTTCCTTGTTCCTTTTGGAGTGTGTTACTCAACCTCAACCCTCCGAAGAATGGCACCAAGATGTATGAGGAAGCGATCACCCTCTTGCAGTTCGCCCTCCAATTGGCCAAGGACCAAAAGAGTCGTGGTTGTCACTTTGTTTTGGAGAACCCTCAATCCTCTAGAGCATGGACCCTGGAAGAGATGCAAAGAGCCTTGGAGCAACTTGAGGCCCGTTGTGTAGTCTTCCACCAATGCCGATTCCACTTGAAGAACCAGGCGGGTGACCTACTTCGGAAAGCTACGAGGATAGCCACTTCGAGTGATGAGGTCCTTTCCCAACTGGACGGCATGAAACGTCTTGGCAATCACCCTCATGGTCATGTCATTGGGGGAAAAGCTGTTTCAGAGCCCGCTGGCCACTATCCGTGGGCCCTCGCAAAGGCCCTGGTGGTTGGCATGGAAAAGCAGTTTGAAGCTGACTTCAAAAGACCACACAACATCCTTGCCATCGAAGACGGTGAGGAGGCTGAAGATGAGACCGCCCTGCCGATTGACATGAACCTGAGTGACTCTGATCAGGAGTCCACTGAAGCTGTCACTGGACCCAAGGTGTCAGCTGCTGTGAAGCAAGCTCTTCGACGCCTACATGAAAACACGGGCCACCGATCTGGCCGTCGCCTAGCCAGAGCACTGGCTATCACTGGTGCCCCTCCGGACATCATCCATGCTGCTCGTCACCTCAAATGCTCAATTTGCGACGAGCGGAAGATCCCAAAGGCCCGACGGCCTGCTACCTTGTCACTGACGCCAAGGATGCATTCGACAAATCCTGCTCAGAAACGCCGAGCTATGGCAGCCAAAAGAGTTTAGCTTTCACCATAAGCTGGATTCGTTCAATGCTGGCTCGATGCAACACGAGCATGCGTTGGACAGCAACAGAGAACATGATCGTAGACTGCGGCACTAAGGAGCTTGACCCTCAGCACCTTCATAAGATCCTGAGAGATTGCAAGTGGTGTGTACAGTTTTCCTCCCAGTACGTCAAACAGACGTCCAAAAGTAAGAAGCCCATGGCTAACTCACAACAGACCGGAAGGGTGGTGAGAAGTGACATGGGAGTCCCTTTTGAAAGCTCCTCCCCGTTGTTTGGCCATGTGATGAAGCTCTCACAGAGCTCAGGTTGGCATGTTTTGAATGAAGATTTGGCCGTCAACGTGTGCCGTCAGGCTCGTTCGTACAGGACCCCAGAGCCACGCTGTTCAAGAACGACACATGCGTTTCGTTCCACTTTTGCCCGCTTTGGCAGCGAACATAGTGTGATTTGGCGACAGTTGGAAGACTCTGTCGACATGCGAGAGCTCCAGAATCCTCGATCGATGCTTGAGGAGCCTGTTGCTTTGCTCGTGACCGTGTTCAGCCGTTGCCCAACCCCTCAAATGCCACAAGAGAAGGGGATGAACTGTGAAAGTTGAGTTTGCTCTTCGGTGTTGGGCAGGCGGAGGAACATGGTTGTTCATGTTCGCTTGGATCAAGGCCTGAAGCCATTTCGTGCTGCGCCTTAGGTGAAAACGGCGCGCTGGCAGACGCTCTTGCTAGTGCGTCTACAGAATTATCATGTGCGCAAACGTTTTAAACCATAGCATGATACAGTATGATACAGTCACATGTTTGAAGCCCAGTATGGGAGTCGAAACACACACATTATTTTGATACTTTACTCTGAAATAACTTTGGGTGAGTGGTTCTGATTCAAACAGGTGGCAGTGGACTGCAAAAAATAGATTTGATCTCCAAAGTGCTAAAGCCGGGTGTATCTTGTTGGGGTGCAAACGTGCAATTTCAGATTGCTAGGGTGAGTTAAAGGCCTCACAGTTCTCTTTCCTTTTGGAGTGGGTCATAGTGACCCCCACCTTCGTCGCACGGATGTGGCTTCAAAGCTTTAAGACTCACCCAGTGCCTCGCAGTGTTCGTCGCTGAGGACTCGAGCTGAGCAGAGCGCGGGTGGTACCAAAGCCCCGTTCCATTTGACCTGCTCAGTTCAGCTATTCAGCTATTTTGGAAATTTCAGACACCTCCAAGTCATATAGCGGGTTGTCACAACCACCTTCGGACTTTTATGGATAGCTTCATTGGGCCGATGGTGGTTGAGAACAACCCAAGCGGCTCTAGAGCCTCTTCCTCTTGGGGAGTTGAGTTAATTGCTTTTGCACAAAATCTCTAGCCGCAGCACCCAGAGTGGTGTGAAAGGCCTTACAGCGGGGTAAAGAGTGCCCTGAACTGTGAATTTGCATCCGTGCATAAGGGCCAGACAATGGGCACCTCCTTTTTTTTGAGCTGGGCGAGCAAAGGAAGAATTCAAGTGTTCACAGAATTGTTTGGCATGAGTTGCTTCGACCAGTCTCGGTTTTCACGTAGACGTAGATCCTGACGTCTTAAATTCTTGGCATGGAAGGCACTACAGGGTTAAAGCAGCTGGTTTCTGAAGAACTCCTTTTTTGAGGCTAGCCACGTCAGAATTGGTTCTCAGATAAGAAGCCGTAAGAAGCCTTCCGCTGTGGCATTTGCTGGGTCCTTCTGTACAATTTGACCCAGCAAATGCCCTAGAATTTGAGCTAAGGATGTATACAAGAACTGAAAAAGGCGTGCACCTCTCACCCAAGGCGTGCCCAGTGACTCTCTGTGGTTAAGAGCAAAAGTACGTTCTGGGGTATCCTTGACTGACCGGGCCACGATCTGTTTTGTTGTGGCCTCGAATCAGATTCTCCTCTCTCTCAGTTTCACCATCAAATGCACCAAACCACTGGTGTTCCGTTCACTTCAGTATTTGTCGTACTTGTTGCCCTTCGAGGACCAGCTGGCACCGAAGCAGGTCGTGGAGCTTCCGGTCGTGGTGCCAAAGGTCGGAGCTGGCGCGGAAGCAGGTGGTGCTCGCGCCGTGACCGGCGAAGATGACAATGCGCCCCGGCCAGCGCCAAGGCGGGGCAAAGTGAACTTCAGTGCCATGTCACCATGCGAGGCCATCGCTAGTAGGTTGGAGGCCATCGCTAATAGAAACAAAGAAACAAGTAAAAGGAAGAAAGGTCTATAATATATAGTTTGCTATTTCGGTTGGAGGCCATCGCCATTAGGTTCCAACACTTAGAGTGCCAGCTCGAGCGTGGCTCAAAGCGTTTGTCGCAAGGCCAGGAGATAGTGAATTCGAAGCAACGCCTGGGTTGAAGGTGTTGCGGCCAAGTCGGGGTGGGATTTGAATTTAGGCAGTTGAGAGTCGATGTAGCAGCAAGACGACCTGGTTTCTGTTGCTTTTTTAGCACCAGGGGTCGTTTCAACAGGTTCTGACAGGTGCGTGCGTGTGTGGTAGCAAGTATTTTGGATAAGCTCGAGTACATACACACGCAGTATCATGACCATGTTCGTGAATTGTTTGTTCATTCTGGCCCACTCCATCGGAAGAGTTCAGACATAAAAGAAGCATCATGGAGCGCCGAGGAACGACCCGGGGCTGGACCAGGACATTGGTCCAAGCCTTGGAAACGCAAGGCCGTGGTCAAACAGCGACAAAACAGTTTGCTTGGTTTATCTTAGACAAGACTTCGCAAGGCTTTCCTATTTCAACAAGGAAGCAGGTGAAGGTTGATGCGGGAGTGTAACTTCAAGGGAGCAGTGGCCAAAACTTCCCAAGTGACAATTCGAAGAGAGGTTAATGTATTATGCCTTCGTGAAAGCAAAACATGCAGTCGCGAAAGATTGTGCGAGCTTTTCATTTGCGAAAGCTTGCGAAAGCTCCGGAAAGTATGCAAAAGCTTGCAAAATCAGTTCCGTCTGCGAAAGCTTGTGAAAGTGTTTTTGCACAGAACGCAGCGCGCGAAAGCCAAAGCGCAAGCCGCGAAAGTGTTGCGAAAGGAGTTTGCGAAAGAAGAGCCCATTAGAAAAACGGTCCTAAAAGATCGACCTAACGATTGTTCCTAGTAGTAACAAGACGCTAGTAGTAACAAGTGCCACGCTAGTAGTAACAAGTGCCACGCTAGTAGTAA
>CAXAMN010011880.1:156620-194679 GCA_963970005.1 Durusdinium trenchii
ATGCGAATTTGGTTTGTGCGCGGGTGACCCTCTGCGAGGATCGTGCGCGTCGACGCGTGACTTTTGGAGGAAGTCTCGTACGAAACGCTCAAACTGAGTGGGATCGCCTCTTTGGCAAATCAATCAAGGGTGGACCTTCGTTGAAAAGCTCCTCCAAAACATTTGCCTTCATCGCTTTTCTCTGGGCTTCGGCAGCATCTAAAATCACGTGGGACGCACCAATCTCTTCTTTCCTCCGACGTGCAACTTGAAGACCGAATTCTCCCCTTTGCCTGCGCATACAAATTTTCGCCAATAGCGCAGGTGAGAAGGCCCAGTGCTGACGCGCCTCAATGCCGTTTGGCAACATTCAATGTTGACTGAAGTTGGCTTGTCCACTCAAATCCAGACTTGATATGGCGATCCTTGGCTTTGCTCGGACACCGGTAGTGGTGAACCTGCCTTGCCTTAGAATTCTCCCAGCTTGAAACAGTGCGATGCTAGCGACCGGGAGAACACTCAAGCACTTCACAGGCCTTGCGTGCTTCGGCGAGTGTGAAATCTCGATGGCAAGTCTCAGTTGACCACGACCTTGGGTTCCTCCACATCGGGGGCCCACGCAGCGCCAGGCCTTGCCTTGGTATAGGTAAGTGTCTCCCCACTACGCAGCGTCAACGCTTTCGAAGAAAACGTAAAAGCACTCTCTGTTGACAGCTCTGCCGCCTCGTTCACCACCTCCAAGCACGCCGCCTCTTTGGGGCATTGAAAGCTGAGAGGCACCAGGTTTGTTTCCCGGCTTGTTTTCAAGAACGCCTTATCTCAGCTCTAGCTCTCTTCACTGCGCGCGCGGAACTTCCTCGGCCGTCGCCGTCGCCAGGGTTCTTGGTGGTTCGTGGCTATAATTGGCTTTGGCCCAGCTCTGCATCTTGGCCTTGTTCCCATTTTGATAGGCGCAATTAAAAATTATAAAGAATGCTCTAGTCACACAAACATTATTTACACAGTTGGTCCCGCGCTCCATCCTACCGACTGAGTCTAACTTCTTCCCTACCAAGAAGCATGGGCCGTTGGTCCTGCTGCACCATGTCATGAGGCGGTCAGGAATCAAAGACTTAACGCGAAAGATCAACGTTTGCTACAATGCAGTCAGTGGTTTGGTAGGCGCTCGTCCTCAGTTACTTGGAGCTACATTGAAGAAAGCTGGGGGGAGTGCCACGAGCCTTCGTTGCGATTGAAAGATGAACCCACCTTGACTGAGATACTGGCTTCGACTTTGGGAAAAGTATCTTCTTTGGAGGATACTGTCGTGTTACGGGAGCAAAGGATCAGTGAAGCCTTTGTGCGGCCATTTAACTACGCAACAGATTCGGGAAAAGGCTTGCAAAGCGGCTTTCCCAAATTCGTAGCATCCGTTTCGGAGATGGTCTAAAAAGGTGCAGGTCACCATTAGGTGACGCGGTCTGCAGACCACTCTATGATGACGAAGGCGCCTGAGCAGAGAGGTGAAACTGTGCAAGAAATGGTTTGGATTGATGCAAGATCCGTGTGTGCAAGTAAGGGGGGTGAAACCAGGCAGTGGGTAGGTCTGAGGTGGGTATCTTGGTGGGGACCCGACGTTTTCTCAAAGTGGGATGGACTGTAAACCCCAATGCGCTTTCAGACTATTTGATAGGTGACCATTTACTCGTGTGTTAAGAATTTGAAGTTTTTGTAGAGTGGTAGAATGCCTTTGGCTGCGACATCGTGCTGTTTCAGTTTCGACGGCAAAGAGCAAACATAGAGATAACAGGTGTTCGTGTAGCTTTATTTGGTTTATTTGTCGCGGTGGAGCGGGCAGAGGCCACAAGTGGTGCATGTGTTTCACGCACCACCGAATCACCGCTCCATCATTCACACAGGTCCCAACGAGCAACATCTAGCAACATCTAGCAATAACATGTTTTCTTACACATCACCTATAAACCTAATTTCCAGAGTAGATTAGAAGAAACAAAAAGGAGGAACGGGATTGCCAAAACAACTGCAGTAGAAGGTTGTTGTTAAGTAACAACCTCCCATCAATCACTCCTGTCCTTACATGGGCAGGACAAAGGAAGGAACCCCCACACCGAATCTCTCAGAACACCCCTTTCGATTTCAATTGTTTGAAGATTCAATCTGTTTATGGTATCCCAGCATGTTGCTTATTTATCCTACACAGTCAAAAGTTTCATTTTATATGATTTTTTCATATCAACTTCGTTCGGATAGACAGTTTCATACAGGGAACTGACAAAGTCCTTCCCAAAGCCAAAGGTCAAGTGAGATTAAGGTATGACATTGTCGTTTCCCTGTAGCGACTCCAGTTTGTTGACTCAATCTCCTCGACATTTGCATCCTTTCGTCGTTTTTGCCTTCACTTCAACTGTTCCCTTCGAGTCGACGCATGACTCCGTAGAGGCATGTGGTAGTGCCCAATATCCTGGGCCTGGCCCTTACAGAGACGCGGTTCAGACGGTGATGTTTGCAAATGCTGAGCTTCACCTCCAGGAGGAGAGTGCTACTAGAAGCATGCAACATGGTTTCACTTCCAATGTTAGAGATATCCCATGTGGGCATTTTCATCGTTATACTCTTTCTTGGTATAGTGATCATGTGTTCCCCTCTCAAGTCAGCAACTCCAAGCCGTGGTGTAACGGACCAGGGCCTTAGAGTACTAAGGCTGCATTGAGTGTCTCTCTTTTTGTCAACGAAGGCATACATTTTGACAACCTCGGCTATGAGGGAAGCTCTGGACTAGGTGTGCCAGCGCCTTGGGCCACCCATGTCGTTGCTGGATCTTCGTTGAGGGTTGCGAGCTTTGAGCAGCGAAGTTCCGAGGCTAAGCTTTACTTGGACACTTGGGAAACTTTGCTGCAATTGGAAGGGGCTGAAGTCAAAGGCAGTAGATCCAGCTTTCACCGGCTTGCTTTATCCTCTTGCATTCAGAAGCGACTCTCCGTTACACTTCTTTGCTGCGATCATTTCAATTAGCAGACGAAGCACTTTGGCTAGTACACGGATCATATAATATGTCAATGTGACAAGAGAACGTCATTGTAGGAGAGCGGTTGCAGTTGTCAAGTTCAACCAGCTGCTCTAAAACAAATCTTCCGCATATAGGCTATTAGCGTTTGTGGAATGTTATGAAATTATCCACAAGAATCCATAAGACATATCATATCTTGTAGCACAAATCTTAGCCATGGCGGCTCCAGCTGCAGCCGTCGCTGGTGCTTTTGTGTTCATGGTGGTTTGCAATGTTCTGGCAACCAAAAAATTCTTCGGTGGAAAGGACAACAAGGAATTGTCCGATGAGAACCCCACATATTTGTCACCTGATGGGAAAACCTTTGCTGTGTGGGGGGTGATTTACCTTCTCGAAACCGTGCTTGCAATTGCTCAGCTATTCCCCAGCGAAACTACAGATGCTTTGTTTGATCGACACTGTCCTTTGACGGGCCTGACTGTGCGCGAGAGATTGGTCTTGGCCTTTGTGGCAAATGGTGTGTGGCTACCCGTTTTCAACAATGAACGCTTCTGGAGCGCGATGGTGATAATCGTCATCTACTTGGGGCTCCTGCTCAGCATCTACACCGATGTCAACACTGAGACCACTCACGGGATTTACCAGTACATGTGTTTTGCCAGCGGCATTACCATGAACTGCAGTTGGGTTGTGGTGGCCACCTGTGTGAGTGGCTTCCTTTGTTTGGGAAAGTTGGGATGGCAAGACGAGACTGGTGTTGCAGGCTCGGTGAATGCCGCTGTACTTGTAGTTCTTTTGGTTGCAGGGATCGCTTGCCAACGAGCGGTGGCCAAGTGTGACTTGGCCTGGGCTGGGGTAGCTGCATGGGCTTTGATGGGAATCTACCGGATGCAAACAGTGCCTGACAAGGTGCGATTCCCGCTCGGAGCCATGAGCTCCAAACTTGGTGGAGCTGCACAAGCATGTTCTTACCTTGTTTTGTTCGCCATGGTGCTTGGAGTTGCACTACCACATTTCTCCACATCAGTTTAGCTGCTGAGCCAGCAATGTCTGACTTGTGTGTGCAAGACAGATATAGTAGAGACCGAGTGGTAATGCAGATGCGTGGTTATTCGAGCAAGAAATCATGTGCCAATTGTTTCCCTACCACGTGAGAATTTCAAGTTGATGTGTATTACATTTGACTTGGATGTTGTACTTTATCTTGCAACAGTAGTCCTACAGCAAAGGTTAAGATACTCTGACTGTAGTCGTGACAAATATTGAAGCACTTTTGAGGCAAAGGCCTATGCCTACCAATACTGGCAGTGAGATCCAAAAGTCATCCATCATGGCTGGAGGCGGAGGGAAGGCCCGTTCCTTTTTCTGGTGCAGAGAATTGAATGGGTTCTGGTAGGTTTGTTCGCAGCGGACAAGGCCTTCTTCATGCATTTGGGAGGTCCGATGCTCAGTCAAACTGTACGCTTGTGAACTGATCAAATAAAGTACATTAAGTGGCTGCATTGTTTAAAGGTTTTCTAGAAATCGTCCTCCATTGGTTGATCACCTGAATCATAGAGATTCATCAAACCCGGCAACCAAAAGTTTAGGATGAAAGGATGGGCAATAATTACTCTGATAAGCATGTTGCACTCTCATGCAAGGCTATGATCCCGAGATGCGGTTCTATGGTGGAGAGGATGAAGAAAGAAGTGAAGAAAGAAGCATTCAGCAACATTCGAAGCCATTGGAAACGCTAGGAGATGGAGATTGGCTTTCGGACCTGGCAGTCATTCTCTCAGCTGTTCAATGGCCATGAAACATTTCGACATGAGGCTACATGTGAGCTTGTGAACTTCTGTGCAATTTGCTTTTTTGTTGTGGTCAAGCCTTTCTTGCTGAAAGAGCTTGAAAGGAGCTGGAATCCTCGGCTGCGGCCGTTTTTCCTCAAACATGAAGCCCTCAATCCCACTTGCCAAGCTTATGGCACAAAGATGGGGCGATAGAGCAAGTGAGTCATGGGGCAAGGGCTGTCGGAGCCGGCCTCAGATCTTGCTCAAGAGACTTCTCGTTTGACCCTTTTGCAGTCTCTTCACTTGGGTCTGACATGCTGTTGAATAGCATCACTGTAACCGTAGCTTCCCTTTGGACGAGGACGCATTGTGGGGTGATCCGCCGCAATTATGTCTCGTGGCTTGCACCGCCGCCCGTCTGCCCCTCCGTCAAACGTGGAACAACTTTGCTGAGGTGGTGTTCAGGCGATGGGCGTTAGTGATGTCCTGAACTCCATGTGGGGGGTGACTCGGCAGCATGGAGCCACAGGGTAAAGCTTGATGGCAAGCAAGTGTACGCACCAAAAGTCAAAACGATAACGAGACATCTCTGCCATGTGAGTTCCCATGCGTGTTTACCTTGGGCCTTTTCGAACTCGATTCGATTGCCCAGGCACCTCGTAGGCAAGCGTGAGGTGTGTATCCTTATGGTTGGCCTGGACCGAAAGGGTTTGTCCTCAACTACAGCCAGTATGTCGAGCACCGTATTCTGCCGCATGCCCATGGTCTGGCAGGATTCAGCAGGCAAGACAACCACCTTGTCAAGCCCTCAGAACTCAGAACCTCACATTTTTTGAGTCCAACACCCGAATTGCAGTCTTTTCACTCTCGTTTCACTCTGGTGTCACTCCAAGGTATCGGTTGAAGCTGGGAGTGCAGGTCAGAACACTGCCAACCGTGGGCTTCAACGTGGAGAAATTAGACCAGGGCTTAGCGAGATGCCTTCGGCGCACATCCGCCGGAGTCGCTCTTCACTTCTGGGATGATTGAATTGGGTCCCCATCTGTCAGGAGTATAAGAACATCCTGTTCACGGTCTGGGACCTTGGCGGCCAGACCAGAACACGGCAGATTTGGCAGCACTATTACCAGTTCCTGGGAAGCACTAGCTCGTACTGCAAAAGCCTTGACATCGTGCTTGAGAACTTTGGACATTGTATCTCATATCTATGGTTCAGGAATACGGATGGGCTCATCTTCGTGCCATTCTCAGAGAAGTTTCTGAAAGTGAATGATGCAGTGAAGAGTGAAATTGAGGAATTAAGGGCTCTTCTATATATACCCTTCCCCTGAGGTCATCGATAGCAGTGATCGCGATCGTATTGATGAAGCACATGAAGAGCTCATGAAAATGCTTCAGCGGGACGAGATGAAGGACATCATCACACTGCTGAACAATGTGTGTTTCACTGTTTCATTTCTTTCCCATGTCTTCCAAAATAATCCTTCTTTGGTGCACTACTGCCGATCATGAATCTGCTGGAGCGGCCTTCGAGGATGCTGTGTTGCTGGTGATGGCAAATAAACAAGACTTGCCCAATGCCATGAGCACTCAGGAGAGTCTCAGAATTTGAATACTCAAGATCTCAAAATCTGGTCAAGTGCGACCAGTGTGGTGCTTTCGAGGAGCTGGTGACAAAGCTGGGCTTAAACAATCTCGGCAAGTACCGCAGGAAGTGGCTCGTGCAGGACCGGACCGACCGAAGCAGCATCCGTAGAAGCACAAAAAAGCACCCTGACTGCGGGCTCCAGATTCGGCGCTGCAGAATTGTTGGAAAATAAAAGGGAAAGTTGTTTTTTAAAAACAAACAAGCAACGAGGACTTCTGGTTTGAATCCGATGTTGACCCGGCAGGAGACTTGCGCCACAGTCGGTGAAGGTCTCCATGAGGCCTTGAAGGGCCTTGATGTCGTTGTTGTTCAATGGATTTTAAGAAAGGGCATTATTACTAACTACTGTAGTAGCTTCTTGTTAAGTTCGCAACAAGACGAGACATGTCACATCATGTCACAGCTAAATGCTTTGCACGACAGGGCCTGGATTGGCTCGCCCAAGCTATCGCTGACAAGGGCTAGTGAAAACAATGCTTCTCGCATCTTTTGTGTTCGCACTGATGGTGTCATTTCGGCACAGTTTGTGTCACCCGTTTCACTTCGAGGCACAAAGAGAACATGTCATGCATATGCTTGCACATACAAAAACCACCAAAAATCCACATTGGAATTTCGGATGGGGATCTCAAAAGAATTGAATATAACTTACATAATAGCACTTTTGCCTTGTCTCCACTCCAGTCTCAAGGGAACGCCGATTCGGCTTGAGAGGTTCCAGAGGTCAATGCAAAAAGGACAGTGAATTGGGCAAACGGTCCCAATTGAATTCCAACTGTCCCTTGCATTCAAGTGAAGTTCCAAGCACTGGGATTGTTGGCTTAACTCTTGTTCCCTTCGGTGTTCTTTTGCATTGTATGTAATTGGAAAACTGATTGAACGGTGTTATATTTGTGATATTAGCGAATATGCTTGAGAACTGTTCTTGAATCTTGAATGCAAAGGGAAAGATAGCACGGCCCTGTGGACTCCAAAAGCAGACCAAGGATACAAAGGGATGGTTGGCAATAATACCGTGGCCCGGACAGTGCCAGACTCCACCGCTGCTTGAGTCATGCACCCAGTCGCAGGGTCATGCTAGACATGCGAAAGACCGCACCAAGGACATCTCTGCTGAGAAAAAGCTGGTGCCAAGTGTATTCCATGTGGTCAATTTCATGACTCCGGGAAAAGCAGTGATTCAAGAATTGAAATGCATCGAGGCACTTCCACCTGCATCACTCTCATTCGCTAAAATGATCACTTCACAAGACAACCCCATTGCTGGGGCACACAGTCAGCATCTTCATGTCATTCACAACGTTTTCCAGTAAACGCACTTGCATCGCAAAGATGATGCATAAGGTAAAAGCAGTTTCGGATCTTCCAAATCGATCCAAATCGGGAGCTAGGCAGATACAAGTGTGAGAGCGGATTCTCTAGCAGATTCCCCAAGCTCTTCATCTAAGCTGAGCTTACTCTGCTATGGCTGCTATGGCTATAAGCTTGTTTTGAGCCAAAACGCAGACTGAATAGCTTCAAATTTAAGCCCTCACCTGCTTCGAGGTGCGGGGGCGACATCGAGCCAAGCGCTCAGGCTTTCCACTCTTGCCCTCTAGAGCCCAGGAAGGTGTCAAAGTTTGAGAAGAAATTTTGCAAAGGACTGGAAATGTTCAAGAAAGTGAAAGTAGCAAGAGTTAAAGCTGAAGACATGACTGAGGTACGTTCCATGCTCACGAGTGTATCACATTTTCAGAACCTCTCGTTATTGGCAAGGTTGGACAGGGAGTTTGTGCATGTGTCCAACACTGCAAAGGTTCGTCTCATTTCCTAATTTCGTCCATCCAGGCACTGATTCAGCTGGAGTTGCGTACAAGGCACATCTCTTCAAGTCATTTCATGTGCCAAGCAGCCACGACTCCCTTCGTCTCTAGGTCCCAGGTGTCGAAATCGTGCGGAACAAGCTTCGCGCAGCTGCTGCTGCTGGGATTGGAGATAGGAACCATTGGGAACCCGAAACTGTAGGACCATGGAAACTTGGAACGGTGCGAGGATGAGTTCTGTGAGCAAAAGAGCTTGATTCGTGATCTTCATTCCTTTTGCTTTAGCCAAAGCACCAAAGTTACTACAGTGATGACACGAGGTCACTTTTGGGGGAGACAAGATGGATGGACTCCAAACATCCTTTCTCATGCACAAGCATGCACAGTGACTTGACCGATATTCCAAAATCTCAAACGTCACCAAGGTTTGGATGGACGAGTACGTGCGACACTCATAAAATGCAAAGCAGCGAATGGTGGTTTCATCGAAGCACCAAGTGATTGTGACTCTTTAAGAGAGGAAGTCTTGGTCCAATACGCCTCTGCTCCTCTTCCAACGGGTGTGACACTGGGGGCGGGCGTCTTAACTGAAGAACTGTCCACAGCCTTGAGGAAATGTGCAGCCTCCTGTGCTCTTTTTTTCGCGACTGGAGGATTTGGAGTCCCGGAAATCGTTGCGGCAACATTTGCAGCACAGAGCCCAGAAGCCATTGCATGTGAAAACTATCAACTCTCTTATATAATTCAAAGGATCCAAATCCTGCAGTTTGCATCAGTTTGTTAGATCTCCATTTGCCATGGCTCAAGTAGAACCATGCAGGGTCGCTTTAACATTTTAGATGGGCTTGGTTCCAAGATGCTTCGGTCCATACACCGAGCACGCATTCTGCGCTGGGTGACCGGTTTTGTGATAATGGCACACTTGGGCTGCACGTTCACAGTGCCAAAGCGACCCAGTTTGCTGCCGAGAGCTGCCGCAGCCGAAGAGGTCGAGGGACAAGCAAGAGCAGACTGGGTCATCACTTGCAAGATGGACAGGGATGACGGGGGGCACAAAGGTGTCAAACAGTTGGGTGGGAAGAACTTTCTTTGAGCATGTCCTGATTGTTCCTGTTTGATTCCCCGTTTTGCTTGCCAGGACACCGATGTCATCAAAGCAACACAGGCCCACAGGGCAAGACTTATGAAGTACGGCAAAGCGTGTATGGATGCACTGGGCGCTAAATCAGTGGCAACAAGCTTCCAAGTGATGAGAGCTGCCACTTCCTACGTGTCCGCCTTCCTTGCAACGATGGATGGATTTCTCGCCTTTTACCCTGAGCTTGTAGAATTTCAATCTCTAAATGATGAACCCAGAAAGCGGATGAGGTTCAATACTCAAGCCATTGCGAAGCCAACTATGGTGGGAGAAGTAGAATCTTTGAGGGCTCCTGCTTCTGATGAAAACATTTCTAAATTGGGCACAGTCGTGAAAAACATTGTCACAGAGAAGGGATCTGCCCGGTTGACGGCGATCGGGTCAGAGTCTCTCAATCGGCTGGTCAAGTCAGTGATTCGAGCCAACGAGTTTATCGCGCAGCAAAGTGAAGAGGACGGCTCGGAGAGGCTTTACATTTGGATGGTGCCAGAGGTCAGAGATGCTTCAAGTGACATTAAGCGGCTCTATGCTGTGGAGTTGGTCAAAGGACCAAAGCCCGACCTAGAATGACCTAAATTATATAGGAGTCAAGGCAGGAAAAGCTGGGACTCTTTGGGCTAGAGGCCAGCATCTTGAGATTGACATTGCACGGACTTGGCATGGATGCATGCTGCATGTTTTGAACTGGGCACCTGGATTTTGGTATTGCAAAATTCAGGTGCAAGTCCTTCAAGTGGTACTTGGAAAATGTTGCTAAGGAGGTCTTTGTCCGCACCCTTATTGGAGCAAATTGTTTCCTTTGTTTACGGTGTCAATGGCTTCTTGTTTTCCAGGTACCGTCCATTGAAGGTCTACTTGCTGGATCATTGAGGAACTCTGGTGCGAAGTGAGCAACACAGACCTTTGCAGCATGGCTTGAATTGCCTTGATCGACACCTGATGCATATGCGACATATGCCACGTGTGGCAGGAACATCAAGCTGGATGCCTGCATTGATACTTTGGGCGGACACAGGCAGCTCCAAGCTGCCTTGCACAGACTGATTTCAGATGCTCCTCAAAAACCCACTTTCAAACCCTGTTAGAAATCCATGAAACGGCACAAGGTTCACACTCAGGTCAATCGTCTTGACACATTTACGCCGTGAACACGAAGGCTCAATTTGCAGCTGAAAATAGTGTCTGCGCTACTTTGCATGGTAGCGGAGCCCGGGCCGTAGCGAGCCCGGGCTCCCGCTTGGCACCACGACAGCCACTTCGTGGCCACGGACCTCATTGGTTGGAGGAAGAGCGAAAGGACTCTGGTTGTGCGAGCTTTTGATCCTCGCTTGCCTTGCAGGTGGCATCAGCGCCCCGGCCTTGCAGGAGATCAACTACTATAGTCCAGGACGTGTGATCTCCACAGCCTGGAAAGTGAAGAAGCGCTGTTTCCACTCCGTGATCCTTGAAGGAGACATCTACATCGGCAAGGTCAAGTGGGTGAAGTCAGGAAGAGCTACAAAGGCATCCCTGATCGTCAGGGAGAAAGGAAAGAAGAAGAGAAGGAAGAGGCCGATCCGTGAGGTGACTGTTGTGGTCCCCAGCAGGTGGTCCTTTCTAGAGAGGCTCGAAAGCAAACAAGAGGAGATCCAGGGTGACCAAGTCTGTGCATTGGTGGCACAGTGGAAGTTTTGGGAGCTGGTGGCCTATAGCGGGCAAAGCTTTCCAGGACAAGGCGAAGAAGGAGGAGCAGATTGGAGCACGAGGAGCTACTATCCAAAGCCCCGGAGAATTGAAGCAATGGCTGAAGAAAGCCTGCGGCTCATTTCGACTGCTTTGGAACGACTTCAGGTGACACAGAGCGCACAAGCCTGGTCCCGGCATTTGAAGACGCCGGACGTGTTCAAGCCTGAGTCGCGTGACCTTGAACTCAAAGGTTGGAGCGATTGGAAGTTTTCCTTTTGCAACTATGTGAGGGGCATCGATCCAGCCCTATGGAGGCTGTTGAGAAGGAGCTCAATGCGGACTATGCCCTCGACGACATGTCAGAAGAGATGCAGGGCATGGCAGTCAGGTTGTACAGCTTGCTCACGTCTTACATGAGGCAGAGGCCGCTGAAGTTGGTCCGCCATGTGAAGCAGGAAAATGGGTTCATAGCATGGCAAACTCTGCTCAAAGAAATGCAACCAGCAACGAGGGCCAGGAGTCTAGCCCTACTGACTCAGCTGTCCCGTGTGCAGTTCGCAGAGGGCAAAACACTCAGTGAACAACTCCCTCAATATGAGGCTATCGTGGCCGAGTATGAGAGGATTTCAGCACGAGAGTACAGTGAAGATGCCAAGGTGGCTTCCATACTTCAGGCTTGCCCCAACTACATGAAGCAGCACTTGCAACTCTGGGTCGATGATTCGACGACCTATGAGTCCTTGAAGAACAAGATCCACCACCTTGAGGCTTTGACGACAAGGTGGGAAGCATCGAACAGCTTGGCCCTTCCGACAAGAGCCAGTGGAGATGACCCTATGCCGATGGAGGTCGACTACGTTGGCAAGGAGAAGGGAAAGGAAGGAGGAAAGAAAGGAAAAGATGTGAAAGGGAAGAGCAAGAGCAAAGATAAAGGAAAGGGCAAGAGAGAAGGCAAAGGCTGGAAGGGACAGGAGAAAGGAAAGACTATGTGGGAGAAAGGTCCATGGAGAAAGCCAGAAAAAGGGAAGAATGAGAAAGGTGGAAAAGGCAGCAAGAGTGGCGTGTGTCATGTCTGCGGAAAGCCAGGTCACTATGCTAAGGACTGTTGGAGGAGAGTTCAACAAGTTGAAGAGCATTCAAACCCTGGTGGAGCAGCAAGTTCGTCGACAGGGCACACAGGTGGTGGAACTACACCACAGACTACGTCAGTGAAGATGGTTCGCATTGCAACACCACCTGATGCACCGTTCACTGAGGTCTTTGATTTGACCACGCCACGGACCGCAGCAGATAGTGAGTGGCACCCATGGAGAGTGCAGATGGTGCAATTGGCTGATGACTTTGAGGAATCAGAGCAGCTGGTGGAGCACGAAGCGGAAGAGATGAAGCATGAGGTGTTCTATGATTGCCTGGAACCCTCAGTCTGGGCACCTGAAGCAGTCCCCATCATTGCAATGGACTTGCAACAAGTTGAAACTGAGGACATTGCCTTCCATATGATCCAGATGGTCAGTGTTGGTGATTTGGACGAGGAGGCATGCTTCGTGACGCTCGACAGTGGAGCGGATGTGTCAGTGTTGCCAGCCAACTATGGCAACGTGGGAGAATGGAGGCCAGGTGCAAAGAGTTGAAGATGGTGGATGCTCAGGGGACAAGAATAGCTCACCAAGGCTTGACACGAGCTAAGGTGAGAGTGAAAGATGTCAGTGGCAAGGAGATTGAGATCATCGAAGAGTTTGTTCTTGGGAATGTCCAACATCCCATCATTTGTGCTGGCAGGCTGCTTCGAAAAGGATGGAGCATTCAATCAAAAGAGGACAGCCTGCAGCTTTGCCACACCGAGAGAGATATCACCATCCCCATTAGCAATGAACGACATTCTCTGCAGTTCGAGGCAAGGATTTACGGGATAGAGCAGAGGAATGGCAAGAAGACTGAAGAGAAGAGGGTGATGGTACTTCGAGGCTATCTCAGCCGCTACGTAGAGGAATTGGAACTCGTTCCAGGTTGGCACAGATTGCCAAATGGAATGCTAGCCCATAGTGATCCAGTGGCTATCTACATGGTGGATCCCAGCCAGAGCATTGAGGGCGACTGGAAAGCTCGGATGACCTTGATGAAAGACAAAGATGGTCTCTGGAGGCAGGTGGAGAACACAGAGGACTACAAGGAGCAAGGTGAGAAGGCTTTCAGGAAAGTGAGCGCGGATAGGAATCCTGAGAGGACGCTCACGTTTTTTCTCGCCCTACAAGCTTCTGGACTATTGGGCACCAAACTCAGAAGTGCCAGTACACCCATATCCAGAACCAACAGGCGAGATCAGGCACATTGAATGGTCAGATGAAGAAGAGCAAGAGAGAGAGGAGGAGCTGGAAGAACAAGTTGAAGCTCAGGACATCGAGAAAAGGTATGTCCTGGAAAGAGAAGATGAAGTCGAGCTGGACGAAGTGCTCTACAATGAGAAGAGTACAGTGAAGGAGTTGCAGCTGGCATGCAAGGAGAGAGGATTGGCTTGCACTGGTAGCAAGAAAAGGTTGCTGTCGAGGCTCATTGGTTTCAAGGTCGACATCGAGGACAAGTTTCAAATGAACATTGCAAGCAAGCTGTTCAGAGAGCAGCAACGTACACCAATGACCTTGGGGCAACCGAAGCTACCATCATTGCCTGAGTAAGAACTCCACTTCGTCACTCATTGGCCCTATGCACCATGGTGTCAGGCATGTATGGCGTCAAGAGCAAAGGAGGACAAGCGCATGCCACAAGAAGGAAAGCCGGATCTAGAAGGCCGAATGGAGGAGCCAACACAAGGGAGAGTTCAGGAACGGCAGGACCAATTCGGCACTTGTTTGATCATGGCTTCAACAGAAACCAAAGCAATTCATGTGGTGCCAGTACCCAGCAAAGGCACCGCCAGTCTGAAGCAGGTGACTGAAGAGGTGATTCGCTTTTCACTGGAAAATGCAGGAAGAGACAAGTGCATTTTCCAAGCGGACTCTGAGAGAGCAACTCGCCAGATCCTGAGGTCTGTTCAGCAAGTGAGGAAGGTGATGGGATTGCAGACTGAACTCCGCCTCACAGGAGCAGGGCAACACGCTTCAAATGGATTGGTGGAGAGAGCTGTTCAGACAGTGAGGAGGCTGGCAAACTGCTTGAGGTCATTTGCAGAAGAACGAGCGCGACTATCCATCTTGGGGGACAACCACTTGTATCCATGGTCCTTCACGCATGCATCGTTCTTGATCAACAGATACCGTGTGCTGGAAGGTGTTGGGAGAACGAGCTATGAGCTGGCCACAGGACACGAGTACAGAGGAAAGTTAGTACTCTTTGGTGAAGTGGTCATGTACAAGAGGATGATCAAGCACAAGGGATCAAAAGTGTTTGAACAGGGCATTTGGTGTGGAAAGCACTCTTTCAACGACTGCCACATTGTGCTGACGCCAGAAGGAGCATGCGAAGCAAGGACAATTCGAAGATTGGCTCCAGAACAAGCTTTTGATGGCCCAGCCCTCATCACTTGCAGAGGATTACCATGGGCCTACTCACCGCAGGGCATTCTCATGAAGCATGGAGGCCAAGCTCAGAAGTACCGACAGCCAACATTGGAGGCAGAGATTCAGCCAGAAGAACTTGACAACATAGCACAAACAGTGGCTGCAGGACTGGTCACACCAGCCCCAGGCCTTCATGCTGGTCAAGGTCAACAAGGAATTGATATGGCTGCACCAACAACACCTGCACTGCCAAATCCATCAACGAAGAGGCACCAAGAGGAGGTGGAAGACGAGCAGGTTCTGAAGAGGCAGGATACCACCGAGTCGCCAAGCGTGTCGAAGAGGCAGAAAGCAGGAGAGAGCAGCGAAGGAAGGCTTGGAGGTACGGAATGCACATGGAAGAAGAGAAAGATGCAGTGAGAGCAACAAGACCAGCCGAACATGAGGCTGAAGGCTCACCCAGTGGAAAGATTGCAAAGCTGTATCCACCGCACTACGCAGGCATCCAAAGTGTTGAAGCTCATGGTGATGAGGAGTTGGGATTAGAGCGCATCCCGGAAGAGATGAATGAGGAGATGCAATACAGCTATGGAGGCGAAGAGGATGGTGACCCGCCAGAAGTCACTCAAGAAGAGTTGGATGCTTTGGACAAAGAAGCAACAAAGGTGGAGATTGAAAGAATGCTAAAGATTCCGGCCATGGAGGAGTCAACGAATGAGGAAGTGAGAGCATGTTCAGGGCACACCATTTCAACGAGGCTGGTGTACACATGGAAGCACAGGGTGGAGCAAGGAGGATGGTTTCGACGAGCAAGACTCGTTGCAAGACAATTCAAAGCGAGTGTGGATGCCGAGCAGACATTTGCTCCAACATCGCTCATGATCATACCCAAGATGATGATCCACGTGCTTCTGAATGTGTGCGCAGGGTTTATGGCAATGACCCTTGACATCAAGGACGCATTCCTCATGGCTGACCAACCAGCTGAAGAGAAGGCATTCATCAAGATTGACGACAAGGTGTTTCGACTTTTGAGGTGCCTCCCCGGACAGAGAACAGCTGCATCACAATGGTTTCAAATGTTCTCGCAAGCTTGCAAAGAGTTCAAGATGGAGCAAGACATGATGCAGCCCACATTGTTCCTGAGGCAAGGAAACATGTACCTAACGCGGAGACTACGGATGACCTCGGCCTCCACGCGGCCGTCTCCGGGGCAACCGGCGAAGCAGTAAAGTTTTTTGATTTTTCTTTTGGAGACTTGGATGTTCCTTTTATCCATGCTATGCATTGGATCGATCACTGTCACATCAATGGAGTTTGGTCCACGTGTAGCCTGCGCATCTTGATCGGGCTCCGCCTGCCAGAGGCAACCCCATACAATGTCGCGCCCTAGCTACGCGTTTTTCTTGTCAAATAGGACATAGGCCTATTCAGCTCTTGTTCTCTGTTTTTGCCGGGCTAATCCCACCCTGCACATCGCAGGAGCCTCGTCGGGGACCAGGACCTTGTCCGTTTAGATGTTTTCTAGTTTTCTCCCTATGCAGACCCTGAGGCGGACTGTCATCCACCACCTATGCCTTCTCGGCTCGAGCCTGGGGCCGTTGGTCACGCAAGGTCTCGCACCTTGTAAGACCTCCCTGGGAGCCCTCGACCGGGGGGGCTTGTCCCCAACCGAGTGGTCAACGGTTGAGGACGACTGCTGTCTTCCCATACTGTGTCCTTTTCGCATCTTTGTCGACCCTACGGTGGCCACTCCCTCACCCCTGTCGGTACAGTCAAGTGGGCCATGTACTCACGTCGTCTTGCTGAGGCCCTTCGTCGCAAGATTCATGACCTGAAACATTCTCTGTCGGTCGCTGTCCAACATAATCAGGGTCGTCGCACAATCCGGAAACTTCGTCGCCGGATGAGCCTAGCCTCCCGCCAGTGGCGAAAACTTAAATCCAGACGTACGCGGTTGTTATGTCACCAGTCCCGGGTCCGGACATCCACCCGTCTTGCCCGTCTTCGTTCCTGTCAAACTTTCCCGAAATTGGCCACTTGGAACACCCGCGGTCTTCGTCCTGATAGCACCTCCCCCGGCATGGAAGTGAAAATGAAATGTATTATCCAAAGAATGGTACTCCAGAAATGGGGATGCCTCGTCCTGACAGATGTCAAAGGTCCAGACGGGTTAAAAGAGTACCGATACTTGGGTCGCACCTGGTACTTCTTCACCCAGGGTAGAGTTGGGTTTCTCTTGGAAGATATATGGCATACATGGTGGACAGAAGGGGGATCCAGGTTCTACCCCCAAGGATCTCGCACATGTGGCCTACAGTTCCCCAGACGGGGACGGCGGAGAGGGCTTTTCCTTGTTGGGGTCTATGCCCCTACCAGTGATAGCTCTACTGGGAACAGACAAACCCTCCGAGACCAGGTAAGTAACGTGTTGAGCATGTGCGAGGCCCCCAGTCTGAAACTAGTCCTTGGTGATCTGAACGCTGAGATGGGTAATAGCGTCGACACGACTTTAGACGGTTTTGCGGTTATGGGTCGTTTTTCCAACCCCAAACTGTCGGTAGCTGGGAAAGAATGGCGAGTTTGGGCAGAAAAAGAAGGAATGGTAGAATGCTCCAGCCGTTTTCAACTTCGTCACCGATGGACTTGGCGTCACCCGAGGTTCCTCTCCCTTCATGAGCTTGATCACATCCTTCTGTCTACTGATGGGTTATGGCATCTCGTAAGTTGTAGGGTTCTTCAAGAAGGACCAAACGTCCTATGGCCGTGGACAAGCTACACTGACCACAACCCAGTCGAGGTGACACTCCGCCACGGTAAGCTGTGGCCAAACCCAGTTCGCAAAGCGACGGGTCCGGTCAAGCCAGATATCAACAAACTTCGTGGGCCGTCAAATACTGCACAGGCCCTTCGCAAACAATGGGTTGAGGCTGTGGAAGAAAAACTTGCGTTTGTGCAGGCCAACAACCCTCACCAGGACTCCAACGAAAAGTGGGACCTCTTATGTACGACATGTCGTGAGGCAGCAACCCGGATATGTGGGGTCCTTACGAACTCTCAGGGCGCCCCCTGGCTCCGCGGGAAAGACCACGAAGTCCAACAGCTCGATCGATATATTGTGGAAGCTCAAAATGCTGATCGCACTATCCGCCACAACCCCACCAATTTACCCCCCAGACTTATGGCAACAGCAATGCAGACTGAAGCGTCACCAATTACAGCAAGCCCGCAAGTACAAAAGAGAACAGTTAAACAAATGGGAAGAAGACTGGCTCAACGCCAAAGCTGAGGAAGCAACTCGGGCCTCCGACAGACATTACTTGGGAGACCTTTTTGGGATCATCCGGGAACTTTCTAACCTGAAAGACTCCAACACGAGATTCGGCTTGCGTAAACATCTAGACCCTCAAGCCGAAGCGGAAGCATGGAAAGCACATTTTGAAGCTATTCAGCTAGGAGCTGGACAAGACCGCAACACCTGGCGGGGAATCACACTTTTATCAGTAGGGAGTAAACTTGTCGCTCGTGTCTGCGCGGCGCGCTTGCTCCGTTGGTGTAGTCCCTGGCTCAACGAAACCCAGTTTGGATTCCGCAAAGGTACAGGTCTTGACGATGTCCAACAATTAACCAGGTCCATCTTAGAGGAAGCGGCCGGATCCGCTCATGACCGGACAGTTGTGTTTCGTTTCTACGACCTAGAGAAGGCGTATCCCAAGTTGGCACGTCACGGTCTTTGGCAACTCTTGCACCTCAAAGGATGTCCCCCTGGCTTTCTACGAGTCCTGCAACGGATCCACAACACCACTTCCAGCAAGGTCCGTTTTCAAGGTGTCATGTCTAGTGGTTTTCTCCCAGACCGTGGTCTCCGCGAAGGATGTCCCAGTAGTCCTATCCTATTTAACATCTACCATCACGGCATAATGGAAGTTTTTCGAGCACGTAGAACTAGGTTGGCTCTAGGGCTAGGCCTCACCCCTGGCGTGCTCTGGGATTACAAGGTAGATGGCAAAATAGGGAAACGACGCCTAGATCGCCTTGAGGAAGGTCGAAACGTGAGACAGCGAACCTTTGGGGATTTTGCTTATGCAGACGACACAGCTTTGGTTGGGGATTCTGAAGAGATTTTTGGCGCTGAAAAGGTGTTTTTGGATACGATCTCTGACTTTGCTGGCAAGGTAAACGCTCACAAGACTGAAGGGCTTCGCGTCACCTCCACTCCGCCCGCCCCCTATGATGTTCAATACCAAGGGGAGGCTACACATGTCAAGCATGTAGGCGCTGTGCTGAGTCACAGGGGTAATCACGTCGCTGAAACCCAAGCGCGGGTAACTCGCACGGTTCAAAAACTAGGCTGGGTCGCAGGCGCGTGGTCGCGTGGGCGTGGTGCCCACAAAAACAAATACCGGGTCAGTTACTCGGTCAGAATCAAGGTCATGAAAGCTGTGGTCAAGGGTATTCTTTGCAGCTTTTCCAAAACACGGGCATGGCAAATGAACCAGCTTTCGCGGGTGCAAAAAAACCATACACATGGCAATTCGGCGGTGCATAGGGGCACGTCTCTCCATGCTACATGTCTGTGGGTTGAACAATCACAGTCTTCGCCGTCTGGCGCAGTGGGAAAGTTTCGACCAAACAGTCCGTGGAGCGACCCTGATATGGATTGGTCACGTAGCGCGGATGTCTGTCTCCTCACCACAGAAAGCGGCCATGTATGGTTGGCTACATGTGGCGTCTGCCAAACCCCATGCCCCTCCAAGACAAGCCCAGTGGATCAACTCATGTCTTCGAGCTGCAGGCATCCCGGAAGGAGATTGGTTCCGACGGGCGCAAAATCGTGAGGCATGGCGCGCCGAGGTTTACCGGGCATTTCCGCCTGAGACACTCAAACACGAACACTCCGCCGCCCTAGATAACTGGCGCCCAGGTCAGCCAGTGCCCGACTTTGCCAAGGCAGAGGTACCGGAGCAGGACGTTCAAAGCAATGCTGGCAGTGAACAAGAGATAGGTGAACGCAGACGAGGTCGCGCCCGCCACAGAGCCCGTCGCGAGTATCGACATGGTAATGCCCAGGACGTCCGCACTGCGCGTGCGCACCGTAACGACCGAGGAGAGTGGGCTTGTCCCGTGTGCCAACAGGTCTTTGATAAAGCCAACCAGGCCACCTTTCACTATGAAGAACACCACGCCATTGCAGACCCCCACCTGGTTACTGTCCAGAGTTTCCCTTGTAATAAATGTGGAGTCGCCTTCCGACGCCAGAAACAGTTCAAAACCCACACCTGTCCTGCCAACACTCGTCTTCCCCGTCTTGACCAGATTGATGACAACCAAGCAGTGTGCGGTCCGATTGATCCTCATAGTCTAGCACAAGCCACGCAACTATACTTATACACAGATGGGTCTGGAGGCCAACGAGGTACTGCTGGTTGGGGTGTCGGGGTTTTCACACAACATTACCCTCAAGTACATGACCAGTGGTTAGCCGCTTTATATGGGCCAGTCTTGATTCAACCGTTTGATCCACTGTGGTTGGGAGCAGATCATCATTCGAACAACACGGGAGAACTGTCCGCTATTGGGGAAGCTTGTCGATGGCTCCTAACCCTGTTGGCCTCCCCCCCGACCCCCGCCTCTTCAGAAAGTGAGGATCCTATATGATAGCACGTACGCATACAGTCTTGCCACCAGATTGGCCTATCCCCATGGCACCATCGAGCTTGCCAACAAAGTTGCACGCATGGTTGAAGATGTTCGCACACGCATTCATTTGGACTTTGAACATGTCCGAGCACACACCGATATCCATGGCAACGAAGTGGCGGATCGCCTCGCAAACCGGGGGGGCAGAACAGCGAATTTCCCCACATCATACATGTTGGCTAACAATCCCTGAGGGACCTTTGGGGGCTCCGCCCGCTCCGGCCGCCCCTCCCCGCCGACCCTGTTCAGCGCCAGCTCGTCAACGATGTAATTTACGCGGAGAAGATTTTCGCCCTACAGATATTGTACAACGCCGCCCCATATGTAGAGGTCCAGACCCAGCAAACAGAACATGTCACTTCTGTCATAAAGTCCTAAAAGACGTCCAGACGCGTAAGAATCACGAAAGGTACACGCATCCTAATGAAGCGCTTGCAGCAGGACTCATTTCCACCATACCAAAAAAAGGTAAACGTGGCTAGGGTCACATGCGGCCCAAAGACAGGCCACACGGTTTGCTGGGGTTTGCTGGCCACATCCATATACTACCTAGTTTCCCTGCAGCCATCATGCATCAAATGTACCTCCGCCTTTGCTGCCTCTTTCTTTTGCTCCCTTCGCAATGGCTGCTCCTCCTCGCCGCGCCGGGAATGGGGTTATTAAGACCCAGATCAAAGACCTCCAAGATCGGGTCGACAGGTTTGAAGGTCGCCTCGACCGAGTGGAATACCGCCAAGAACAGGATGATGCTTACCGACGTGTTCGACTGGAACACTGTGGGGGCATGGATGAGTTGTGGACTAATTTTGAAAATAAGGTCTTTCCGGCAAAAGAACTTAAGGGGAAGGTCTGTGAATTACTCAAACAGGAACTGCAACGGGTGGGTCACAAGGAATACAACGAGGCAGAGGTGCAGGCAAAGGCGCAAGAGCTATCCCACCAAAAACGAGGCATTGCCGGTCCCGAGGACCGTAAACGTCTACTGGCAGAATGGAATTTGGATAACACCCTCGAGTGGGTCCGTAAGGACCGTAGTGGTGCTTATAACCTCATTCTACAAAGGGGCGAGCCGAGTCGTCTCCTACACGAAAGGCTCCGCAGAGAAGTCAACTGGGTGTTGTTCGTGCTGGCCCGCATGTCCTCGCCCCCTGCTGGGTTGCAGCTCTACCCCGACCGGGGACCGATCACCCGGGCAAGGAAGGGAGGAGGTAAAGGTGGCCCAGGCAAAGGTGGTAAGGGAGGCAGAGGTCGAGGCCGTGGCAGGGACCGCGGCGATGCTGCCTGAGCACACTGAGGTCCGGGTTGTTTCTGCTTTTGCGCCAGACATCGCACATATAATGATGTGTGACACATACTCCGCCCCACCTCTTGTCCTCTGCCCCTGCCTTTCATCGCTTTTCTCTCCCCTCTCCCCCTTCTTGGTTCCCGACGTCATCCAAGAGTTAGGATCCCTAGGGTACGTCGGGATCCCAGTGTGAGGCACCAGCCACGCGCGGTGTCTCCAAAAGTTCAGGATGACGGGAGCTTTCTTTTGTCCGGTCCGGTACCTTTTTGGTCCTCTGTCGAGATCTTCTTCTGAACTGAGTCCCCCCACAAACAGCACACGTCAACCGCCACGCTCTATATAGACATATCTATGCTGCGACTTTTCCAACACACGACCGCTTTTACACATGCAGACGATATTGGCTTTTTATGCACACACACGTTTGGAGAGAAGTTCTGCTTAGCCTTCGACACAGTACATGTCTTGCCAGTCTTGCATGCCCGCTTGTTATCTTTCCGTTAAGAAGTTTTGGGGGGGTGGTCCGGCGCGCGGACTGAACAGAGTCGAATTCACCGGGACGAACAGGTATGGTACAAGCTACCCACGCCGCTGCTCAACAACAACAACAACAACATGTACCTAACGGTGCATGTGGATGATGTCTTCATGGTGGGAACGCGTGGAAGGTAGAGGCGAAGGGGCCGTTCACTGCAGGAGAGAAGTTCCTATATCTCAAGAGACAGTTCAAGATTACAGAAGATCACTGCGACATCAGATGTGATAGAAAGCAGTATTATGGGCTTGAGAAGGAACTGGACTTGTTTTGCAGAGCATATCGCAAGACGCCCCTCGACCAGAACGTCACAAAGAAGGACGACTCCCCGCTCTTGGAGGCAGAGGAAGTGACGAAATTCAGGAGCATTGTTGGGAGATTGATGTATATGGCAAGCGAGCGGCCAGATGCACAGTTCGGGATACAATGTTTGGCAAGGAAGATGTCTGCGCCAACGAAGCAAGCCCTGAAGAACGCATGGCACCTATGCTCATACCTCCAAGGAACCATCGACTATGGTGTGAGGCTGTCAAGAAGGGAGAAAGGAAGATCAGTGCTGGACACCAGAGAAGATGAAGAGATCAACAGCAGTCCTGCACATTTGGTGGAAGTGCTCACGGACGCAGACTATGCAGGGAACAGAGATGATAGAAAGAGCACTACATCGTTCCAGGTGTACATCGATGGGAACCTCATCGAGAGCCGGGTCAGAACACAGAAGGCCATAGCGCTGTCCTCAGGAGAAAGTGAATTTGTAGCTGTGGTGGCAGGATGCTCTGATGGAATGCTGATCAAGCAATTGCTCAACAAGATGACCGGAGGAAGCTGTCTGATGAAAGTCAGAACAGACAGCTCGGCTGCCCGGTCCATGGTGCAGCGCCAGGGCATTGGGCGCGTAAGACACCTGGATGCGTCATTGCTGTGGGTTCAACAAAAGGAGAGTGAAAGAGCCTTCAGCATAGCAGCCGTCCCGTCAGAGTTGAACAGTGCTGACATTGGCACAAAGAGTTTGACAAGGAAGAGGTTGCTTGGCCTACTCTACGACAGAGCAGGCACTGAGGAGTACAGAGACCTCGAGTACCAGTACCAGATCAAGAAAGGGACTATGAAGATGATGAAGTCAAAAGACATTCGCATTGGCCTGCTACTACTGATGGCAAGCATGAACTCAGTGGCTGGAAGCCCAGTTGAGAAGGAGGAGAAAGCAGGCAGCGAGTATGCATGGTGGGCACTAACTAGTCTTCTGCGCCTTGATTGGAGCCTTGAGCACACTGAAGTGGCTTCGGATCTTCATGGTCGAGGGTCTTCATGGCATGCTGGGTCGGATGATCAAGTATGAGACCTCAGCAGGACAGGAGACCACAAGCCAGAAGTGCGATCAACAAACTCAAGCAAATGAGTGGATCGACTCCTACATCTGGCAACAGTATGAGGAAGAGAAAGAAGAAATGGAAGAAGAGATGCACAATATGCAAGCTGCATTGCTGGAAGCAGAAGAGATGATGGGTCATTTGCAAGAAGACCTGAAGGAGGTTCGACGTCAGCGAGATGACAACCTCGCCATGTTTCTGAAAAGCCAGCAGCAGCAGATCAAGATCGAGAAGAAGATGTGCAATCTTCGAAAGGCGCCAAGTGGAAATGCTATCCACTTTGATGCTAGATGCATCCACTGGCAAAAGGCCAGAAGCGCCACTTTCTGTAGTGTGTGCCAAGACGAAGGGGCCGTGTTAGAAATCCATGAAACGGCACAAGGTTCACACTCAGGTCAATCGTCTTGACACATTTACGCCGTGAACACGAAGGCTCAATTTGCAGCTGAAAATAGTGTCTGCGCTACTTTGCAAACCCTGTACACTGTAGTTTAGATGTACAATATACGCAAGTGATTTCGTATCTAAGCACCTGCTTGGTTCTCATCTTGAGCCCAATCGCAGTTTGGAAGGTTCAAAAGTGACATAGGTCTCGTGACGCCATTTAGCCGCTGACGCCGCTCGTGTTTCCTGAGGCAGGGATTGCTGACGCCGGGCATAGACCCAGCTGTTCGTTCAACAGGGCCGGCTACCTGCATGGTAGGAGCCTTAATTAGTGCTCCAGGTGCTCATGGTGGACGATCCAGAGTGGTATTTTGGACCGTTCGGAGCATAGGTGGTGCGATTTCAGGCGAATCGCACTGCGATGGTGGCACCAGCGTGGTCGGGGAAGGCCACACTCTTCGGGGAGTTGGTGGGGGCCAACAAAGCGCGTGTTGACTGGGCGGTCGGCGCATTGGTTGTCTCACGAAGGAGGCGTACGGCGACTTGCAGCAGCTACACAACCAAAAGTGCCTCAGATGTTCGAGCTCTTCCTCAAAGTACTTTAGGCGGGGACTAAGAGAGTCAGAGTCGATGGTGACTTCATCAGGCTGAAGTCTACACGAGGGCCCAACAATTCATGGCTCGCTTCGGGAGCTTGTGAGAAGTGTGGAGGAGGGGCCAGCTTGTGATGAACCATGACTGAGGACGGGGGAGAAGAAGAGCAGGCGGAAACCACCAACGAGTGGGGTGACACGTGAGAAAGATATGCGTGGAGTGACCAGCAGCGGTATGGGGGTCGGTGGTCAGGCTGGAGGCCTTCATGGGCAGTCATCAGACTCTAGTTCCCGTGACACTAGTGGGTGGAGCCGACAAGGAGCAGCCGAAGCCCTTGGCCGCCACAGATTGCGAAGATGCCGTGTATGCTGTTATAGACTGCACGTGTGTGAATGACTTGTTCGACAAACTGAGAAACATGTTCTGTTGCTGAAGTGGAGGCTGTGCTTGTGACAGATTCCACCAATGTGTATCAATGTGTATGGCTGCGTGAACAGAACGGCCCTGGAACTGCTAGGGTTTAAGGAAACCAAGGGGCATACACTCTGGCGCTCAAATAGCGAACCCATTGACCAAAAAAAGAAAGAAAGAAAGAAAGAAACAAAGAAAGAAAGAAGGCGAACATCCCCCCATTCTACAACCTTAGCCAATGTTGGAAGATCGTGGGCGACCCACCTATGAGATCAGCGCATATAACGCAAAGAAAGTCGGCCTTGACGCTGTGGGCGCTGAACCTGCTCAGTCGGGGAACCCTCATGATCAACACAAGTTGCCGAAACCCCGCCAACGCAATGATTTCGTACCTAAGCACCTGCTTGGTTCTCATCTTGAGCCCAGTCACAAGTTGGAAGATTCAAAAATGACAGGTTGTTGCATAGGTCTCGTGACGCCATTTAGCCGCTGATGCCGCTCGTTTTGCGTGAGACAGGGATTGCATGGGCTTGCGCGCGAAAAATCAAAAAAACTTGCGAGGAGTGCGCGCGGTGCTACTTGTAATTTTGATGCAGATGCGGTTGATTGAGATATGATGAGATATGTCTAAGATAGGGCTCGGGCCAAGTTGGGCCAACCTGCCAGGCCAGGAGCCTACCCATGTCACGGGCAGCATGGAACCCAGGGCATGGTCATTGATGGTGGAGGCGAGGGACAGACACATTTGTTATTTGAAGCCTTCAAGTCTTTTGTCTGAAGCATTCACAAACTTAACTGACGCCTTTCTAACCCGAATTGTCGTTGTCAGGCATGGTTCGAATTCCGCTTTTGATGTACGAGAGCGGTGCCTAGTTGTGGGCGTTGCGCAATACCATAGGTGTTGGTCTGCGACAACAATCACAGACATCTTGCCAATGCTACAAGCATCTACCAGCAAAGGCACTGTCTTGTTGCTGGTGATATTGGAAAGCCAGTCGCGCAGGATCCCCAGTAGGTGTTTGCAGATTGTTTCTATCATTCCTGAATCAGTCCATTCAGTTCTATCAGTTGCATGTTTTTTTGAGTGTTTTCTGACCAGTAAGGTTGTCTCCTTGTGATGCCCATCAGGCCCACTTGTAACGCCAATTGCGTCCTCAATTTTGGATCTTTCGTCCAGGCTACTCAGCGTTGGAGTTTCTCAGAAGGACGACTCCAACAGCAAGGAAGCTGCGACGAATGACGAATGTTCGTTGTTTGACTGTTTCATTCTTGAACCTTAAATATGACCGGGGTTTCGTTTAAGTGATTGCAGGCACCATGAACTGCCTGGCAGCAGCAAGCGAGAAATCAGACAAGTCAGGGAAACCCAGAGTGACTTGCTGCAAAGTAGTTGTTTGTGATATTGTGGCCAGGCTGCTTTGCCAATCATGTGTCCAACATTTGTCAGGTCTTGACCCCACAACTATGTAATGAGGGTGAACGTTGGGGGTCTTTGACGTCGTAAGGGCTGAATTCTAGTGATGCGTAGACTGATGAGATGTGTAGACCAATTCGGAGGGTCAGTGATGTCGACGTTCGTTAGCAAGTGAGAGCCCAAAGGAAAGGTGGTAAGTGGAGGTTTTGAATCGACTTATATAAATGATAAAGGAGGTTGGGTAGACCCCAAACTGAAACTAACACCGCCGTCTCTTTCCAGTTCAAGCTGCAGGCCACCAGCAGGCCACAGAACAATCCGGCGCTGTCAGCAGAATTGCCCAACGTGACAACAAACTACCTGTACACTGAGGCTACCATTTGCGTTGACCATGGCGACCATGCCTCAAGGGCAGCTGTCAATGGCAATATTGTTGCGCGGATTTCAAATTGTGAGAATTGGCTTAAAACGTTCAATTGCAAGGCAATGCAACAACAACGAAGAGCAACAGTGGGAATGGTTTTGTCCTTAGCGACCTGTGCAAGTGCTGGGGATGTTTCCCCCACGGATAGAGATCTTGATAGAATTCGAAAAATTCGATGAAAACACCTTTTTTTTAATCTGAGGTATATTTAACCTATCTTATGTTGCAATTCAAAGAAAATTGTATTAATTGATAATGAATAATATAATATATAAGTATATTGAATTCAAAATATTAAATATAAACATTGAATTATGTGTTTAAACTAAATATATGTAATGTTTAATAATATGAATGTATGTTATTTTGGATTTTTGCTTTAGTATGGGAAAAAACATATCTATATTGTATTTTTCTAGTATTTTATTTATTTAAAATTTGGTAATCGTGTTTTTCGGTTTTTTTATGATGAATCGGAAGTACGATTTATAATATTATGATTGTTAAGTATATAATTTGGATTTTGATTAATTTGGTAAGTCCGGTTTTAAATTTGGGGTACGTAATGGATGATTTGGATTTTTTTTTATTGTATTTTATTTATTTGATATAAAGTTGTTTGTTTTTTTTAATAAAGAAAAATATAGGTATTATAAATTTATTGTTTTTTGATTGAAAAAAGGCGAATGTAATCTGAATAATTATATAATATATCTAATTTGAATTTTCTAGGATTAAAAAAAAAGCGTAGGGCTTGTAAGAAGGTATTGATTGAAATTTAGATTATTTACAAGGATCATATATTTTGGTTAATAGAATTTTTTTTTCGTATTCGTAATGATTTGAAATTGAATTATTTTATATGCATTGAACCTTTATTGGAGAGATGTTTATAGATATTTAAGGAAATATTGTTGTTATTGTTTAGGTGGAATGCGTCTTGTAGCTTGAATTATTGCGAGTGTTTTTGTTGGTATGTTGGTCGAAATGAGGATATCTTATTGATTTAGGAATTGGCATGGTAAATGTTTGATTAATGGATTATGGATGATTGATAGTGCATTCATTTATATAATATATTAATTAATTTATTTTTAATGGTTCGACGGAAATTGCTTAGGCCATTTTTATTGGTCTATATATTATTTTAATTTTTGAAAGAATAATTTATTTGAGATTTATATGTAGATATTTATATAATTGTAAAGGTATGGAGTGAATATTTATTACGTGTGATCGCTCGAAGTGTTAATGTGGAAACAAGTAAGTCGCATGCGATTCTTTTGCGTAGCAAGCGTGCATGCTGAGGGACCCCTGTGGGCTAAGCTCGTGAACCAACGATCGGCGGGCGGCAAGGTTGGAAACCGCTTATGCCAAAAATTCTGTCTTTTATCCTTTTGGGTGGCACCTAAATCCCACCGGTGGTTGTGGCCAAGAAGCTCGTCAGAATTCTCGCCACTTCATTATTTCCTGTTGGGCGTAGAAGGCGCAATAGTCATACTGCCTCATCGTGTCAGCATCGGCCCCAGAAAGGCCTTGGTACTTGCTGCCTGTTCTTGTAGTCCACACTGACCTCGGCACTGGGTTGCGATTAAGCTCGTACTTGATGGTTTCCAGCTTGTCATAGGCAGTCTGCCATTTGATTCTCACATCTTTATATTTGCCGTCGAGCTCCCCGATACCACCGGACAGATAGTCCGCATCAGGGTGAGGTCGTCCACTTCTTTCTGCAATTCGTTGTTCTCGCCCTCCAGCGCGTCGAGCTGGTCTTTGAACTGGGCGTTGTAGGCATCTGAATTTCGTAGGTCTTGTTGAAGTCGTGTGATTTCCATCTTGAGGAGGCCAAATATATTCTTTTCGAGAGCTGTCTCCGCCTGGGTGCCACATTCCTTTGTGGTAGAGCTTGGACTCTCTGTTGTCATCGTCCAGGTCTCTGTCGTTGTCATTGTCTTTAATGTCGTCGGAGTCGTCGTTGTAGCCCTTCCCCACATGTGCCATCCCACCATGGTCATCAGTAGGATGAAGAGAGTGAGGGTCATCTCAGGAGAGAAGGCGAAGTCCAGGGCCATCTCGAAGCTAGGCTGCATGGCTTGCACCATCATCATCTGCGAGGTGAGGATCATGTAGTCCAGGCTGTGTCGATTCCCTGATCGACTGATCGCATGTTTGCGAGCATTGGCCTGCCGTTCAGCCAGAGTCTTCTTCTTGGCGGCCTGGAAGGTCATGTCTGACCGTAGGGAGATTTGGTGACTCCTCAAACGGTCGGCGAACAGCTGCCTTGTTGAGGATTTGGTGACTCCATCAGCTAGCTGGATCTCTGAGCTAACCCAGCGCAGCTTCGTGTCCATGGAAAGCATCTTTTGCTTTGTGACCATGACCTCGATCTTCGTCCGCTTGTCTCCTTGGAGACTGGGTGTCTCGGCTTTGAGGCTGTCGTAGAGGGCTTTGGCGTCTACCACCAGAGCTAAGGAGAGAGAGGGCTTCAGCTCGTTGACCTGTCGAAGCTGGAAGTCGTGCTTCAAGCATCCTTCCCAGAAGATGAGGAGGTACTCCAAGGCGTCCATGGCTGCTGAGCAAGCTTGACTCTCAGCATTCAGCGAGGATCTGCTGACCCTTGGCAGTTTGAAGCTCCTCCAATCCAGGATGATATAGTCGTGGTCGGAGGTGTCATCGAGCACGGCCTTGTTGCAAAGAAGGAGCAAGTAGCCTCCTTGGCTCTCATTGTTTCTCCTCACACCCCAGGCGGCATCACTCATCGCCACCATGCACAGGTTGTCCAGCGAACCTCCCAATGATCTGAAGATCAGACCAGTGTCGTTGTTGTTCTTGGCGAAGCGGAGGGTCTTGTTTGCTTGCTGGGCAACACCAACCGTGGATGTAGTGACTTCTCCACATAGAAGCGACACTGAGGCGCATAAGTGTGGTGAGGTTTGAGTTGCCGGCCATTGAAGTGCTCCAAGTAGCGCTCGAAGTGAGCTCTGCTCGCGAGAGTTGAGATCTCGCTCAGGATCATTGTCGGCGCAGGTCATGGGCTTGATGCCTTTGAGGTAGTCTGCCTGCGTCATGACTGACTCGGTGGCCGTTCGTGCCAGCTGACAGCCGCAGAACTCTAGAGGTCGCTCTCCTTCCTTGGTCCAGTGCTTGAAGTTGAAGGAGGTCTTGAGGCTGTCCGTGAGCTGCTGGTACGTTGGCGATGAAGCTAAGCCACAGCCAAATAGATCATCAACGTGGATGCCAACCATAGCTGTCAGGGCCTTGTTCTCATCGAAGAACATGTAGAGGCACTGATCCAGAGGATGGGATTGGAATCCCAACTGCAGTAAACGGCGTCTCGCCACTGCAAACCACTGCCTTGGAGCATCAGCCTGTCCGTAGAGGGGCTTGATCAAGCGCATGAGGGTGCCCGGAGGAACGCCGATCAACTCGCAAGCGTCCTTGGGGATCCGGGCCCACAAGATTCTCTGCTGAGGATCACCCTGAAGGAATGCCGTTGCAACGCCGGCAGTCCAGCGCTCCCAGGAAAGCACCTCGGAGATGGCGATGATCACCTGGCGAGAGCTCCTTGACAAAGTGGGTGATGAAGTGTCGAGTTGACCTTGCAGCAGGTCGGGATCAGCAAATCCCTGAAGAACCAGTCTTGCCTTGGCCTTGAGGCCACCTTTCCCATCAGCTGCCCACTTGAGAACGAAGCGAGCGCGCATGACCCTGTTGTGATCAACAGATTGTGGATCGAGTTCGATCTCCCAGACTCCGTTCTTGAAGATGCTGGAGAGCTCGTTCTTCTTGCCCTCCAAGAAGGCCAAACGGTCTTCTAGGGACATTTTCTTCTCGTTGAGGTCTGCGCTCTCCTTGACGTTCTTCTTCTTGGGGCTAGCGGCACCGACTGCTTGCCAAATGTGTCCACGGCCTCTGAGCGTCTTGCAGCGGCTGAGCTTGTCGGAGAGGTCGCCGATGTAGTAGAGACCAGTCTTCTCTGCACCACTGACGGTGAGGGGGTACAAGGTCTTGCCTGTCCAAGCTTCGCTGAAGTGCTGCTGCTCCTTGGAGTTGACATAGATGGTCCGTGAACCTTGCTGAAGCGTCAGGCCGGTGGTTGTTTGTAAGTAGGAGGGGTCAATGGGAAAGGTCTCCGGCTTGTAGGTTGACTTTCTTCCCCAAACATGGTTTCTGACCAAAAAGCCGTCCTCATAGCTCCACCAGTCTGCGGTCTTGCCGAGGGTGAACTCGTGGGTCTTCTCATCATAGTGCCATCCGGACGGGAGAGGTGTGGACTTGCTGAAGTCAAAGCTATTGAGGTTGAGGTCCACATCACCATCATCTGTCCGGGCTTTCTTACGAGTCCAGATCGTCTCTTGCTGATCGAAGCGACGGCGTCGATCTTGAAAGGATTCATGGGCTGGTGGTGCATAGAGAGGATCAACGGTCATAGGACCTGATGAAGATGATGCCTCAGGTGCGGGCACATCGGCTGGTTCAGCCTTTGGAGAGTTCAGATCATCATCTTCAGGTACAGGAAGGTCTGCTGGATCGGGACGTGGGTCTTGTTGATCCGTCCTGGCCATTGGAGTTTGGAGGTGAGAAGGTTCACCCATAGGCTCCTCAAAGTCATCATCATCCAGTTCAGGAAGTTCTGGATGTCGCTCATGAGGTTGACGTTCCTCCAACTGAGGTTCCAGCTGCGGTGGCTCTGACTGAGCATCCAGAGGTTCTGCTTCTGGAGGTTCTGCTGCTGGCAATGCTGCTGCTCTCGACTGAACTGCCTCCTGCATTGAGCGGTCGAAGGCTTGTTGAACTCCGTCAGGTAGAGCAGGCGAGGACATAGTCAACGGAGCGGGATGATGAGGATCTGGAAGCGAAGGCTCATAGTCACTGACCTCAGGGTCAACCTCATCGATCGCTTGTTGGCCTTTCGCAAATCCACGATGCGAACGGATCTCCTTTGTCTCAGGCCGTCCAGGGCTTGTTGAGCTCGTTGCACTGCTCCGATCTGTCTGCCATCATTGACCATCTTGCGAACGTGTTGAACTCCAGCACGAAGGAGCACAGTGCCGTGAGCGAGCCAGTAGACACTGACGGTGCCTGAGTCCGGGTTGCGTTCCACAGCAACCACTACCGGAGGTCCTCTCCAGCGGATGATGTGGTTCTTGTCGGGAGCATCACGCCAGTAGTAGCATCGTTCGCCTGGAAGAAGCTCCTCGTCTTTGCCAGTGAAGCGTCGGAGTAGAGCTCGGCGAAGTTTCACGTCAATCTCAGCCTTGCCACAAGCACTCTGTGCGGCGAACTTGAGGTTGAGCTTTCGATGCAATTTCTCCTGCTCGGTGAGTTGCAACTGCAATGGACCTGTTCGTTCATCAGTCAACAGTCCGGGAAGAGCAGGTTCTCGACCGAGAGCGAGCTGAGTGGGCGTGAAGCCATTGACAAAGCTGTTGCTGTTGAGAGCTGGAACCACCCAAGATAGTGCGCTGTGCACGCCATCCAAACCTGTGAGGTTGTTCTCCATCATGAAGATTGAAACTGCTTTGCGCACAATCTGGTGTCGTCGTTCCACTATGGATGTCCTGGTGTGAGCTTGACCAGGTGAGATGCGGATCTCGATGTCGTTGGACTCGCACCACTGCATTGTAGAGTCAGAAGCCCAACCAGTACCTTCATCCACATAAAGCTGCTTTGGAGGTCCATGATGTTGGATCCAGGCTCTTTCCAAAGCTTTCTGTAGTGATGGGCCCTTTTCGTCCATGACGGTGCGAGCTGCCATAAAGCGGGTGGCGACATCAACCATGACCAGGATGGCGATCTTGCGGGTTTGGTTCTTCTTGCGACCAGGTTCGATCACCATGCCAACCTCGTCCAGGTCAAGCCAGAGGACATCGGCTTGAAGTTGGCTGTTGAACTCTGTGGGTCGATCAAGGTGTCCTGGTGCGTTGCCTTTCTTCACGGAGTGGATCTCGCAGAAAGGACATTCCAAATCCTGAACAGCTGCCAGCACTTTTGGGCTGCAGTTCCGACTCCTCAGGGCATGGAGCAAGACTTCTTTCCGTGGGTGGCCAAGGTTGCGATGAAGTCGCTGTGCGATCCGAGCTGCCTCATGCCCATGGTTGGAGGCCAACTTGCGAAGTGCTCCTGTGAGAGGTGCGGCATCTTCAGAGACTGCATATACTTGTTCGTGTAGGCCTTCATCCAACAAGAGGGCTCTGACCAAGTGGGCTGCCATCTCATCTTGATAGTTTTCAGCTCGGTGGCACCTGTTGCGACCTTCAAGTCGTTGATGTTGATGTGAACCATCGCATCTTTTGGACATGATCTCGAACATCGCCCATTTGGTGGTGTTGATGCGGGTGGTCTTCAAGATGGGCTGTTCGATGCCGTGATCGTCAGGGATTGTCGCTCCATAGGCGCACTGGTCGAAGATGGCCTTGTGGCCAGGCAAGTTCCTGAACTGCTTGGTCTCCCAGGCCAGGCTCAAGCGAGGGTGCTCGATGTGGGCGTGAGCTCCTCGTCGAACTTGCTTCATGTAGAGCTTCTTGCACATGGCGAGGTGGGTCTCGGCGTCGATCTCGCGCCGTTCAGTCAAGTCGGCGGCCTGTTCAGCGTTGGAGACGTTGATCTGTTGCATCCTGGACCACAAGGTGCACTTGGGAGACATGAAGATCTCGTCTGGCTCCAAGTCGTCGGCCAATCGAAGCAACTGCTTTCTGTGTGAGGCTTTGTTGAAGTCCCAACCATCTTCCAGACCGAACCTCATGACATCAACGTCGCCATGAGATCGCAGGAGGCTCGTGATCTTGCCTTCACCGGCATAGACTTCCCAGATCAGCTTGCGGCGGCGATGTTGTCCGCTGTCACGAGCATGGAGAATCTCCTGCTGTACGTGCTTCTCTGTCTCCTGTAGTTGGGCTTCAATCCAAGACATTGTCTTCTGAAGTTGCTCGATGGTCTTGCAGGCTTCTCCGATGTGGCAAAGCCGGACACTTTGCGGCCAACTGCCCATCCGTCCAGCAGACAGGCGGATCCTCTCCGAAGAGACGAGTGATCGACCTCGAAGACCCCATGATCAACATGGTCATGAACGTCGAACACCACCCCGACGACATGGATGAGGGCGAGGTCACTGCGGACGAAGACATCTTCTACGACGTCGAAGACGCCTATGTGGAAGGTGAAGTGTTGGTTCGAGCCGGAGGCTGGTTGACGAACGAGCCGGACACCTGCATTCAAGACCAAGGCGCAAGCTCATTCTTGATCGGCTCTGAGTACGCCTTGCGCTACATCAAGTGGCTTGAGATGATCGGCTATCCCATGGACGAGCTCACCTTCAAGAGATGCGACAAGTCCTTCAAGTTCGGAGGCGACGCCTCCGGCCACTCACGATGGATGGTGGAGCTCCCGGTCAAGATCTCTGGCCATCCTGGACGCATCCAAGCCTACATCATCTACGGGGCCACGCCCATGCTCTTCGGCAGACCTCTGTTGGAAGTACTTCAGGCCGAGATCAACTTCGGCGAGTCCAAGATGAGACTACTTCATCAAGAATGGCAGGACATCCCTCGTGGCAGACAGGGCGCTATGCTTCTTCGCTTGGCAGCTGACGTCAAGCACCCCTGTGACTTCAAAGAGCCCGTCTTCGATTTCCGCTGTGAAGATGACCACGGCAGCGGAACCAGCCTGCACGAGTTTCTTGATGACCTCAACGCCTACGAGCGCTACTTCGAGATGACCACTGAGGTCAAAACCTACTTCTCGCTCCACGACCACGAAGAGACCTTCGCCATTGTTGAGGAAGATGATCAACAGCCTCTTCTACCAGGCAGGTGAGAGCTGCCTTGGCTCGGTTCTTGCCAGTTGGACCTTTTGAGGATCCTTTGGAACCACTGTTCTTGCCCTTGGACTTGTTCTTGGTCTTTCCACCTTTTGCCGAGCCCTTTGGGTTTTGCGCGACTAGTGGGGCTTGACCTTTTCCATCAACAACTGCCACCACTGGGTAGAATCCTCGGCTTTGGCGAAGTTGGTTGAGCCTTTGTTTGGCATCAATGTAGGTGGAGTAGACCTCATCAAACTCCTCTGTGTCATAGATGTTCTCGGTGTCGTCGATGGTCTCCTCATAGAATGTACCATCAGGGAGTTCGGGCTCAAACCATTCATCAGGTTCCTGGAGGTCGCCTTCCTCATCAGCGTCCATGTAGGACTCCTCAGCTTCGAAGAACTCTTCAGCTTCATCATCCCAGGCCATGTGAATGCCTTGGGGTTTCTTCCATCGAAGTTGCTGCTGCTGTCGGCGGAGGTGGTGAGGAACATGAACCTGTTGGTAATCCTGTCCGAACAACAGGAAGAGGGACTGCTCAACTGCGCCCAAGGTCAGGACCGATCCGATCTGGGTCTGCACCATTTGCTCTTGTTCACGTGTCAGACCTGCTCGTTTGAGCATCATCCATCCTGTAACCTCTTCGGGGAGGTCGACCTTGTGCTTGGTCACCTGGCGCAGCACCTGGTGGAACTCAGTGGTGTACTCGAGGAGGGTCTGGTGCTGTCGGCGCTTGAGCTTGAAGAAGAATGCCTCGAAGTTGTTCGGCATCTCGACCTTGTCGTCGTAGGACCATTGGCGGTCCAGGCGCTTCAACAAAATGTTGAGGCCTTCATCGGACTCCAGCTCCTTCAAATCCAGGTCTTCACATTGAGTCCAGCTGGAGCCTTCCAAGGTCGACAGTACATTCAGTGCCACTTCGGTCTTTCGACCTTGGATTTCCAACTTCCGGGCGTAGAGAAGGACCCGGCGCCGCCATTCCTTGTAGGAAGTCGTGGTGTTCTCGAAGCGCGGCACGAAGTTGTCCTTCAGGTCTCGGCTTCCGCCAGCGCCATTGGCTTGTCCAGCTGCTGCCGCGAAGGATGGGTTTTCCCTTCGCGAGGGAGAGCGTCCGGCCATCAGCGCGCGGGAGCCGTCACTTTGGACGGCTCCGCTACCAATGTAAAGGTATGGAGTGAATACCTATCACGTGTGACCGCTCGAAGTGTCAACGTGGAAACAAGTAAGCTGCATGCGACTCTTTTGCGTAGCAAGCGTGAATGCTCAAGGGGCCCCTGTGGGCCAAGTTTGTGAACCAACGAGCGGCGGGCGGCAAGGTTGGAAACCGCTCATGCCAAAAGCTCTGTCTCTTGTCCTTTTGGGTGGCACCCAAATCACAATAATATATTAGAAAATTTAGAATATCATTAAATCGGTGACAACCTTACTTCGCGAAGGGTAGGACCTTGGTTGGGATGGGGCATTTTGCACATCCCTAATAATCGCATGTTTGTCGTTGCGGATGATTTTAATTATCCTTTGCAGCAAGCCGCACCAAATGTCGGAAGTCATGATTCCCGGTTTTGTAAGGCTCTCCAAATCGATAAAATGATTTTCCAGCAACTCATTGTTGACCTGGCCTTGGTGGCGCCGCCAAAAATATATCCCCATTTTCGTTTATGGGTATCATAAATCTAGGATCGATTTTATATTCCTTAGAGAATTGTAATTTCGATGGAAACACCTTCAGGCTATTGTAGAATGCAAGTTTGAGCGCATTGATCTCCATCAGGGTCCTCAGCATCGGCCTTTGCTCCTGTATCTCTCCAAATGGCATGCCATTCGACAATCATCATGTACCCACAAACCCATTGACCGTCATCGTATGCGCCAGGAGATGGTCAATTCCCGCAGTCCGCACTGGAATCCTCAGATATATTTCAGATTCCAGTCAGGATCCCCTTCAAATTTGCCTCTCCATGGAAATGGCCATTCGACAACTATGTATTGTTCATTTTCCAGGCCTCCGGTCATTGAACACACCAGATGTCCGTTTTCGTTCCCTAACGGCCCGCATGTGGCATGCTCGACGTCAGATGAGATTGATGTGTATAACCTCAGTCAAGACCATGTTTCAAAAGCTGGCACAATAGCACCGTGTTTGCATGCCTTCATAAGCAGATACGTCAATATGCAGACAAAACAAAAAAAAATCGATAATTTCCTTCGAGACAATGTTACCAATGCACTTACCAATCGGATGCATGATTGGTACCGCAACATTCGTAAGTTGCGCCCCCAACAATCTTTCAAAAAGATTCGAATATATAATGAACATGGGGCACCCCTGATGCCGCACCAAGAATTTCGATCATTGGTGTCCCATTTCAATAATCTGTTTCGAAATACCACATTCGACTTGCAATCCAGTGCACTGACTGCTCTGGCCTTTACTCAGGCTGATTTGGAGGAGGGTTTCTTTCGCCTGCCGATCCCAAAGGCACTGGCTCCAGACGGGTTCCCAGCTGTCGTTTGGAAATACTTTGCTCCAGACCTGGCAGCGGTGGTCTATCCTGCCATCCATCATGCCTGGGTTTCGCAGCACGGAGTTCCCCCGACCAGACGGTCCATTGGTTGACTTCATTTGTTGAATAAATCCAACAAGCCCCTTAATATTCTCGCTGCATTTCGTCCCATTTGCCTTCAGCACCCAATAAATAAGGTCATGACTGGCATACACTGTTCCCTTGTCATGCATGCAGCCTTTCCACGGCTTCGATCGGTGCCCCTGTACGCCGACCTCCCCAATCTTGGCACTGAGGATTGCTTGTTGATCGTCTCTGAACATTGCAGGGCCATCAAGTCTCTGTGCTAGAAGTACGACAGAGACTCACAAGCCAATGGACTTTTGGGTGGGATCCAGGTGTCAATAAATCTTGAGAAAGCTTTCGATGCCATCGACCGCCAGCTGGTCATCCAGGCCCTTGCTCTATATGACTTAGATCCCAATCTCCGCTTCTTGGTGCATTCATGGCTTCAAAAACATGAATTATTGCATCCCACACAAGGAGCTCATTGGACGCTTCACTGCATTGCGGGGAATCAAGCAGGGTTCCAAAAACGCCTGCCACAAACAATTCGTTAACTTATATCGATTGAAAATACACATCAATGCCAGGGTCTGCTCGCATTTTGATCGATCTAAGGACAGCATCGCGCCGATTGCCGCCAGACTGTCACTGAGGATGCACCTCCGACGCAAGTCCATTCCGGCTTGCTCCCAGACAAAGCCTTGGTTAGTGAATTTGCACACCATTGTGCCTTTTGTCACCTGGCCATCCCCGCACGTTCGATCAGAAAGCACTATGGAGAACAGCATCAGGGTCTCCTCGCATTCGAAGCCGTGCATCGAGATCAAATTTATTGATTGACCAACTTGGGAAGTGGTCGAGGGACATGCATCCTGTGTGAGCAAAAGAGCACTGATATTGGTCATCATCAATGTGGGGTATTGCATCAAATCAGTACTTTGTTAGGACAAACATATCGCCTGCGGCGGATGCAGAGGTTGTCATTCCATATCCCGAGCAGAAACCGCCTTCCCTGTTTCGAAGTCATGCATGCCACACCACGTTCCTGACTGAGATTGATTTGACAGCA
>CAXAMN010011891.1:0-38955 GCA_963970005.1 Durusdinium trenchii
GCCACACCTGTCGCTCTATAGTGTGATAGCCAACCTCCACTTGTACGTGCCGAAGTCTGGCAAGGGCAAAAAAGGCTTTGGCAGGGAGAATGCCTGATTCATTGGCAGGGACCCAAATGGCTTTGGGGTGGTCTTCATATTCGTCTCTGCGAATTTGCTCTTTGGAAAGCACCTGCCTGAAACTTGTATGGATGACCAGTTGATAACCCTTGTTTTCCCAGAGCTCCTCGTGGACGGGGTCACTGAGTGGGCTCAGGGTGTCTTCTGATATGAGCATGAGCTCACAACCAAAGGTATCAAGGTCAAAACTTCTGGCCAGCAGCTCTACTAAATAGTCTTCTAGCATTTCCCAATGATGGTAAATGCTAATAGGCACAATAGTTTCGATTTCTTTGCCTGCTATGGTGTATAGCCTCAATGGGCAGTGACTGACTCCTGCTGTATCATCCGGGTCAGATTCTTTACTGTCCATGAGGCAGTAGGCAACCGCACGGCGAGTTGCATGGGAATGAGTCACTGGTTTGAGCCAGTGGCAGCAGTTGTAGCCTGCCTATCCACGCACTGCGAGCCAGATCTGGCTGCTGTGACCCTATCGGCAAGATGGGGGCCCGCCAGGACACTTGGCTCTGTGGTTGTTGGTTGGGCTGGTACGGTTGCTTGCTCAGCTTGTTCTTCCTGCTTTGCCTGCTCTGCTTGTGGTACTTGTTTTGCTTGTTCGCTGTTTGCTTGGTCGTACCGCATGGCTTGGATGGGGTTAGTAAGGTCCATTGTGCGGTAAAAGGTATCAAACTTCGACCATGCGCGCTCAGCATACAGGGCGTCCATATCATGCAAATACCGTGAATGACAGAACCACCCGACCCTGTGCTGCCAATCGGCTTCCGATAAGGCATTATGCCACGGGAGCACATACGGCAATGCCCTTTTGTCTGCGAGGCCCGCCGGGTATCCACCTCGCTAATAACGTCGGAGGAGGTGCTGTGGGGTGGCAGTCAGAGTACCTCTTTTGGCTAGGAACTGCCAGTTCGGCCTTGAGAAGACCACTGCCAGTCCCGTGAGGAGCCATTTGGAGATAATCTCATATTTGTTGCCAGTACACCTGGCAGCATATGTGTCCTTGGCTCTGAGCAAGAGGCTTTGTCGGAAGGAGAAGCATCCTTGCCCCTCTGGCGCCACATGCTGATCATCCTCTTCCTCCTCAGCTTCCTCGTCAGCATTTGTTGCATCGGCAGGCCTTGTGGTCGTGTGGTCTTCTGCTTGCATGCGTGAGGCCGGCACCGTGTTTGTGCCAGGAGCCCTTTGCAGGGTGGCAGGTGTGTTGATGCCCAGGGGCTCTAGCTGGCACTGGGCCTGTGTAGGGGGCAGCACAGCTTGCCGTATTTCTGGCCAAACTGGTACTTCAATTCGCAGAGTGCTTTTATAGGTGTCCTGAAAAGACGCCATTTGACCCAAGTTGCCATCTAAGAGTCCATACTCACATGCTCCTTCGAGACTTGGTGTATCAGGAAGGCTCGCAAAGGTGTTAGAGGGACACAGGCCTTCAACGTGCCCACAACAATGTATGGGCTGTTTGTTTCACTTTCACTGTTGTGCTTGTATTTCGTGTCATCATCTGGGGTGACATCAGTGAACTTTAGGTCTGATTTCATTCTTTCCTGTGCACTGGCTGGACTGGGAAATAGACGTGCAGGTGGTCTTTAGGAAGGTTCGGCTTGCCAAGGCTTTGATTCCGCCCAAAGGACATCACCACCGTTTGCATAGTGCCAGGGTCCGGCCTGTGGCTTCAATGTCTGGTGTACCTCCGTCATCCTTCGCTCTCAGTGCAGGACCTCCATGTGCCTCCTCAATTTTGGACTCACAGGCCTTGGCACAAAAGGACAAGAGACCGTGGAGCCAGTGGGCCGGTTCAGCATTTGGCGACAGTCCTAGGCGGTCTGCATGTGTGTCAGTGCCCGAGGCAGAGGGTAACCCGCAGCAGGACATGTGACGTAGCTGCACACTGAGGCGTGCGAGGGGCCACTCTTGCGGCAGGTTAGCATGCAAGCTGACAGGGGGCGCACCGGAGGCAATGTTGCAGGCAGCTCAGCAGTGTGGAGACTGGCTTGGGCGATGCTCGATCGACAGCGTTTGGCACCGAAAATACCATTTTTCATTGCTCTCTGCTCTGCTAGCTGGGTGATGTCAGCATCGACTGGTCCCGACTGATCATCTGCCTCTTGGAGGTGTGTTTCCTGAGCCGTGACTTCCTCCTTGGTTGATGTGCGGGTGGTTGGGGATTCCATGTCATGGCAAGGTTTGGTGTCAGTCCCCACAGCCAATCGCAGCCTTCCTTTCGGCAGATGTCGGAGTACGTCTGGCACGACAACCAAAGGCGCCCTGCAGCCATCCAACGCCAGCTCCACCGCAGAATTGCTGTTGGCTTGATGTCATCTATGCTGTGGTCATGCCCGACGGGGTCCGCACCGCATACGACATCACGGCCCATGAGTTGTCCACACGTACAGGGGGGCAAAACCCGTGTGGAACGCAGCTAGGGCCACACTCCAGGATCTCAGCGCACCACTGAAAGCCCCACAGTTTCCTCGAATGCATCCCAGCACTGGAACACTTGCAGTCTTGGAGTGGAAGAACTGAGTTCCGTGCGGTAGCTGGCATGAATGGGCGCTGTTGCCCGGTGTTGCCACCCTCGGCTTGTATTGGGTCCTTCCGCGGGTTGGTTGGTGGGCGCTGGACGGGTTCTGTGAGGTCATTCCAGGCAGGTGGCTGCCAACCGGCATTGGACAAAGCTTGCGCTGCTTCGGAGGCGGCTTGGAGTGCTTGCAAAGCCTGACACCAATGAAGTGGATGATGCTGGCGGTGAAATTTGGCCCTGCTCCGCTCACAAGCTGGGCTCTTTGCCAGCCGAGCATTCGCAACCATCCCTTCCAGCCTGGATTTCGCACACCCTTCCGACCTGTTCCGCATTCTGATGTTGAGGCACCTCCGCCTTCCGCTCCCCTTCACAGCTCGTCACTGCCGGCGCCGTCGCCCTCTTGACTCCTTCGGCGATCACCGCGCTGCGTGTGCTGCATCGGGGGCGTTGAAGAGCAGGGCAGCCCCTCAGAAAGGGCAGCCGCACAGGTCTGCAGAGAAGCAGGCGCCGAGTGCGGACACACCTCCATCGTGACAGACCTCAACGTCACAACTGCCAGCCGGCTTGATCGCCCGCGAATCGAAGTTGTCCCATGGCCTTCCGTTGCGCACTTGACTGTGGACACAACCCTCGTCTCCCCTTTGACCAGCACTGGCGAACCCCACTGACAGGGTCGTCGCCCCGGTTCTCCCGGCAAGAGAAGCCAAAGAACGCACGTACCCAGAACTCGTGCGGGGCGACCGTTGCCGATTGGTCGTGCTGGCCATGGAAGTCGGAGACTTCATTCAGCGCCTCGCGCACGCCCGAAGCCGAGCCGTCCCCGCGGCTTCGCGATCAGCAGCCACCCAAGCATGCATCGCGAGCTCCGCAGCCAGTCTCACCATGCAAGACCGGGCAACCCACACCGGCCCAGATGGCGAAGCCATACCCCTGAGCACGTTGCTCGAACACTGCCCCCCCGCCTCCCTCTGCGACCTTGAGGGGGCCCCCTGTGGGCTTTTGATTCACCGCCGCCCTATTTCCAAGTGGCCTGGCACTTGGTCAGCGAAGCTGTGAGTGTGACTCCGGAACCCCCCCCATCTGACCTTCATGCGGCAAAAAGGGGCGAGAAAAAAATTGCCAAGATGGACGGCCAAACCTTCTCGATTTTGCGATTTGCCAAACCTTCTCGATTTGCGATTTGCCGATGTGTGAGTGGCATGCCATGCAACACGAAACGCGAAACTTCGCACCACCTAAGCTTGGGCGGGTGGGCTCGAGAGTGAAGTATGGTAGCCTGCTAGCATGCTTTCCCGAATTCACATTGAGCTCCCAGGAGGTGCGCATTTTGAGTTTCCACTTTGCAGTCACTTGCAAGTGGCTGCCCAAGCAAGTGGCTGCAAGTGGCTGCCAAGTGGCTGCAAGTGACTGCTGTTTCTGTCCGGAGAATTTCATGATTCTGCAATGTTGTTCTGGGAAGAAACTCCGGTTTTTCTCCAGAGCTGCGTACGGAGAAACCATGAAATAATCCAAGACTTGTCTGAGAATAAATTCAAAACTTCTGCACAGCTAGCGACGAAGAAATCTTGCAGTTTTTACATAAAGACCTCAAAGTGCACGTGTTGAAGTTTACTTGCTTGAGTGACAGGTGGCTGCCAAGTGAGCAAGTGGCTGCAAGTGGCTCCTAGTGACTGCAAAACCAAAATTCAAAAATGCACGTCATTTGCTCACTCTCTGCAAATTCAGTAGGGTAAAGTTCATGGCAGATAGTCAAGCAACCATAACCATTTTACTTACCGGCCAGTCGCAGTCAATGTGACGTGTAAAGAGAACACAGTGTGTTTCTTTCAAGTGGTTGAAACAGCAGTTCGAGTCCAGTCAGCTTGAACTAGTAAACGTAAAGACCGACTTCCAAGTTGCCGATATCCTGACGAAGCCACTCACCAGCCCTGCAAACTTGGAGCGTGCGCTGAGTCTTATTGGAATTGGCCCCACCTTCATCCTTGAACCAACGCGAGGCGCGAGCCTCCGCCCCAGCGCGCGCTGTGATTGATGCTGGCGACCAGGGGGCGATAAGTTAAGTTCTGGTGTTCGTCCACTTCAAAGCTAGGTGAAACACGCAAGGCTGCAAAGAATTGCAAGATCATTCGCGTCACCGACGCAGAAGAAGATGGTACTTCAGAACGCCTCTGGCAATAACTAGCCCAAGAGGTTGGAAGTTCAAAAAACAACGCCGGCGCGGAATGGTATCCTTTTATGGTTCACTCCCCAGCCCTTCGTAAACAACAACAATTGTCACACAGCTGTACTTCAAAGGCTACAAACGATGCATCGCAGACATCAAGGATGATAAGCCTAGAATTTTGTTTGAACTCTCGAAGAACTGCAAATATTGGTCATGGCCGGCCAAGCGTACAGAAATTCATTCATGACAACAACCTGGCGCAGAATAATTTCCACGGATGCCAACTCAACCTTGTGCCAATTCAACCTTGAAGGCATAACCGGTAACCCCCTAAAGAAGGGATGGAAGATAGCTTCTGATGTGCGGCAGTTGTGTGTTCTTGATGATTGTGTTTGTCATGGCAGTCATGTACATGAGCAGCCAAGAGGTAAGGCGCTAAAGAATGCTGAAGGTTACGAGCTCACTGATGTACCTTTGAAGCTTTTCGCGGCAGAGCAATCCAGGACCACGCAGTTTCGAGCTTTCCGGCGCTTGTCGTTCGATGCGATGTCGCAGCCAGAACGGCGTTATTCGGATCACCAACTCGCTCTCCTGGACGGATGGGACGCCCTGTTCCAACGGCTTTTGCGCAGTGCAATTTGCAGATGTTGCGTATGACACCAACACACAAGAGATATCTCTCGAGTTGGCGCGTGATCAGACCGCACAATCTGTAGCTGATACAGGGGAAGAATCATATGGTTGCGTCAAACCCTTCTTGCAACCTCTGATTGAGTGCTTTGGCTTACATAGTCCCGCCGTCTTCACAGACGAGCCGCGTGTATCAATTTCTCATTTCAGATTCAACGTTGGCAGCGGCGGCAAGAAGGCTTGGTCAGACACGACGTCGAGCAGGCGTTTCACGCCAATCGGTGCCGGCATGTGTTGCAATTTCATCACGACATGCATTGGGGCTGTGAACTTTGCATTTTGGTGAAACGAGCAATTGCCTGCGCTCGAGCCGTCCGCACTGCCGTACCAGATGCCCGGATTTATGTCAACGTTGTTTGGGCCGGACACGAGGTCATGGGTGACAATGGCTTTGTTCCCACCAAGCGCTACCCGTTCGCAGACCCGCAGGGAGATCAGCTGAAGATCATCTCCGACATCAAGTGAATCAAGTGGCGTTTGACGTGGTATGTCAAGGAGGGAAGAAAAGCAGAATGCAATATCCTTGCCCTTTCTTCAGTGACCAACGTTACGATGTCCACAGCATCTACAGCAGCTTCGGCAAGGACATCCGGTTCTTGGTCAAGGAGGAGTTGAATTCAAATATCAATTTCACACGAGCCACTGCGATGTGAACGAGAGCAGGACCCTCAGCTGGTTTAACGCAAACTTTTACAGCCTGCATTTGGCTTCGACCCTTTCGCCAATTTGCACTCACTCCCTCACGGACACCAACGTGTGAAATGTGACGCGTGACTTCAAAGCGCTGGAATCAAGTCCACACCTGTCACCTAAGCCTCGCAGGCATGCAAAGAGAACTTGGCAGCAATCGTCGCCAGGGTGGGCGAGACAAAGAAGCGCGTGGCAGCGCAATACAACCTGCTGACCGTTGAAGAAGCCAGACGTGAGCAGCCGGACCTCGACGAGGGAGGAGGAAGACATCCTTGAATTGCCTGCCGCCTCAAGCATCGTGAAGGACGAAGTCGTCGATGATGACGCGCCTCCAGTGTGCATGTCTCGTGAAGAGGTACCGGAAGAGGAAGGAAGGGCGGAGCCGCCGCCCTCATGCAGAGGCGAGCCCAGCTGATGATTCTTCCTCAAGGAGACCTGCGCCAGCCCACCTTCGCAACTTCGGCAAGCTCGTCGCCTTACGAAGGCAGACTGGGATGAGATGTTGCTCCAAACGACCATTGACGACCTTTACATTACCAGCCGTCATCTGGTCGGCCAAGTCGAGTATGGATACCCGGTGTCATCATCAATGGGCATCCGCGTGAACTGATCGTCAGCAGTGGATGGGACTTCAACCCACCGCCCTGGGACACAGAGCGCGATGAGGATCGTTTCTTGGATCTCAACCAGTTCATCAGTGCACTCTTCACCGAGCTTCCCGAGGCAAAAGTCAAGTTCAAGGTGACAGACCTCATCAACATGTTCAAGCTCGTTAACAAGAACCCCTAAACTTAAGACTTGGGAAGTAGCCAAAAGATGGTTTTAAACAATGATCTATTTGTATGATTTTCTGATTTTTATGATTTATTTTATTAACTGAAAAATTGCATTTTTTGGTTTATGATTCTCTATGATGATTTTTATGATTTCATTTATGACCAAACTTATGATTTTTGTGAATTTGAATTCTGTATTTCTAGTGTCTGTAAATTTTCCTGGTTTCAATTTGCTTTTGAATGAAGAAAGCAATGCAACTTAATCTGCCATTGTTTCTGCACTGGGGTGTTCTTGGGCGGTAGGAAATTGAGAACGATATACGTTGACAATGCCACTGGGTGACTCTAGGGCCAGGATTGGAAAACTGCTGCTGTTGGTGCGCAGTGCGCGAGAATGATAAACACGCGCGACAAACAACTTGTCATTGTCGAGTAGAATCACGTCAGAATTTCCTTCACAGTCAGCTGGACTTGTGTAACCACTCAAAGCAAGATTGTGAACTTTAGCGGAAGTAGTGGTCGCGTAGGAACAGTAGGACACTGTAGGCCGATGATGCAGAAGTATCCAAGACAGTCGCTTGTTTTTTTGGTTCTGTGCTGCCATGACAAGGTTTGCTTTTTGCGCCTTTATTTTGCGCGCGGACATTGAGGACGAACTGCTGGCTGTGAACTAGCTAGCAGATAGCAGCTATAGCTGTTAATTTCACCAGTGCTAAGTTTGCTGCAGCTCGTTCCAAGTAACTTCTTCACCCTCCTACCTTATATATAATTTAGTTGAAGCGTAGGACGAGAAGACGAAACGATTCGACGCAGACGAAAGTTGTTGGGGGCAGCTACGGCCCAAGAGTGATTTGGCGCTGGAAGGAGTTACTGTTGCTGAAGCTGAACAGTCCAAGCCGACTTTTGCTGGGCGAGTTGAAGCAAAGCTGGAACTACTGCTGACCGTGCCGCCTGCGAGGCCAATTAGAGAACCCTGGCGCCGCAGAGTTGCTCGGCGATTCTTGACGACTAAGTTCTTGCTCGCTCAAGATAGCGACTTGCGACCCCAAACAGCTCAAGACCACCAACCCCAAACAGCTCCAGGCCAGCAGCCCCGAAACTTGAACCCTAGTCTCAACCGCGCGGGCAACCCCTGTGGAGCGATGACGCGTAGGTATCCCAGTTTTCGCGTCGTAAAAAATCCTCAAAAATCATAAATGAAATCATAAAAAAAGCATAAAAATTCATAAATGAAATCATAAAAAATCATAAAACATTTAATTTTTTAATGACAATTTATGATGTTTTTTTAAATGATTTTTTTACGATTTGTTGTTTTTTTCTGATTTTTTAATGATTTTTTGTGGTTCAATTTATGATTTTTTCTGGCCTCCACACGAGGTGGAGAAGCTACCACACCTCCAGGCCCACAGCTCCAGTATTTTCTAACCCTGGAGGTTGGCGTTTGGCCCGCTTTTCTTCAGGCTGAGAAGCAAAGCCTCCGGACCCTGGGCTTCGGTCAACTAGCGAGACGGCGGCAGGACGGCCTGTAAGCCGCAAAAGACAATAGTCAAGTCTGCGAACACGGCAGATTATGTTTATCAAACCTCTGCTCGTACTTTCGCTCCTAATTCTACAGGTTTTGGTACACAGGGCCAACAGCTAGCCGCCCAGTCTAAACCCTTGCCCCGCAAACCCAGATGTCATAGTGGCAAGTAGGGGTCCTTTCCGCGCGCCAAACCTTTTAACGTTGCGCAATGTATTTTATTGGGCTGTGCGCTGGGCGCTGCGCCACCAAAATGTTCGACGCCCCACGAATCGGCGACGTGAACGACCTCTGAAGGCAGTCTTTGGGCAGTCTTGGCTTGCGGCGGGCTGATTTACTGTGGATACGGTCAGCCAAAATAGAGACAGTTAAGTAATAGGTTAACAGGTGAAAGTGATTAGGTCTTTTGTAGCGAGAACACCTGTGCGTCAACTGTTCTGCTTTCTTCTGGCAGTGCAGTGCATGTGGGCTTGAAGAATGATTTGGCATGTAGAACCTTCATTCGCGCATTTCAAAAATACTTGTGGCTGTGGAATTTCAAGCTTTCAGGGATTGATCCGGAGTGTTTCGAAATGCGCGTGTGTGTGTGCATTACATAACTTTACTGGCTTGCTCACCGCACAGAGAGTCGGAGAGGACATTCTTCGGGTATAGTAGCAATGATTTTTAGTAAATATAGATAGAAAAAGAACACGTCAAATTAAACACTTCTGTAGCAATATTCTGAATGGGCTCAAAAGACTTCAAAAGCAGAAACACAATCAAACGCAATCAGAAAAGCAAATTGAAATCAAAAAAATCATAAATTGCACCATAAAATAAGCATAAAAAATCATAAAAAATCATAAAAAAGCATACAAAATCATAAACCAAACAATGCAGTTTGTCCAATTCATAAATAAACCACTAAAAAAACATAAAAAATCACAAATAAATATATTTACTAAAATATTTTTTTGGCTGACATTCTATGTCTTAACCCTAAACAGCACCGTGATCAATCAGCCCTTTTGGCCATTTAAGGTGCAAGCTTCCCAAGGATATTCCAGCAGGTTCATTTAAGGAGAAGGCGATCTGTTCTTCCACGTCGATGTGATTTACGTCAGACCTGAAGACGTCAGACCTGAAGTCAGACCTGAAGACGGCGGGCCGGACCTGTCAAGTTACAAAGGAACAGACGTGCCATCAGTTGGTCCTCTCACTGAGATGCCAGGTTGCGTACCGTCGCACCTACCATGCAGCGGTTGAAGGCTTTCAGCAAGATAGGGCGCGTGTGTACCTAGCCCGGCAACAGATTCGACAGGGGGAAGTCGTACCAAAGGAACCAAACAAAGAGAGAGCCTTCCAGACCTGAGCCGGATGAAGAGGACTAGGTTCAGGAAGTGGCACTGGCGGCATCGCAAGACCACCCGCGGGAGAACGTCCCCACAGCGGAACTGATGATGTGCCCTGGCTGTGGCGCGCAGTTTGGGGTACACTTGAATGATCGACCGGTATGAGCACGACATCGACTTTATCGAGCGCGCGACGGAGCACAACATTACCCGCTCCGATGTGCAGAGGCGAGATATCGCAGCGCATGGGCGCATGGGCGCTAGCCGACGCCGCCACGGACGCACCCTCAGGTGAATTTCGGCGTAGGCATGAAGCATGCAAATGAGTCACCGCCCGGCGCAACATCAACGCCATTGGTAGCTTCGACGTCCGTCAGATGCCCGCTGCCAAGACTTGCCAGCCGCTCCATCAAGCACATCAACACCACCAACAAAGGCGCCGCCGCAAGCAAAGGCAAAGGCCGGTGTGAGGGACGAGGGCGCTCTCCGCGCGGCTTGGTCCGCTGCCCAGAACTATGTGCTTCAGAATAGGCAGCGCTGGGGACGCTATGTGGCGTACAACGGTGACCGGGGGCCAACGTTGGAAGTACGATGGCTGAATTTAATTCATGCCAAGCAGCGCTGGTGTGGCTTGCATAGTTCACACATTTTGTTTAAGGTTCCAGTTCCAACTCTTTATTATTAGTATTATGAGGCGTGAGTTGCTGGCTGCAAAGCTATGCCCAAAGAGCAATTCCCATGTTCAACTGCTGATTCACGCTTCGCTTGTGAAAGCAGAGGGGGTGTTGAAATACATTTACCCAATGCCTATATTTTAAGCATGGTGCCGATTCCTACTGCAAACTTTGCAGTTCAAGGAGAAAAAGGTGCTCTTGCAGTTGCATAGGTTACGGTTTTGTTGACTAGATTTCAGTGGCTGAGCCTGAAAATACAGAATCTACCGTGTTTCGTTGCGAAGGGTTTTTGCGAAGGTGCATGTGGTTTGTAGAATGAAGCTAACACTTCGCCAAAGCACCCCTTACATACAACATCGTGCAGCGCCCTCGCGTAGGCAAATTTAGTTTGGGGAGAGAGATTGGTGAAAGCTTTGCGGAGGTATTGGCGCCTAGTGGCTGCGTAGTGGCCGCCCCCCAGACCACGCAAAAAATACAACGGCTCATTTGTCGTCCTCTTTGTGGGGCTGTTGCTTAAAGTTTTGAACCGCAACCCTGGATTGGAGGAACGATGTGTTACAGGAAGATGTGAAAGTGCTTCGCACGTGCTGAGGCGCCTATGCTGCCGGTCCTTCAGTCGCCCCACAAAAATTAACGCGTTCTACACCAAGTCCACCCAGCCTGGTGACTCGTTGCGCGAGAGCTCTTATAGTCGCAAGATCTGGTTCCCGCTGGGTGGTGCATGGAGGGAGCAAGAGAGGGGCTTAGACAGGGAGGCCGGGTATGTTGAAAGGGTCTCGGTCATATCGGTGGAGGTTTCGGCGCTTAATGCTTGCATCCACAAATGCTTTGTGGCTTGCGCATGTTAGCTTCCGGACCAACGTTGATGATGGCCGAGAATTTGTGAACGGTTGCGTTCCAAACTGGAGCGCTGACTGCGCGATCCGTTCGCCAGCGACCGTGGAACACAAACTCTCCTGGGCCTACTGCCGCGTGCGTGGCAGGCGGGCAGCGCTGGGTCACACGGATCAAGTGTGACTTGGTATGAATGAAGTGGCGCTTTTTGGACGAGGCTGCCTGGCAGGGGTTTTGGGTCAACGGCTTTGAAGTCTGAACATTCAGAGTCGGTTTTGAGTTTCCCTTGGTGTTTCTTACGTGTCGAAGCAGCTTGCCCATCAATAACCTGATGGGTTGCGTATGCGGACCAACACTGGCCTTCTCGTTTCTCAAATCTTTCTACGCTCCCCACCCCTGCAGTAAAACCTATTATAATACCTTTTTACCTGGAACTCTTCCTTCGCCAGGCCAAGCAGTAGGTAGAGTTGGCAGCAGTTCAACAGATTTGCTGCCGCCCTTTCGTACCAAAGGGGTGAAGCAAGATGTTGACGACGAACATCCGGATGGACTTTTGTTTCAGATTAGCCATTGCTGCTCTTTGGATTGTGTCATCGAAGGTGTGAACATGCCAGCTTTGTTTGGGGGAGGTTGCGGGTTGGTGGAGGGTGTGTTGCGCATGCGAGCCGTTCCTCTACCCCAATGACTGTAACATAGTTTCGCCCTTCATGAATACAGTTGAATTACATTGTGGGAGTCTAAAGTCGCTCATGTTGTGGGACAAATGTTCGGGAACGTTGCAACTTCTACCGTCACTCATTGTCACCCAACGTCGCCAAACGTCACCGCCTGTTGTTGGCAGAAAGTGGGGCCGACGCACAGCTTAGGGGACCTTTGAGAACCTGGTGCACGGCGTAGCTGCCAAGGAGCCGGTGACACCGTGGGAGGTTCATTTGGTGGGGCCACACGCTGAAAAGAGGGCGACCACTGGGAGTGACATTTTTTGGACAAACGCAACGCACAGCGGTAGGAGTGTCACGTCGGAAGTCATTGTCATTACATCACCCTTTCGCGTTGCTGGGGAAACATGACCTATTTTGAAGACATCTGCCCGAGGCGTTCAAGGTACGCGCTGCTGCTTGGCAGCAGTTGGCTGAAATCGCTGCGCAAGACCTGGAACCAACTATGACTATAGCAGACTTGATCCAACAGGAGGTTGTCAGCTTAAGACCTGTGCAAGAAAAAACAGCATGTGATAGATAGACCCACCCTTATCCTTTGAACTTTAAGGCTTGTGCGAGCTTCATTGAGATTGCGGGCTGACCGCTGACGGAATGTCGATTTCTCGATCCCGGTGCTTGCTTGCTCGCTTGCTTGCTTTCTTTCAAAGCTCCACATTCTGACCCCGAGCAATCGTTCCCTTAGATTCTATTGGTGGGCTGACTCACCTTGCGGACCGGGTTCGTGCAGCGGCCACCGCGAAGGCGCCTCCCACCAAAATGGTGGGGCGAACATTTGCTGCGTGGCGGGGCTGGGGCCTTGGCGTCCGTGATAGACGCTCCGTTTCACGGCGTACAGGTCCGAATGTAGATGCAGAAAAACAGGAGTGTCATAGATGGAGCGGATGCATGCTGCCTCAAACATTTTTATCACACCGACTGACCTTGCGGACGGTGTTGTGTGTTGGGCAGCAATGCCTGGGCATGGCCTAGATCCAGCCGCCGCCCGGCTTCTATCCGATAGTAACTAGCAAACTATATAGCAAATTTTATCCTACATCACGGCATCCAAAAATTCAAGCTGTTCGACCGGATCGGGACCTGACCTGGCAAACCAGAACCAAGTGCGTGTGAGCCAAAAACCTTAGAAGAGTGCCAAGTGTCGCGCAGAAGTGTCATAGAACAGTGTCGAGCAAGAGTGTCCAGCAAGAGTGTCACGCTGTCTGACATGATGAAATCGATGAAGCAGCTTGGTTATGGAAGGCTATTGTGGCTGATGGGCTTTTGTACTTTTATGCGCCTTCCATTCGGGGTGAGCCTACACCTCGTGGTGGCGTGCATGCCAGAGTCATCAGAAGTGAAGCGCAAAAACAGCGGCTATATTATGGGCAGTTGGCGAAGTCAACAAACTATTTGGAGCTTCCTTGTTTTGCAGTGATGGGAAAACAAGCTTGCATTCATTCAAGCATACCTCTCACGTTTCGTTAAGTTTGGTTCCAGGGTAGTGGAGGGTGGGTTTCGGCTTTTCTTTGTCTGGCAACATTGGGCCAGGGGGGGGGCCATGGATGGGATGGATGGATTGAGCGATGCTCGTGGATCGGTTGACGTGGATGTAGATGACCCCCTGCGCCAGACGGCGGATGATAGATTCGGCGCCATGGCTACGAATGATTTCAACAGGATCTTTGCAGAAGATAGTATGATGAGCGTTGGCGCTGGTATTCCAAAGTTGCCTTGGGAGGAAGGCATTTTTGGACAGATTTTTGGTGCGAATGATCCTACGGGACTACCGAGCTTGGATTCCTCACCACAGCCTGCATTCCCAGTTCTCCTTCCAGAAAATGATGTCTTGGCCGACGATAGCGGTTACGTGGTCACAGCTTTCGAACGGGGAGCGCCCATGTTTGCAAAGCATGTGAAAGCATTGTGCAAGCGTGACTACCTTGAAGAGCAAGATCTCAAGTGGACGGAAGCGCTTGCTAGCTGGCTGACCATCCTGGAAAGTTGCGCATTCGCTGCGCGAATTGGAGACTATGTTCTGGAGAAATTTCAGGCTGGGGACCGGGAAGGGGCTTTGGTTTACATTAGAGATGCATGTGGAGTGAGGTCGCCGAGCACGGTCTTGAAGAGGGCAAAAGACTTGCAGATGTTCATCAGCTGGTGCCAGAAGACCAAACGCATCTGGTGGCCTTTGGATGACAGAGTCTTGTTGGCTTTTCTTGGAGAGTGCGAGCTTGAAGGCAGAAGCAAGTTCATCGGTAAGAACCTCGTTCACGCACTCAAGTTCTTCAGGTACCTGATGGGGGCCAAGTTCAATGTCGAGCAAGTTTTGGGACCGCTTTTGCAAGGCCGTGTTACTCGTGTGCTCTCAACGCGAGACCCAACTCATCAGGCAAAACCGCTGACGGTCAAAGAAGTCGCAAAGCTGGAGCGCTTGGTGTACGATACCCCCAACATCTTTGACAGGTACTTTGCAGGATGCATGCTCTTTGCGCTCTACTCCAGGGCGCGCCGGTCGGATCTCTCTTCCACGCAAAGCTTCTTCTATGACGTCATGGAGACCAACACTGGGCCGTTTGGATTTGTGGAAGGCCGAACTCGCATCCACAAGACCTCCAACTCAGTCGAGAATCGCATCGCAATGTATCTCCCTTTCGTCGCGCCCATCCAGGGGATCACTGAAAGGCATTGGGGCTTGGACTGGCGAGAGGTGCTTGAATTTTAGAGCATCAAACGCAGACGGAACTTTTACAAAGAGGCCTTTGTCTACTTCGGAAGCCTAAGCGTCGGACATGTTGAACGATTTATAGAGATCATGGGGACCGACGATGAGACGACTTCACACAGCTTGAAGAGCACGACGCTTGTTTGGTGTGCGATGACGGAAGGCTTGCACTGAATTCTGGCCGCATCAGGGGCCTTGGGGGGGGTGCAGCCCCCTCCCTCTTGTCATTTCTTTGGGCATGAATGGTGGGGGTGCTTCTCCCCACAGCCCTTGGTCGCGCATAGGTGGTAGCCTCGCTCACAGGTCTCGCCGGCTTGAGCTTTGTTGCACCCATCGATGTTGTAGGCGAAGCATAGGCGAGAGCCGTTTGGCAAACACGATGCGCATCCCTTCAGCGCAATTGGCAACTTCCGTCCAGAAGGGTACATGTGGCCTCTCTTGGTCTTGCCCTTCTTCCACACTTTGTCTGAAGCCTTGTAGTTGGTTTTGGACTGGTTCTGCCAATTGCTGCTCCATTCTTGGGATTTCGGTTGTGGCTTGTCTGGTTTGGCCTTTGCTTGAGGCTGGGTTGGCAGCATGTAGTACATCACCGCGTGATCTTGAGGCAGGCCCTGGATCATAGCATCCAACGGTCGGGTGTCATCTGCTTGTGGTTTGACGCCGTCCCGGGAAAGCTCCTGCATCCGGACGAATGCCTGTCGGTCTGCCCTTAGCAGTTGAGTCACGCTCGGCTGCTTGAAACCCGGTGGCGCGGCTTGCCGCAAGATCTGGAACAGATGCTGGTTCCATTTTACAAAGGTCTCAAAGTCAATCAGCTCAACCAGATCAAAGGCCAAACTCCTGCGTGTCATTGCTTCTAAGACATCCAGCTCAGTTGCCACGGGACATAGTTGATCTCCTTGGACATCTTTGATGAGTATGCCCTGGCCGGTTGAATCGAGCTTTAGCTGGTAATCTCTTGCATCCTGGCGATGCACTTGTTCGGCGCTAGGTATCGCAAGCTGTCTGCTTGCACCATGCCGCTGATGACGTCGTAGACCTGGTACGCCACCTCAAGTGGACCCTCCAATGTAGGTCCAGCTATGGCAATCCTCGACATCCTTTCTGCTGCCGGCAGCTTGGTGTTGTTGGGGCCGGCTGCTGGGTCAGCTTGCGCTCATGTCTGAGCGATCACGGAGGTTTGTTTGAGCGTCAAAGATTAGCCTCCTCAGGACGGCAATGTGTCCGACTGTCACTGCTCGGCCTGCATCGAGGATCAGCTGTCGAATATTGTCCTCTGTTGCTGGAGTCCCTGGTTGTCCACATGCGAAAGCCAAGCGTCCTAAGTTGGTCACTCCACGAGTCGCCAGTCCACGTAGAATGTCATCGGCCAATCCCAACTGTCCTGCTTGCCGTTCAAAGGCAGGGACACTCTCCGTCAGGTTGATAGACACCATGGCCGGTCGGGTTGGTTGAAGCAAAAAGAGACGCCCTAGTTCATGTCAAACGTGAATGTGCGACCTCATGTCAAATGAATTTCCATCTCTCTTTCTTGAGCCTCAGCTCTCGAAAGTCGAGTTATCCACCTTACGTCGTTCTTCCTCAAGCCAATTGAACGAAGCGCAATCGAGATTGAACCTCATGTCCAACGAACTACCTCGTGTTTAGATTACCATTGAATCTAACCTCGTGTGACGTGTGAGAATGCACAAAGCGCATGACCCTCATGTCAAGGAAGACGCTCTTAATACAAAAGTGACTGAAAAGGCCATCCAAACAAAATGAACTTGTTACCTCATGTGTCTTGCACGTTTGAGAACTCACTCTGCTCTGTTTTACCCAGGCGCGGTCGTTCATTCTTGTCGGCGGCGTTTCTCCGCCACATACTCAGCGGCCAGCCCCGTCAGCTTGCATGCGCCGCGGAAGCACCTGCTGCACTTGGGCCACTCAAATGCGGCTCCTTCATCAAGGACGATGAATCCATCGCCGGACAGCCCACATTCTGTAACTGGCTGCCTGTGGTTCGAAATATCGAAGCTCTTCTTTGTGCAGCATCCTGCTTCTCTTGTTCTGCATCAATGGTCCTTCGACTGCTGGCTCTACGGCCGCCTCTGCGAAGCTTTTCAGCTTCCCGCGGACCACCTCTTCGTTCTCGTCGGTACAGCTGCCGCCATCTTTCGAGGAGGAGGATGCACTGCCAATGACTTCGCCATCGCTTTGAACGTCGTTTCGAGGTTCAGCATCTTCCTTCTCGACCCATTGAAATTCGTTGAAGGGGTTTGACGGGTCGAAGCCTTCTTGTTTCGATGGATCTTCATCTGGTATGCTGATTTGATCTACAGGGCCAATGCTTGGGCTTGGCAATGGGCTCTCTGCCGCCTCACCTTCTGCAGTGAACTCATCGTCGAAGGTCAAAGGCTCCTGGCGGCCTGCAATCCATCCGGAGCGAGTTCCGTCGGGCATGAAGTTCTCGAGCTCAGCAGCATGACGCATAGCTGCCTCATCGGTCCTGCCAAAAGATCTCTGGAGTAGCACGCCATCGAATTCTCTTTGATCGCATGGTGCCCAAGCATCGCCCGTTCTTTGTCTCCCAAGCCATAGCGACGAAGCTCATGGCGGCAAACGCAAGCAGACGTCCTGCACTCCATGTGCCATTGAGCGAGGTCACGCCCCCTACAACCAACACCAACATGCCAGGGACACAGCAGCTCCATTTTGCACAGAGTTTTGCTCAGGGACAGCAGGCGTAACTGCACAGTTGCGCAAACTGGGGATGAGGGCATCGTTTGGTGTCGACAGGATGGTCAAACCGACTTGCAAAGCTCCGGTAGTCCAAGTTGACATTGGAACAGACGATGGGCACAACCTAGCACGATATCCACAGGCCTTTGCAAGTACTGCCACTTTGGGCTTCCTTGCGGAACCAGTTCAAGAGCACGGGAGATTCCCCTTCCAGGAGGCCCGTGTCCTTTACGATCAGATGAGTACCCCGACGGGCTGCCTGACCTCCGCCCAAAAGATCAAGAAAGGGTCAACCTGGCCAACCTCGTCTACGACCCGCTTGTAAGTTGATCTTGTTGTGCATGGAACTTGGCGTTCATTGGTCCGTTGAGCAGCCATCGCGAAGTCTCTTCTGGCAGACGACCTTCTGGAAGTCAGTTTTGGACGTTTGCAGACCATGGTACGTCACATTCCACAGCTGCATGTTCGGAGGTAAGCGACCCGAGAGCACCACACTTGCAACTGACATCAGTGATTTGCAAGAGTTAGCATGCGAGTGCGACAATCAGCATGCACACCTGCCCTGGGGCAGAACTCCTCATGGCTTCGCTACCGCAGAAGAAGTTGAGCACCCCTTGATCTCTGCAAACAGTGGGCCGATGTGATCCACTCAGCTTTCCTAAAGAACTTCTTGGGACCAACCTCAGTGCTGCCTTCCAATGCTGACAAGAAGGCCAGAGCCACCGCCAACAAACAAACCAAGAAATCCCTGGCATTTATGCCAGAATGGAGCCATGTGCAGACCTGTCTTTCGACAAAGAAGCCTCCATTTGTAGTTGGCGACAAGTTGAAAACCACGTGGCAGCATGCAGATACCCATGTCCCTGCAGCAGCCCACAAGGTAACCAAGAAAATGATTGCCGAGAAGGGGGAGGAGAAGCAATCATGGGAAATCGCCTTTGGGGCCCCTTGGACTGCAGAGACCTTCATCCAAGAAGCAACGAACAGGGGGCATCCAGCAAGTCTCTTCGAAGGGTTAGCGCCCATGGTTTTGGATGCCATACACAACAACTCGACCAGAGATCCCGCAGCGATTGCGCAGAACAGAGCCTCGTTCCTCAAGAAGTGGACTACGAGAGCGGCCCAACTGACCAAGGAAGAAGAAGAGCAGTTTGCCCAAGCGCAGGAGGCTCATCTTGAGGGGGAAAAGAACCCTTTTGCTCAAAGAGATGCTGGCCGAACTGCAGTACCCTGATCTGACTATCGCTGATGACATTCTCAATGGCTTTGATTTGGTTGGCGCATCTGGAGCAGAAGGCGTTCTCCCTGCAGACTTCCAACCAGCTACCTTGACTGTGCAAGACGTGGAAGAACAAGCCAACAAAAGCAACAAGGCCATTATGAACTCCTGCAAGTCAAGTGGCTCACCTTTGGTCGATGCGGAGCTGTGGCAAAAGACGCTGGAGGAGGAGGACAAGGGATGGCTGCAAAGCCTGGACTGCGTGCCCACGGATGGTGGTAGGGTCTCGAGAAGATTCGCAGTCGTGCAATCCGAGAAGGTGAGTCCCAGATCAACAGTGCTGTCACCATCGCCAACAAGTGCACAGTGGATGGCGTTGACACGATAGCAGCTATGATGTGTGAGTTTATGAAGGCCCTCAGATCCAAGTCCAAGTGCTCAACCTTGGTGGGAAGGAGCTTTGATCTGAAAAGCGCCTACAGACAGCTGGCAGTTTCGGACAGTTCCTTGAAGTGGGCAAGGCTAGCGGTATACTGCCCTGAAGAGAAGGCGACCAAGTGTTTCCAGCAGTACAGCCTCCCCTTTGGGGCGAAGAGCAGCGTTGTTGCTTTTTGAGATGTGGTTGAATGCTGCAGTGGATATGCCTGAAGCTAGACCTGGTGACCTCGCGCTACTTCGATGACTTCATATTTGTCCACCCCAGCTTTGAGCAGAAGCAGTGAGCTGACCTATGAAACTTTGCTCGACCTGCTAGGTTGGAAGTTTGACCGGACAGGAGAAAAGTCGTCGGTGTCAATGTGCGAATGCTCATTCATGAATTTTACATGTCAGGATTTGCAATGTGTGTTTTCGCCGCATCCGCGGCCATCTCATTTGTTCGACGCCTTTAGGGCCCTTGAGACCACCCGTGGCTCGCCACCTTGGAGAAACCGTGCGTTGCCTTCGTGCACCACCTTCGTTTGTTGTTAGCACGTGGACCTCGAGAGCTACGTCGCTTTGATATTGGTAGCGGAGCTCATCACGATCCTCGTTGAATTTGTCAAGGGCACCCTACATCGTTGAACGCCTCTTCAAGGACCACCTTGACTTCGAGAGTGAGCTCACCATAAAGATCGTGTTCGGCAGGACAGGGGAACCATGAGTCAGCAGCAAAGAAGAAGACGAGAACAAGATGGACCCCATGCTGACGTTCCTGTTCCACCTTCACCTGTCCGAGAAGCACCTTCACCCACTCGAGCGAACGGATCTTCCAGCCCTACGAATGGTGGCTATGGCAATGGCTTCCGAGGTCTTGACAGTGGCCTCGCAAAAGCTGCTCCTTCTTCGGATGGACTATGTCAGTCAAACTACCGCAGCTATAGAAGAAGACTTGAGTTGTATGCCCTTCAGTGCCATCGCCGTTCGAGTGAAGCTGAGATCGAAGGCGCCCTCCTTGTGGTATCGCTTCTTCGCGATATAGCCTGGGAAGCTGCAGAGCAATTGGACTTGAATGACATCACCACTTCAACCACACCTTTCGCTCCCATCCTTCGAATGCTTGACACCCTCTACCAGTATGAGGAGCAGGTCGAAACACCTTTCAGGTGTGAAGAGTTCTTTCAGAATTTTCAGCGAAACAAAGGTGAAGAACTTCAAGCCTACTTGGTGCGTCATCGCACCGCCTTGAAAAAGTTGAAAGAAGTGAAGATTGATCTTCCTCCTCTTCTCGCAGGTTGGCACTTGTTGACCAGATCTGGCATTCCTCGATGGACTCACCTGCAGATCAAAGCTTTGTGTCACGGAGAACTTGAATATGAAGCTGTTCACAAAGCTCTTCTACGTTTTTTTGGCGGTGACCACAAGCCAAACCACAAAGATATCGGAGGAAAGCACTTCAAGGACGACCTGTTCTTCGAAGAGGACGTCGACGAAGAGTTCTATGAAGATGGCGAAGATGATGAATGGTGGTGGTCTGAAGATGCTTTCTATGAAGGCGATGAAGAACCTGAGGAATATGAAGTTCCTGAGGAGCTTGAGAATGCCATGGACCAGGTCGATGATGCTTATGTGACGTACCTGGAGTCAAGAAAAAGAATGAAAGAATTGGCATTGTCTCGTGGCTTCTATCCCATCGTCGCTCTTGCGCCCGACTATGGAGGTGGAACACACAAAGGAGGCGGAAAAGGTGATGGCAAAAGCAAAGGAAAAGGAAAGAGCAAAGGAAGCAAAGGAAAAGGCAAAGGAAAAGGCTTTGGCAAGAGATCCAACTTCATGCCGCGAAGGCCTATGCAAGGATTGAGACGACCGCCCAACAGCACTTTGTCAAACTCCAATGTCAATGACCTCAAGTCCACCTTGTCTGGCTCCAACAGTGCTCATGGACCACGCTTCAAACGCTACAGAGTACAAGCGCAGGGAGTCAAAGAAGTCTCTGATGAAGTGACGATGGTGGAGGATGAATATGATGAGATTCCCAAAGATGAGATCTTCTTCAGTGATCTGGCTCCTGGCTTTGCGATCATTGATTCTGGTGCCACTCGCACTTTGGTTGGTGAAGAAGCTTGGAAGAAATGGGTGGAAAAGTATGACACGCAGCTCCTTGGAAACAAAGTCCACCCGCAACAGCGTGCCTTTCGCTTTGGAGGTGGAGAACTTCTTCAATCCGAGCTTGAGATGGAGTTGCAAGTGTTGGTCAAAGGCCAGAAACTGCCTTTGCGAGTTTCGGTTGTTCCTGGACCCACACCTTTTCTTCTAGCCCGACCGGTTCTTGAAGAATGGAGCGTGAAACAAGATTTTTCTTCAGGATCTTTGAAGATCGGTGAATCTGAGTGGTTCCAACCTCCTCGTGGAAAGAAAGGACACTACTTGGTCAATCTCCTCGACTACAACAGCCTCCTTGAAAATGAAGACATGACTCTAGCTGTTGAAGAAACTTCGGAGATCATCATGAGTGTCTTTGAAATCGAACTGCAAACCAACCTGGACATCCATGAAGAGTGTGAGACAATCTTCCTGGAGACCGGTGATGACGACATTGGTGAAATCACTTCAAAAGTGCTGAACAAACTTCATGAACAACGAAAGTTGATTTTCTTTGAGGTCTATGTGGATCAAGGAGCACTTTCCTCACACCTCGCCAAGACCTATCCCGACATTGAGGTCTCGACCTTTGGATTGCCAGAATGGGACTTCAATCAAAAGCATGTTCGAGAACAGTTCATCGATCTGCTTCGACGACAGAAGCCGCACTTTGTCTGGTGTGCACCGCCTTGCACTCGCTGGTCCAATATTCAGCGATTGAACATGCTGAAGCAAGATCTACGAGAGAAAATCCTCCGATTGCAGAAAGAAGAAGAAAAGACACATCTCACCTTGTGCAAAGACACCATGGATGTGATGGAGGACGAGATTGATGGTGGCATGGTTATGGAGCACCCTCATTTGGCTATGTCTTGGACCACCGAAACCATGAACAACATGCAAGGCATGGACGCTATATGCAATCGATGTCGGACAGGTCTGAAGTCCTATGATCGTGAAGGTCATTGCCTCGGGAAAGTGAAGAAACCAACGAGATTGAGAACCAACAGCCCTGAGGTCTTTGAAGCTTTTGATCTTCCTTGCCTCTGTCTTCCTGGAACTCATGCACCTATGGAAGGCAAATCGAAAGAGCTCAAGAGCATGCAGAACTATGAGGACTTGTTTGTGAAAAAGGCAGCCAGTGCAATCTACACTGATATGGAGAATCGCTGGCGACGCCGTGAGATCTGGCGCATCTTCGTGACTGAGGAGCTCATGGAAGAAGAAATGGAAAGAAAGAAAAGAAAAGTGAATGAAGCTGAACTAAAGCTGGCCAAGACTCACAGCAAGCAAGCAGTCAACATCGTGGCAAAACTTCACAAGCAACTTGGACACCCAGGACGTGAGAAGTTGACACAATCTCTTCGAGACGCTGATTTTGAAGATGAAATCGTCCAATGTGCCCGTGAATACAAATGCGATGTTTGTGCCGCTCACAGCATGAAGAAACTGGAGAAACCTTCCTCCTTGCCTCAAGCAAGCCACTTCAACCAGATCTTGGAAGCCGACACCTTTCACATCAAGTGGAATGATGAAAAGAGACGTGTGCTTGCAGTCTTGGATGTGTACTCTCGCTTTGAGATCAATGCTGTGATCGCTAGAGAAACTGAAGAAGAAGAAATCCAAGTTTTGCAAGAACGATGGCTCAACATCTTTGGCCCTCCGGAAGTTTTTCGAACTGACTCTTCTGGTGCACACATGAGCCAGAAGTACTTGGACTTCTTCGATCATCATGGTATCCGTTTGGTCCTGGCTCCCAAAGAAGCTCACAACCGCATGGGATCAGTTGAACGACTTCATGCTGTGCGCCGTCTTCAGTTGCTAAAAATGCAAAAGGAAGAACCCAACATTCTGCTGGAAACTGCAGTGCGTGTCGCTTGTTACCAAAGAAACCGTCTTCGTTCAGTACATGGAAGCTCACCTTATCAGATCGTTTTCGGACACAATCCACATGATGGAGGCCTCGCTGATGAACCATGCAAGTTGAGGCCTGATGAAAAGGGAGCTCATGTCGAAGACCAAGCCTTGCGACACCTTGCTGCCCAAGCTTTCCATGCGGCAAACACCAGCACACTGCTCAAGCGCGCTCTCAATGCCAAAGTTCGAGCTGAGCACCCAGAGATCTATATCGGAGACCATGTGTTCTACTGGAGACCTTCACCTGCCAAACTTGACGTTGAACGCTGGCATGGTCCCGCACTTGTGTGCGCAATCGAGCCTCGAGTTTTGGATGATGGCTCAACTCGTGCATCTGTTTTCTGGGTGGCGCATGGAAGCTCTTTGGTGCGTGTTGCCCCTGAGCATATTCGTGCTGAAGTACCTCGTGAGAGAGCGGAACGACTGAAGACTCAACCTGACTCAGCTCACACTTCCTGTCTTCGAGATCGAGTTCGTGCTGCTCTGGCCCCTGTGCAGGGCCCTGTTCGTTTTTTAGATTTGGCTGGGGATCCCCCTGCTGCTCACGCATCGGGAACTTCTGTGTCCACTTTTTCGCCTACTCCTTTGCAGTCTTTGAACCAAAATGTGCAGGACATCCGGGAGTATGACATGGACACTACGGACACAAGCACAACTCCAGCAAACCAAGCACAGCAACAACAACAGGAGTTTAGCGCGACAGAACAACAAGCAGATGAGACAACAGAAACAGCGACAGGCAAGCAGGAAGAAAAGCAAGCACATGAGAGCAACAGACAACATACAGTGGCAGCAGCAGAAGCAACAGCAGAGAGACGTGAGAGATCTCGCAGTCCTCCTCCAAAGGATGAACAGCATCAACGATTTGAGCAAGTGAGTCAAGCAAGTGCACTGAACTCCTACAACCAGGCACGGCAACTTGATGGACTACAACCAGTGTCACCTGAGAATCCACAATTCCTGCAGCACTACAGCAACATGACTGGTGTAGATCAACCTGATGATGCACTTGCCACTGAAACATTCAGTGAGAAATACTTGTCACCTGAGGAGAAGCTGCAATTCGACGAAGCCAAGGACACTGCACTCAACGTGTGGTTCGACAATGATGCTTGGCGTGTTGTGGACGCCTCAGAAGCTGGTCCCGGTGAGATCATTCCTGCTCGTCTCTTGCAAAGGTGGAAACCCACCAAGACCGGGAAGAAAGCCAATGCCCGGGTCATCATCCAAGGATTTCGCCATCGTGATGTCCTCGAGAACACCTTGGATCGAGAAAGTCCCACCTTGTCGATGACTGGCAGAAGCTGTATCTACTTGGTCGCTGTCCACAAACCCTGGAAGCTTTGGACTGCTGATGTGAAAAGTGCCTTCATGCAAGCTGATGAGATCGACTCTTCGACCAGGATCTACATCCAACCGTCTGCCGACATGCGAAGACGACTTGAACGAAAGATTGGCCTCAAGCCATGGGAAGTCATGAAAGCAACGCGTCCAGCCTTTGGTGATGTACGGGCACCATGCCAATGGAACAAGACAGCGGACACCTACCTTCGGGAGTCTCTTGGCTTGGTACCTCGTCCGCTGGACAGCTGTGTCTATTTGAGCTTGAGGTTGGCCCACAACGAGGACGACCCCTTCTGTTGTTTTGACTGGAACGGTCGCCCACACATTGTTGATGGCCTTCTTGGCTTGCATGTCGATGATTTTGTTGGCTGTGGTGAGGGAGTTCACAATCCCTCTGACTTTGACAACGAAGAGCTCGATCCTGCAACTTTCGCTGGCCGTTTGCATTTGCTTGTAATTTTCCACTTGGATTGGCCTCCAAAAAAAGACCCCCACAAGTCCGGTTCGACCTGCTTGAAATGCAGGTTTTGAAGGGGGAAAACCGGACTTGTGGGCGTCTTTTTTCACAGGCCAATCCAAGTGGAAAATTAGCAGCATTTGCTTTCCAAGCGCTTCAAGTTTGGTTCATGGGATTTTGGACAGTCTTCAAAGATTGTTTTTTGTGGTGCACAATTGGAACAATCCATGGATTATATGTCACTGAGTGTTTCTCTTCGTGACTATGTCGCCAAAGTGAAGCCCATCTCCATCAACAAGCATCGCAAGTCCAATCCCAATGACCCTTGTGATGCTGCAGAGCACCGACAATTCAGAGCCTTGATTGGAGCACTCGCTTGGCCGGCAAATCAGTGTATGCCGGAACTTTGCGCCTCCATCAGTTTGCTGCAAGCTTCAGCCAGTGGACCGCGTGTGAAAGATTTGTTGGAAGCAAACAAGGTGTTACGATTTGCCAAGGAAGCTGCTCAGCAACACCTCTTTCGAATCAGGTCTCATGGAAGCTTGGCTGATCTATGTCTTGGCGCCTACACCGACGCCAGCTGGGCAGTACGCCCTGACGGCAGCAGTCAGGGAGGCATGGTCATTTTTGCTTGCAACCGCCAAGAGATCGAAAGCCATCAGCTCATGGCACTCACCATCGTGCACTGGAGCTCAAAGAAGTTGGCTCGTGTTTGCAGGTCAAGTCTGTCAGCAGAGGCTCAGGCCGCAGCAATGACGGTCGATGAACTTGAATGGACAAAGATCTTCCTGTCCCTCATCACTGACTTGAACCTGGACATCCAAGGCAACGATGCTTTGAGAAAGTTTGGAACTTCACCCCTGGCAACGGACGCCAAAGCATTGTTCGATGCCGCGCAGGCAAAAGCTTCAGGTTTCAGATTGAGTGAAAGAAGGACGGCAATCGAAGTTGCCATCATTCGACAAAGAATGGAAGCTTTACAAGGCCGTTGGTTCTGGGTGAATTCGCTTCAGATGATCGCCGACGGTTTGACAAAGCCAACAGCTAAGGACGCCTTCCTTCAGATCCTTGCGCGTGGCACACACCAGCTGAAATACAATCCTGAGATTGTTGCTGCAAAGAAAGTTTCAGTTGAAGAGCGTGAAGCTGAACGGTTGCGCCGCGAACAGTTTGCTCAGGAGCTCGACGACCACCACGCCTTTGTGAATGAGGAGATCGATGAGGCCAAAAAGAAAGAACTTGGTTTGTGTCTTTTGGAAGGCTGCTCAAAACCATGTGACAAGAGCAATGAGAAGAACTTGTTTTGCAGCCGCCGCCATTTTTACACTCACCAAAGTCGCACTCAAGGCCGCCAAGACACTTGGCACCGAGCTGCACTTGCCGCTGCTGCGACCTTGATGTTGGAAGAGCTGCCCATGGCTGAAGCTGCTGAGATAGGAGGTGGCAGTCAGGTCGTGGTGGATTGGAAATTCCTGCTCACCATTGGTGTCATGTTTCTTTTGGCATGTGTTGGCGTAGAGGTCATCATGTACCGGGCCTATTTGTTTGTGAAGGACCCTGTTTTGTTTTTCCTCAGAGAGCGTGTGATTGTGAACAACCCCGCTCCTGCGAATGACGACGCCTCAAGCCATGTCGCCGCTGAAGAGCATGAGGCCCTCGAGAATGACGGCCCCATTTTGAATGCCCTCACGCTCGCTCGCCGCCCTGGTCTGGATAGTGGGAGCACGAGCACCAACACCGACTCAGAGATGAGCCAGTCGGAGTGGGAAAGATGGAGTGCTTTGAAGATGCAAGTCCAGCATGAGCGTGCTCAGCAACCTTGGAGGCTGCTTTTGGCCGCTTTGGATGACCGGGCAGGAGACCTTGATCCTGCCACTCGTGCTGCTTTGACTGCTGAGTCATTCACGACTCAAAGGTGGCGAAAGTTCTGCGAGCTGCTGAAAGAAGACTCGTCCCAGAACTACACGGACGAGCAAATCAAGCAGTGGCATAGGATGTGGAACGACAACCTTTGTTTCTTGGCTGATGTCAACAAGAAGATTGTGAGCCAGCGCCGACGACTGGCTGAATTGGAAGAGAGAGACCACTTTCGCGAACAAGTTCGTCTGGGTGAGAGAAGTGACATGATGAGCCAGACCCCGCTCACATGTGTGACAGGTGAAAAGCCTCGAAAGCTACCAGCCCGAGAACATGGAGCTTGGCTGCACGCCAACGAGTTCTCTGGAAATGTTTGAATGTGGAATGGCCCCCTTTTGAATTTCTTCAAGCGTACACCGGTAAGTCCATTGCAAAAAGCTTTGGCCCGTGTCAATGTGCGAATGCTCATTCATGAATTTTACATGTCAGGATTTGCAATGTGTGTTTTCGCCGCATCCGCGGCCATCTCATTTGTTCGACGCCTTTAGGGCCCTTGAGACCACCCGTGGCTCGCCACCTTGGAGAAACCGTGCGTTGCCTTCGCGCACCACCTTCGTTTGTTGTTAGCACGTGGACCTCGAGAGCTACGTCGCTTTGATAGTCGGCGATGGGAAAGTCGTCTGAAGGCCTTGTCCAGGCCCAGAATACCGAGAAGAGAAAGAAAGGTGTTTGCGCGCAAATGGCCAAATGCTTAGATGAGGGCGAGCTTACCAGTCATGGTGCTGCATCCCTGAAGGGGAGATTAGGCTTTGCTGAGGGGCAGTTGTTCGGACGAGCGACGAGGAGACTCATCAACGAACTGGGGCAGCATGCACTCCGTCCCCCAAAGAACAACAAGATTTCAGAGCCGACAAGGCGCGCCTTAGAGATGGTGGCGGATCAAGGGCTCACCGCTGCGCCGCGAATAGCTGACTCAGACACAAGCGAGGTGTACTACATCTTCACCGATGCAAGCTTCAATAGTGAAACCAAGAGCGGAGGAATCGGAGGTGTTCTGGTCAACGGCAACGCTACTGTTGAGCAGTGGTTTGGAGACACGGTCACCAAAGAATTCTGTAAGTCGTTCATGGCTGAGGAGCAGAAGCAGGCAATAGGTGAGTTAGTTAGAGTCCTTTGCAGTGTTGGTGGCGCTTCACCTTTGGGGGAGAAAGCTGGCTCGCAAACACGTTGTTATCTTTCTCGACAATGAGGGGTGCAGGTATCTTATCCTCAAGGGATACGCCGCCAACAGAAATCTCCAGAGCATTGTGCACAACATTGCCAAGCAGCAAGTGGACCACTGCATCCTCCCATGGTATGCCAGAGTTCCAACAGAATGCAACTTGGCCGACTTTCCTTCTCGATCGACCCCGCATGAAATGCTGCCTGAGGCCTTGAGGGCTAGGCTTCCAAGCTTCGAAGGCATGTGGTCAGATAAGAGCTGTCTTTGAGAAGGCCCAAAGAAGGGGGAGGCCAGGAGGGCCTTCAGATAAGACCTTGCTATCCCCCGTTGGAAAAGAAACTGCTGAGCTTTTTCTTGTGTGCACTGATTTGAGTTGACTGTCATGTTTGTAATGAATGGTGCGAGAAAGAAATAATATGGGCAGTTGGCGAAGTCAACAAACTATTTATTTCTTAAGAGCTTCCTTGTTTTGCAGTGATGGAAAACAAACTTGCATTCATTCAATCATACCTCTTTGGTTCCAGGGTAGTGGAGGGTGGGTTTCCGCTTTTCTTTGTCTGACAAAATTTATGTTATGCAAACGCAGGCATGTCTGTGTGGATTTGCCCTCGCCAGGCAGGGTGGATCCCTTTTCGCGTGATTTCACTAAGAACTTGTGAGACCTGGAATTGATTTGGTTTGATGATGATTTTGGCTCCTCACCAGCCCTGCTTGAGCAACGAGACTGAACTTGTCCTCGCTGGAGGTTGGCGAGGCTGGATGTTGGTGATGTTTTCCTACTCACTGACGTGAATGCATAGAATCACTCATGTTTGAGGTTCTTCCACGGGGGGACCGCCCCAAGTTATTGAGAGCCACCAGCCAGTCCCATCGGTAGTGTGTGATGTTAGGAGGAGGATCTGTGAGACGGTCCGCGTTTCCGAGGCCATGGCAGTCCTCTTTGTCATGGCGCTGCTCGGCTTGGCCGATGCAGATGGATCCAGCCTGCTTCAGACGAGATATTCACCTGGTGAAAGTGAGAGACTTGGAATTGATGAAGATGTTGCAAAACACTCCATGCATGGAATCTCCATATACATTGAACCCAAAACATCCACCCAAAAGTCCTTAAAATATGGTAAATGGAGTGTTTGGGCCGGGGTTTGTCTCAAAGAGAGTGGGCCTGCTTACCAATCATCAAATTGGAGAGTGATCGACTTTGAAAGGGAGTTTCATCAAATGCATTCAGCCCATGAACGCATATGAAAGCGCAAGTTTCGCTGGGTGAGAGTGAGACAAGTGGAATTGATTGGCAGAGATGGTTCCGAAACAACCACCCAAGTATATAGTTATGTCCCATGGACACCAATGCACCCCGGATGCGTGCTTCTTTTTATCCCGTTCACTTTCAAGCAACCACCCCGTCTTGGGCTCTTTCGCACAAGAAATTGAAAAATGTTTCCCGACTTGTCTCGGAGTTCAACAGTTCCCCCCCGCACTGTCCACTGGGTGCACCGGACGAATGCCAAGGAAGGATCTGAAAGGATGCTTGTCCTTCATCCACATTCCAAAGACCATGGGTGGTTCCATCGAGTGTTTGGGCGGCAACTGGCGGGTAAAGTAGTGGTACACCAGCAGTTCCATGCTTGGGCGGTTCTTCAATTAGGATGTTCTACGTACACTGGGGCAATGCCCGCCGCCCTGACATAAACCATCAGGTGGTGTTTGGAATGGCTGACTTGGAAGGTGAACCCTAGCTCTCTCCCGGCTCCGTGTTTTTCTAAGCAGATCATTTGATTCGGTGCGATCATTTCTTTGATTAGCTTTGCTTGATATGGTTTTTCATGGCGATTCGATACCAGTGCGGGTGTGCCACCAAGAAGCACTGCGTCGCCGTCCCAGGTTGGCTCGGCTTCGTGCTGCCGGCCTACTATGGACAAACACTAACTATTGCCTGGGACGACTTGAAGCGGCGGGGCATCATCGAGAAGAACCTGGAGCCCAATGGGGCACATGCCACTTGATTTCGGCCTATGACGAATGATAACTCAATTTTCGAATGTTTTGTTGATCAACCACCTGAAGACGATGTAGCTCCGTGCGATGGGTCAAATCTTTTTCTCAGATAGCGAGGGTAGCGAGAACAATGGGGTTCTAACTTCAAGCATAGGAAGAGGTGTGCGTGCTGGTGCCACTGCAGGGCACTGCTGCCAGATGTTTGTGGCAGTGTGAGCTTTTGAGCCTGCATGTTGGTGCTGCTGGAGGGTGCCGCTGCTGCTGCCAGATGTTCGTGGCAGTGTGCGCTTTTGGGGGCTGGGCAGGTCTAAGATTCAAGCTAGGGTGCTGGCGCCCCTGCAGGGTGCCAGATGCGTGTGGCGTCTGTGGCTTGAGCCTGTGTGCTGTTGCCGCTGTACAGGTGCTGCTCCAGGTTGCTGCTGCGGGATGTCGGTGGCCGTGTGCTCTGTGGAGCGTGGGTGCTGGTGCCGCTCGCTGCACACTGCCGCTGCAGGGTGCATAGATATGGCGCTTTGAAGATTGTCAACTTCAAACAGGTCAGCCTGGGTCGTAGAAGCCGAAACAGACAAAACATCTGGAAGGCCCTTATCTTTATTCCTAAAAGCAGCTATTGGGGTTCTTACTGCAAGTCCTGACTTGTAGTCCCTCACAAGGTTTTGATGGTCACGCGTGGAACGAACAATTTTAACATTCTCCTGTGAGATTGTTGGCGCGGCCAGGCGATGCTAACATCCCGTGCTCACACGTGCAAGTGAACGAGCACCATGGTATGCATTGCTCCTTGGCCTGAACGAGCTGAGTTTTGTTTTTTTAAAGGACATTTACCTGTGCTTGTCCAGCAGATTTTTCTCCAGATTTCCTCTCCAGTTGTCGCTGCTTTTTCTTGATCCAAAATCAGCCCAGGCTCGCAACCTGACCTTTTCAATGACACCTGGTGCTCTGCTTGGCATTTTCCTCCGAGTTTTGATCCACAGCTGGTGAGCTACTACGCCGCCACTTGGACAAATTGTCCTGGCAAGAGACCCCAAACAGTGTTATGTAGACATGCAAGGGTGAATGAGCGAACTTACGCACGGAACATCTACCCGAAGCTTCGATCATTGGATCAATCTTCGATTCTGCCGCAACTGCGGTTCTGATCCCCAGCTCGGGGTTCCAGATCAAATCTTGTAGGATTGATGTTTGGAGCAGATCAGTGGACGGTCAGTTCAGGCAGTCTCCGACCAGCGGACCATCGGAGGATTGAGCATAGGAAGAACTGGCCGCCTTTTATGACTTTGTTTGGTTTTCCTCCTGCAGCTTCCTGCTTTTTTAGGTTTAATGTTTCTGCAGTTTTGAAGTATGTGAGTCAACTTCAAAAGAGAACACATGGGATAACAGATGTGGGAACACGCGAGCGAACGAGAGCACAGTTTGAGAGCGTGCGCCTGCCAGCACACACGCAGACACGAGAGCGCACGAATGAGTGCGCGCGTGTGTAAGAAAATGAGTGCATGAGGACGCCTGTGAGAACGCGCAGATGAGAACACACATGAGAGCACTCATACATGAGTGTGTGTGCGTATGAGACAGGCAAAGCACCATATGGCCCCACACTTGGCCCCACAGGTCAGCACATGTTTGAGTGAGCGTGCTTATGGGAGCACGCGTAAACGAGCGTGCCTGTGAGAGGACACACTCTGACATTGGTTTGCTGTTAACTCAATTCCCACGTTGAGAAGGAAGGTGAGGGAACCGCAGGGTGAAAAGGTCCGCGCACTTGAAATGTTGAACAATGGTTGTACTCAGCTGGCAAACTCTCGCGCGACAGGCGGCAACTCACGAGCGGCAGAGAACTGCGGTGGGAAACCTGTTGTGGGGAGTAGCATGAAGGACCATGGAAGCAAACCGACAGTGAAAAAGCGTGGTCAACAGTTCCTTGGCAGGTACAAGAGCAGGTGTCCCAGCTCTCTTCCAACTTATTTCCGTAGCTTCGTTGGCACGGACGGGAAATCAGTCTCCGTGCCCCCTGCATACGTGGTGGAAAAGAAAGTGAGGCGTTGGACACACACACGGTGCCGCTTTGCGGCGCTCTCGCGGTGAACCTGAATAGATACCTAAAAAGCCTTAGAAACAAAAGAAAGAAACACAGAAAGAGCAGCGCTAAGAGGGCAAGAGAGAAAGATAGGAGTAGAAAAAAGTGAATACTTAGCCCTTGACTGGGGCAGGGAAACGAGCCTCAAGAACAACCTAAAAAGCCTGAGAGAAAGCCCAAGAAACGACCGAAAGCGTAAGAAAGAAAGGAGGGGGCAGGGAGGGGGTGTATGTAGCATGTGTGTGTCCGTGTGTGTGTGTATGACTACTTAGCACCCTAGAGTTACTGACTACTTAGCCGATGCGAATTAAATGCAATAGTTAGGGAGCGGGACTTTAGTCTTATACCGCCCGGGTAGAGAAGACTAGAACAGGAACAAAAAAGGGAAAGGCACCGACACACAAGTGTGTCGAGTACCATTTCCCTGTGTTGCCCTGATTAGGTGGGGAGTAGAACCCGGCGGGGGGGGGGAGGGTAACATGCCTGACCTCAAGTGGAATTCCGTTTTTTAGCCCGGCGGCTATGGTTGTTCACAGTGAAAGCCCGGCGGCTCTTTGTTCAGACAATTCAGTAGTGAAACAAAGTCAGTTAAGAAAATCCAACGAGTGGTGGAAACAAAGAATCAGTGACACGAATTCCGGAATGATTGCAGCGCCTCCTTGCGGAGGATCACACCCAGCACCCAAGTGGGACGGCTGAGCGGTTCACACTCTGACATTGGTTTGCTGTTAACTCAGTTCCCACGTTGAGAAGGAAGGTGAGGGAACCGCAGGGTGAAAAGGTCCGCGCATTTGAAATGTTGAACAATGGTTGTACTCAGCTGGCAAACTCTCGCGCGACAGGCGGCAACTCACGAGCGGCAGAGAACTGCGGTGGGAAACCTGTTGTGGGGAGTAGCATGAAGGACCATGGAAGCAAACCGAAAGTGGAAAAGCGTGGTCAACAGTTCCTTGGCAGGTGCAAGAGCCGGCGTCCCAGCTCTCTTCCAACTGATTTCCGTAGCTTCGTTGGCACGGATGGGAAATCAGTCTCCGTGCCCCCTGCATACGTGGTGGAAAAGAAAGTGAGGCAGAACCCTGAGGAACAGGGGTTGACACACACACACATACATTAAAATATATATAGAGCCCATGCATTTGAGCGCATGCATGGGAGAACCCATGCAAAAGCACACAGACACACACACACACACTTAGCATGAGTGCTCTGCCGAGCGTGACTTCAGACAATTCGCGGTGAGCATTAGCACTTTAGCGTTACTGCATGTTACTGCAATTCAGACCTTGACTGAAAGGAATTGCTGGGTCGGTCGAACAGAATGTTTGAACAGTGCATTGAAATTACTGTAGCACTTTAGTGTTACTGCAGATTAACCTTGACTAAAAGAAATTGCTGAGTCGGTCGAACAGTATTGTTTAACCAACGATGCATGGGTGAAATCTGCAGGTACGCAGTTGGACGTCTCCAACTGTATCACAGGTGACTGATGAGCGTCTTTGTTAGCGCCGGTCTCATCAGCACCCCCGGTGCCCCCTGCTGCTGCACAAGGTGGAAACTCAGCGAAGTAGAGTAGAGTAAAGTAGATTAGTGCCCCGTTGGAACGGGGGTTGACGCACACAAGAAGCCGAAACGGCGCATCTAGCAAGATCCAGTGCAAGCGCTTTTTGCTGGAAGGCCGCAACGCTGCAGCGCAAAGTGTGCTTTTTCTGTTTCTTCTTGCCAGGGGTGTGGAGGGGTGTTCGGGCGTGCGTTGACTAAACGAGCCTGGATGTCACCTAACAAGCCTGAAGAAAAGAACAAGAAAACACGAAAAAGCGAAAAAGCAAGGAAAGAAGAGAAAGGTGCGGGGGGGGCAGGGCGTGCGTTGACTAAACGAGCCTGAAGGTCACCTAACAAGCCTGAAGGAAGAAACAAGACAAACGAAAAGGCAAAGGAAAGACAAGAAAAGGTGCAGGGGTGTGGGGTGGGGGGGACGGGCCCATAGGCACTGGCCGAGAAGCCGAAATCGGCGCATATAAGGTGAATACTTAGCAGAACCTAGGAGTACTTAGCAGTCTAATTAAAACTTGGAAAGCTTCCGTGGTGAAACAAATTCAGTGAGTTCTGCAGCTTGGTTCAGGGTGGATTTCAGTAAGCTCTGCAGCGGTCCTTCACGAGTGCCGTGTGAAACACTTCCATCAATCACACTTCGAGCATCAAAATTCAGCAGGGAAATTCAGTCAGAGGTTTAAAGAGGACTACACATCGATTCTCCTGTAGAAAGGAGGTGAAGATCAACGCAGTAACGGCGCCCCGTAGGGTTCACACAGCTTACCACAGTGGGAAGAAGCTGCGAAACACACTTAGGATGAGTGCTCTGCCGAGCGTGGCTTCAGACAATTCGCGGTGAGCGTTAGCACTTTAGCGTTTCTGCAATTTAGACCTTGACTAAAAGGAATTGCTGGGTCGGTCGAACAGAATGATTGAACAGTGCATTGAAATTAGCACTTTAGTGTTGCTGCATTGTAGAGCTTGACGAAAAGAAATTGCTGAGTCGGTCGGAAAGTATTGTTTAACCAACGATGCATGGGTGAAATCTGCAGGTACGCAGTTGGACGTCTCCAACTGTATCACAGGTGACTGATGAGCGTCTTTGTTAGCACCGGTCTCATCAGCACCCCCGGTGCCCCCTGCTGCTGTACAAGGTGGAAACTCAGCGAAGTAGAGTAGAGTAAAGTAGATTAGTGCCCCCTTGGAACGGGGATTGACACACTTATGATTTTGCGTACTCAAAGCGGTGCCACACGCCAGCCTAAGTAAAAACCGCCTAAGGTGCCAGGTACAAAACATCACCAAATGACTTTCTTCAAAGTGACGAGAATCCTACAAACCTCCAAGCTCAAACTCCAAGCTCAAAACAATTGCGTGACTGCCGATGCAAACAGGTGCGATGGCTGGAATTCTTGTTCCAGTTGCAAGCAGGGCCCACAAGGAAATTACTCTGGTAAAAGTGCAGGTACGTCATCAGGCGTCCCTGATGATATCCTGGGATCGTATGAGGAGCTTCGTTGGATGGAGCCTCATACGTCCTCTCCATCCCCCTGCTAAAAACAATTCAAAAAGAATCCCTGTGACTACAAGGGGCGCCCCCCCGAGGGGGGGCCAAAAAGGCTGAGGTCAGGACGTATGTGCATGTGTGCGCGCGCGAAAGTCAAAACGATGAAGACATGACAAGAGGACGGGACGGGACAAAGGTGCATGTGGTCGTGATGAAAGGGGAACCAGGTGCACAGGGACAAGCAATGAAACACACCTCATTAAATTTCCGATAAAGACCTGGGCCACCTAAAACCAACGTTTTCAGTACGTGTGTAGTTGTGCACGTACACGCTAAGGCCGGGACCGATGTGCGCGCAAACGAAAGGAAGGATGAGATGAAAGACATGAAGACAGGAGGACATGAAAGAAGAGAGGAGAAAAGAGGTGTGTAAAGGGGAACAAGGAACCGCCTAAAAAGACCTCGCCTCGTTTGCATGTATACGCTGTGTGTGCACGTAAGAATGGGACAGGTTCCAACGAACCTCAAAAAGCTTTGACCGCTGTGGTCACCATGTGCCCTGCCAACGTGGCTGGCTGCTTAGACCGCTGCGGTCACGTAAAGGCATGAGCCAGCTTGTAATGCAATAACCCAAACCTTGGCAAATAACTTTGGGCGCAGGGGCAAAGACAAACACCCGTTCGACGGGACCACAGGGGGCACTCCGCGGGCTCACCCTGGACTCCCAGTGGGAGAGACACACTTATGTCTTTGCGTACTGAACTGAAAGCGGTGCCACACGCCAGCCTAAGTAAAAACCACCTAAGGTGCCAGGTACAAAACACCACCAAATGACTTCCCTCAAAGTGATGAGAATCCTACATACCTCCAAGCTCAAACTCCAAGCTCAAAACATTTGCGTGACTGCCGATGCAAGCAGGTGCGATGGCTGGAATTCTTGTTCCAGTTGCAAGCAGGGGCCACGAGGAAATTACTCTGGTAAAACTTCGGTAAAACTGCAGGTATCAGGCGTCCCTGATGATATCCTAGGATTGTATGAGGAGCTTCGTTGGAGGGAGCCTCATACGTCCTCTCCATCCCCCTGCTAAAAGCAATTCAAAAAGAATCCCTGTGACTACAAGGGGCACACACGCACACAAGAGCGAGCGCGCGCACGCACGCACGCACACACTTATGGAAATGCGTACGGACTTGATTGCGTTTGCCTTGCGCCAACCTACGTAAAAGGGTCCTGAGTTAAGCAAGGTGAGTAGGTTGGGGACCATCACCTCTAGGTTGGAGGCCGTTGCATCTAGGTGGGTGGCGGTTGGAGGCCAAAGCTAGTAGGTTGGTGGCGTGCACAAAAACGCACAACGTGACGCGTTGGAGGTCATCCCTAGTGCGTTGGAGGCCAGGGCCCCAAGTTGGGAGGCCAATGCTAGTAGGTGTGTGGTATGCGCAAGAATTCAAAACTCAAAGCGCGCAAAGCAACGCGGTTGGAGGTCATTGCTAGCACGTTAGAGGCCATCGCCCCAAGGTTGGAGTGGCAAGTGCAGACAAGAACGCAAAACTGCGCAAGACTGAAAGCTGCGCAAAGCTTAAAAACTGCACAAAGCAACACGGTTAGACGGTCAGAGGTCATCGCTAGTACGTTGGAGGCCATTGCGCCAGGTTGGAGGCCAGCGTTACCAGTTTAGTGGGTAGAAGTAGGGTAAAAGCCCACAGACAAGTCTCCCGACGAACCCTTCCTCCTGTTACCCAAGAGAGTAGAGCAGGTACGTGGGACTGGCCAAGTCCCAGATCCCACGATATCGCCCAGCTTCTTTGGTCAAGGTTGGTGATATCGCGCCTCGGCCCCCTGCTCGCAACCAACGGGTTCCTTGTGATTCCAAGGGTTACACGCGCTTTGACAATGGGTTTGCAGTCAACTCAATTCCCACGAAAATGGACGCAAACGGCAAGGCGGCTGGGTCAGTGGAAGTGAAGGTGTTTAACGAAAAGGTTTGCGTGACTGCGGACTCTAGTTACTGAATACGTAGCGAGTGAAACCTGTTTTGGAATCTATCGTGAGAACGACCATGGAAACAAACCAAGAAAGTACACAGCGTGAACAACAGTTGTTTTGCAGGCGCACAGAGCTGATCACGCTCTGCGTCCCCCTCTTGTCCACAGCTTCATTGCGTGTGGTAGGACAGGAGGGCCACGCGCCCCTGCAAACAAATCGGGTTCAAACTCCTCGAAACGGAGGGTGACACGCGCGCGCGCACACGCACACACACACACACACACCCGGCCGCTTCGCGGTGCTCTCGCACAGCGCCTGAAATAGACACCTAAAAAACGTTAGAAACGAGAGAAAGAAAAACAGAAAGAGCAGCGCTAAAAGGGCAGGAGAGAAAGATAGGGGTAGCGAAAGGCGACTACTTAGCCCTTGACTGAGGCAGGGAAACGAGCCTCAAGAACCACCTAAAAAGCCTGAAAGAAAGCGCAAGAAACGACCAAAGACGTAAGAAAGAAAGCGGGGGGCAGGGAGGGGGTGTATGTCCATGTGTGCGTCGGAATACTTAGCGCTCTAGAGTTACCGATTACTTAGCGGAAGCTAATTAGGTGCAATAGTTAGGGAGCGGGACTTTAGTCTCAAACTCCCCGGGTAGAGTAGACTAGAACAGGGACAACAGAGGGAAAGGCACCGACGCACAAGTGTGTCGAGTACCATTTCTCTCTGTTACCCTAATTAGAGGGTTGGTAGAGGGAAAGCTCCGAAACGAAAAGGCTCCGTAAACCCGGCGGTATCAAACCTCCGTAAACTCGGCAGTGTTGTAGCAGGAGGTTCGTGGGGTGAAACATTCAATCCAAAAGTGATAATCCAACGCATGCAGAAAAAGCTGAGTCAATATGTGATTCACGATGGCTTCCGCGCCTTTGTTGCGAGAGGATCACACTCTGCACCCAGTGGGACGACAGAGCGGCGCACACTTTTGACAATGGGTTTGCAGTTAACTCAATTCCCACGAAAAATAGACGCAAACAGCAAGGCGGCTGGGTCAGTGGAAGTGAAGGCGTTCAACAAAAAGGTTTGCGTGACTGCGGACTCTAGTTATTGAATACGTAGCGAGGGAAACCTGTTTTGGGATCTATCATGAGAAGCGCCATGGAAACAACCAAGAAAGTAGACAGCGTGAACAACAGTTGTTTTGCAGGTACACAGAGCTGATCAGGCTCTGCGCCCCCCTCTTGTCCACAGCTTCATTGCGTGTGGTAGGGCAAGAGGGCCACACGCCCCTGCGAACAAATCGGGTTTAAACTCCTGGAAACGGAGGGTGGCGTACGCGCACACACACACACTTATAGAAATGCGTACTGACACGGTTGCGGTTTGCCACATGCCAGCCTAAGTGAAAAACGTAAGGGGCCAGGATGCGTATACTAGGCTGAAATGACAAAGGACTTGTGAAAACTACCTCCAAATTGCGGCGGCTAAGTCATGAAGGTTTAGCCTAACCCCCACAAGTGTTTATGTCATGAAGCAAAAGCTTGGAAAAACCTCAAAATCAGAGATGCCAGAGGTTGTCACCAAAGATCCTAAAAACAGTTGATTTTATATTGACAAGCATCATGACGTACGACTTTGGTATCTAAACAATGAATAAACCATCGAGAGATAGGAATTTGAGAGCAAAAACGCACAAAGGCAGACTTAAAGCAAAAGATGATCCTATGACATGTGGACTTTCATTAGCTCTAGTCTTCCAGGAGCATGCCCCCCACCACCCCCCCCAAAAAAAAATGAATGCAGTTGACGAAGTTGACAAAGAACTTATTTAATCGAAAC
>CAXAMN010011891.1:53955-66368 GCA_963970005.1 Durusdinium trenchii
CCCATCGGAGCACACACATCACGCAGCCCTGCCAAGCAGTTTCGCGAGTCCAGCCCCTCCAAACAATACCCCCTCACACGCCAATCCCAATGTGACAGCGACATTCACCTCTACCACAACTCACGACCTCACGATTCCCTGCGCCTGCCACGAATCTTTCCGCATCCACACGTCTAACGCGCACAAAGTACTGCGCCTGCCACGAAATGTCACCTCCGTCACACCTCGCAACCTCACGATTTCCTGCGCCTGCCACGAGAATCGCACTTCCACACCTCAAAATCAGCACAAAGTACTGTGCCTGCCACGAAAAGTGAGAAGATCATCTCACGTGAGCTTCAACAAAATTTGCACCACACCACACGTTTAGAATGATTTCGACCCGTTCTGAGCACACTCCCATCCACCAAAATCGCCATTTCAGCTGAGACTTGTCACGAAAACAGAGCTTCGATGCCACACCCTGAAACGCAAATCCCAATGGCACGGCCACATCCAACACCCAAAAACACGACTCTCCAAACGCTAATCCCAATGGAACTGCGCAGTAAACTGCGGATCTCTCAAACCACTGCGCCTGTGCAGCGAAATGCATCACGCTTCTTGCGCGACATGTCATTCTCATGCAAATCACAATGGAATAGCGTCGCAAACTGACACGTGACACATCCATGAAAAGTCACTTACAAAAGCTTCCCCCAATGGCAGCGCCTTAGCGTCCTACTGCGAACGGTTGCGGACGGTTGCGAACGGTTGCGGACGGTTGCGAACATAGAAACAACGGATCGCGAACAAGACTCTACCCCCAGACCCCCAGAGTTAAACGAGAACCCTTCGCTACGCATTCGGGAAAAGTGTAAGGTAGTGAATCAACGGATTTTGTGTGATTTCAAAGGTTTCACACACAAACACACATGTGAGAAAGTAGCGTGTGACAGCCCACACGACTTGCCTCATGCCCCAGGTAGGTGTTTGGGTGTTCGCGTATTTTTTGTCAGTAGGAACATGGATGAAGGTGGAAGGCGTTTCCCCTGTGAAAGTTGCTTTTGTGTGATCACTATCGGCCACTTTTGATTTTTCCGTGGTGACAAGTCACGAAAGGTAGCTTGAGCTACCTGAGGTTTCCTTGCTTTAGCAATAAGTATTACGCTCAGGATTTGGTGATTTGCATTGAGTTTGGTCGTGTAAGACTGGATTCTGTTCGATGCCCCCCCTGGACCAAATCCGTCCTGCGCCGTCGCTGGTTGGGTCACATCCATCCACCTTTGACGCCGTCGTGGACTTTCTAGCAGGGTTACTTGTGATTGCTTGCTACCTTCCCTGCACCCCCTCCTCTCTCAAGTAGTAGTAGTAGTAGTAGTAGTAGTAGTAGTAGTAGTAGTAGTAGTGACAAGAATAGGCTGGCTGATCCGCCCGTGACTCCCGAGGATATCTGTGATTCTTTTTGCGTGGTGCGTCACCCGCTGGACCGCTTCATAAGCCAATATCGATATTGGCGGAAAGTGGCGCCACGTGAAGGCCCAGGCTGTGGGACGATTTCGGTTTTTCAGTGGACGTCCCATTGGGGAGTTTTTTTATCAGCTAGTTTGAGGCTTTTGCAGTGCCGAGCAATTGGAACTCTTTGCCATGAAGGGCCTGGCGAAGCAACTCAATCTCCTGGCAGAAGATTGCCATTTGGTCCCCCAGGCGTACGGGTGCACTTCGCGCGCAGACATTGCTTGACATTGACTTGACCAATGTCGTAGAGAAGGGAGGAACAATTTTTCCGCGCAGAATTTACATAGTTTTTGTTGTAATTCTTGAGAGTGGAAATAGGGTAACATCAGGGCAGCAAGGATAACCCTTCTGCAGAGCGCTACACAACGTGCTGTTGGAAGATTACAACCACACCGAGTTATGCTTCAGCACCTTCGGTGCGAGTGGAGTTTGTTGCCTCTGACGCAACAGTTTAACAATTCGGAAGCACACGGAAGGACCCAAACAGCATGCCTTTCGGGTCCAGGTCTATTACGCCTTCCAAGATGGAAATCCTCAGAGCAAAAGAATATGCCGCCATGTGCTGAATATGACAGACGCAGCGGAACAGTTCCCCAAGTTGATGCAGCGCTACGGCTTGGAAAATGTGACGCTCGAAGGTGTCCATGAACATGATCCGGACGATGGGTGTGGTGAGATGCTTGGAAGGATTCAGCAAAGAGTTCTGGAACGACCAGCTTGCAGTGAAGGTAGGGCCAGTAGCCAGGAAAAAAAGTGTCATAGGTAGGTGTGGATGTTCTCTAAACTTTATGTAGGACAAAAAGTGTTCTCAGTGACGCCTGATTTATATTCAATCATTTAAGGTAGGCAGGGTCGTGATGAGGAATTATTTGGGAAGCTTCAAGTCAATGTCTCCCCGATTTTTGAATGCTCAAGCCAAACTGGGGAGACACCCCTGAGGAGCAGTGCCGCTGCTGGTACCTCAGGTTAAAATTTTCTTCAGTTTCCTTTGCTGCCATGGCCAGTGATGATGCACAGAAGCGCCGCGCTGTCGAGCAAGCCAAGCTCGACCGGTGGTGCGCAGCTCATCGCATTCAGGCGGCTTCTGACCTGGCCTTCTACTTCGTGACCTATGAGGAGGCCTTATTGGAGGGGCGAGCTGTGGCCGATAGGCACGATGCGAGGTCGAAATTGGTGCTGGCGCCCTTGTGCGGGACCTTTTCCGTCGTGAGCAGGTTTGGCTGTGCCCAGGCCAACTACATCGCCAACTTTGACGCCGTAGCCTACTCCATCTTTTGGCGGGCCCGTCAGGCCCAGCGCCCAGGGCCACCTGTCGGGTGGCCCTGCTGGTGGCGCCATGTCCTTCTTGCCCCAGCTCATGGCGATCCTCTTGGCGATCGAGCCCCCGCCTGCCGAGCGCTTCGCGGAGTTCACAGCCAATTTCGAGGCAAGGCTCAAGGGCGTGCTACAACGGGCGGAGGCCGCCACGGTGAAGCGGGCCCTTCACACATGGCAGGAGCTGCAGGGGGTACTCGCATCCGCTGGAGTTGCGCAGCAGGACAAGCACCTGCTGGCCACCTTTGTTCGGCAGCATGCTGCACCTACTCGGGCCTATACCGCGCTGGGATGGTTGGTCCGTAACTTGCGCCTGCCGTTCGACATGTCGGAGGTCACCAAGCCTCGGGCTGGACTGGGAGCACGCCTCGGCCAGGGGCAGGCCCAAGCCGCTACATTGGAGCCGTCTATGGTGTTTCACCTGTTGGGCACGCTGGAGCTGACGGTTGCTAATCCCCACTGGCCTTTGATTTTCTGCGCCTAAGCTATGTGCTTCGGGGTCGTCCGGTACACGCACCTCCAACGCAGTTATTTGGTGGGGGGCAATGGGGGCATCCTGGTCTTCTGGTGCACGAAAGGCAAGACTGGGAGCCGTGGCGGCTTAGCATGGAGCGTGCCACGCTATTGCGGCGCTTTGGATCTGTTGCAGGTGTTGGGCAACCACCTCAACAAGGTGCGGCCTCACTCTGGAGCTGCCTTCCGGCGATGGCACTGGTTGGGCTTCGATTCTTCTACTGCTCAACCTGTGGGGGCGGCCCAGTTCATCCGTATTTTGCGCCCACACTTGAGCGCCGCCATGGATGTCACAAGCTTGTCCTCGTACTCCTTTCGCAGAGTCCTTCCAACGCTGGCAGGCTATGTTGGGCTGTCCGAGACCGAACGCCTCGCTCTTGGTCAATGGACTGACCAGTCTTCCAATCTTAAGACCACGGCGACCACTCCGCTGCGGTATGACTCTCAGAAGCAGCGCCTGGGGCACCAGTTACGCCTCGCTGGATTGCACTTCTTTCAGGACCTCCATATGGCACTGTGGGACGAGTTGCCTGTAGGCTATGCACAGGCGCGCTGGGAGACCTGCGTGGGCGACGCCGACGAGTTGTTGGCGGCTGATCCTCGGATTCGTCTCATCACCACGGACTCCATCCCGGGCATGCCGGTGGTCAAGACTCTACTTCCTGCCCAAGTTCAGGTCATTCAAGCTACTGGTCGTCGCATCACTGCAGCGCTCCGGCGGAAGCGCCCGGCCCCTTCCGCGGCAGTCCGCCCGGATACCGGGCCCCCTCACGGGCCGAGGACAACAGTTTCTACCTTTTCGTTCAACAGTCCTTCACGGCCAGTGAAGCGGGCCCGGGTGGCGTCTCCACCCAAGGCAGCCGCCGAAGGCACCTCCGCCACGGGTGCCTCCCGTGTTGCCTGTGGTTTTGCCTCCATCGACTTCCGCGGCTACTCCATCTTCAAGGGCGCCACCAGCATTACCTTCGACTTCACCTCAGGCATCATCGTCAGCTGCTGTTCCTGGGCCATCTAGTGTTTCCTCTTCCGGCAAGGCTATCCCCCAAGCTCCGCCTCCGGCATCCGAGACTCCCCAACGTTGGTACAGTTGCAGGAGGCCAATGATGCAGCCTTCGATGCCGCGGCGCGTGAGCGCTGGCGTCGACCTGGGCACAGTGGTGCCCCGGAGCCACCTACACTCATCTTGGGGAGGCTGGCAACGGCTCGATCTACCTTGGTGGCTTGCCCACAGGAGGGGCTTTTGGGACCGCCTGTCCCGAGACCTGGTACTTTGCCTCCCTACGCTCCATTGGTCCATTCCACCTGTGACGAGTTGGCCCAGCACTATAACCGCCTCCCTGAAGATGATCGTTCGCGGTTTCGCCAACTACTTCACACTGCTCACCATGAGGCCTGTGCTGCGAGTGACGCCATCAGTTGGCCGGCGCTGCGATGCTTGGGCTTGGAGCTTGGCGAGCTTGTGAAACGGCTCAGCTAGTATCTTGCAGCGGACGCCCGGAGTTTTTGAAAAGGTCTTGGCGCCACTGTGTTTGCTGTGTTAGTTGATTCCCTGACGTCAGGAATTGGACATGTTCTATGGTTTGGCCCTGCAGCCATTCTCGATCTCTGCCGCCACTTGTGTTGCACTCCTCCCTTGGGCATCATGGCCGCTGTCCCAAAGCAGCTTGGCACCCCGGAGGACACCTTCACCGCCTTGGCTCTGCAGTTCAACTTCGACCAGCGCATCAAGGACAAGATCATTGAGCTGGGGATCCGCATGCTAGCGGAATTCCGCCACTATGCCCGCAACGAAGACGAAGTCAAGCGTCTCTTCATTGACGCCGTCAGGGACCCCAGCTACGAAGAAATGCAAGGGCGCCTCCAGTCTGCACGCCTGCGGTTTGCCTGGACGGCCTGTAAGGCCCTGTTGGATTCTGAGCATGCAGCTGCCAGCATGCCGGCTGCTTCCAGCGAGGAAGAAGCTTTGCTGCCAAAGCAGGAGCTGGAGCCTTCTTTCGGCGGTACCACCTACGTCCAGAGCCCCGGCAATTTCCTTCGGACCGCCTCTTGTCAAAGCTCAGTCGTCAGCTGACTCGCAACCAGTTCGAAGTCAGGACCTGTGGACTGTGCGCTCCCTCACATTCCAACGCACCCACAGTCAGAAGCGCCGTCGACTGACGAACAACCTTTTTTACCTGCAGGAGGACGACGACGATGAACCTACAACCAAGTCCTGGCTCTCCTACATGGCCAAGATGGACACGTACTTCCTGGCCCTTGCCATCGTGGGGTGTCGCCCTATCGAGCCGGCGCCGGCTGCGCCTGAGTCGCTCACTACTGACAGCTTGAACTATGTCCAGGCGCCCTACGACGTCTTGCTGTCCTACTCCAGCAGGTGCCATGACCTTGTCCTTCGCACACCCTCAGAGGCAGGCGCTTGCAGCTACTTCAGCACCTCGATGTCGAGGAACGCGGCCAGTGGGCTGCCCGGCGCACCGGAATCGCTACCTTGGGCACGATCGTCAGTGCGGTGATGCGGGAGCTCTGGCTGGCAGGGGCCCTGCCCGCGCCCAGCATTAGCAGCCTCAGGTGGTGCTGCATCGGCTCCGGCGTCACACGCGGCTGCCGGGCAGGTGGGCTCAGTGGTATTCAGCCTCCGTGATGGAACGCAGCTGTGCCAGGCCTTTCAGCGCAACCAGTGCCGCACCAAGAAGAATTGCCAGCGCGGAGCGCATTGCTGCGGTGTCGTGTTGCAGTCTGGACGAGTTTGTGGCTCATTTCAGCACTCACCCACTGGTTGCCCTAAAGCTGCTTGAAAAGAGGGCCCGCTCCTTTGCCAAAAGGGCGAGGCCAGCCTTTGGACAATCCTGTGTTCAATGACTTTCGTTCTTTTCTGGATGAATTGGAGTCCGTTGACATGCGCAAGTCCGAAGATGACATCTTCAGCGGTGTCCATGCCCCCCTGTCCAAGGCCTTTCTGTGGTGCCAGTGGGAGATCATCACACCGATCGACATCGAGATTGATCAGGACCTGGACGTGTCGCGTCCGGCGGTCCGTAGGGCTATCCGGGAGGTCCTTCCAAGAGTGGCCACTATCGCTGGTGCTATGGGTTGCGCTACCAAATCTCGGGCCTGGGAGAAGCGCCCTGGACCTCCTCCCCTACGATCCGAAGAGTTTCCGCGGGGCCTTGGGTTTGGATTCTGTAAATCAGGACCGGGTGGACGCCGACAACTTCTCCAGTGATTACCTGTTGGCGTTACAGCGCTGGGGCCACCGTCAAAACATCGCGTGCCTCCGCGAGAATCCTCTGAGGTCCCTACACTGGTGGGATCCCATTGAGCAGTTCGTGTACCAGGAGGGCGACTGGTTCGACTTAGACTACGATGCTTGTGTCTTCGGCTGGGCCCGACGTAAAGCTCAGAAGTTTCGTCGCAACATCCCTGAGCTTGCCTCCCTCCCTGCTGTCAGGTGCGGACATCTTCACGACCCCAATGAGTGGCGGTCGTCTCGGAGCGGTCAGTTCTCCACCTTCAACGAGGCAGAGTATACACCCAGCTTGGTCTTCACCTTGGCGGTTTGCTGCACAGCCCGACAGGGCTACGGCATTCTGGCCATTCCACGGTTGCCACCCATCGCTACCTCAGGGGACATCAGACCGCTCCTTCACTTTGAACCCTCCGAGCTACGTGAAGACTTGATGACCGTTATGGGCTTCCACTTGGCCTTTCGCCTCCCTTGGAAGACTCCTAGTATGTCCCAACACGCCTGGTTGCAGTTGATGTCTTTCAGAATCGTTCACATCTCACGGACGAGGACGTGTACATTGGCCCTGGCCACTTTTCACACCGTTGGGCACTGACACAATGGCAGAACCCCTTCAAGGCGGGGGAAGGCCGAACGGCTTTGGAAAGTGTCCTCCACTACGCTAGGTGGATTGCTGACCAGAATCACTTATTGGCAGACCTGCACTGCACTCACTTCACTTCAAGAGCCTCGTATGCTACTGCCCCCACAATGTCCTTTGCCACGGTGACATTCTTCGAGCGCTAGCTTGGACAACCTCACGGACAACTTCATCACATGGACGCCGCCACCTTCGATCGCGGGATCACCTCCGGCGGGTCTCGCTGGTTGCGGCTGGCATTCGCCCTGCCAGGGCTGTACCTCTTCGCTTCTCCCAGGAGATTGTCGTCGCGAGCTTCATGGCCCTCTGCCCGGAGGTCAAATGGGACGGTTTCAAATGGCCCATGATTTGAGGACCTACATGCAGAACCGCCCTGACTGGGACGGACACTCGTTCGGACCGCGCCTTGTGGGTCCGTTGGAGCGTACTGCCATCGCCGTGAGCGGCCTTCAGCGGCTGCTGCAGCTAAGGCCTTGCCTCCTATGATCCCCTTCAGTGTAGGGGAGGACACACATTTTGAGTTGGCACTCGAACTTCAACAGCGGCCCACCCCATTTGAATCTACGGGTGTGGTGGACGATGACCTGATTTTTGCAGCGGCGGGGTATTCCGCCCAGGGTGTCAAGCTTCGCGAGGTGCGCCGACGGCTTCAGGAGTTGAGCCGCCGGACGTGGCCCATCACCCACCATCTACAGGCCTATCAGCCACCGGGTATCAGATCCGCTATGCAGGGACGCCACATTGTTTTGATTGGACTCATCATGCTGCTGATCGGCTGGCCCGACACCACCTTTGTGGCAGGTCTGCTCTATGGGTTCTCGGCTGTGGGCTTTTCCCTTCATGTGCCCACCTACAAGGCTCAGCCTGCTCACTATGTGACAGCCGACTCCATCTACCAGGATGCGCCGCAGGAAGCTGACCGCATCATTCGCAGTCTCCGCCCCGGTGAACACGATGCTGCCATTGTACAGGCAGGTGAAGACGACCAAGCCAAGGGCTTTTGCGGCCCCCCTTTGACATGGGCCCAACTTAGCCAAGAGCTCCCTCAATTCCGACTGATCAGACGGTTTTGCATCCAACAACCCTCTGGTAAGCTGCGTGTTATCGATGACGCCGCGGACGCCGGCCAAAGCGCCCTCAGTTCGGACGCGAACAAGCTGGATCTCTGCACGAGCATTCAACCGGGCCTACACGTTCAGCTCTTGTGGCAAGCCGCCTCTTCCTCGTCACACCAGTCGGAACTACTACAAGCCGGTATTTGGTCGGGTGGCGAAGACTTGCCCAACGCTTATCGACGTGTTCCCATGAAACCGGAGCAAAGCAACATGGCCATTGTGGCATACTATGACCACCATGTTGGAGCCCCTCGCTTTCGACGATACTATGGCTCTCTGTTTGGCCTGCCTAATGCAGTATGCTCCTTCAACCGGTTCCCGCGCTTCTTTCAGGCCGCCTGCCGCCGCTTGGCCTACTGCATGACCAGTATGTACTTCGATGACCTGACCATTCAGGATTTGGGCATTATGGGCGGCACGGGTCAGGCCTTCGTCAACAAGCTCGCCAGATGCCTCGGCTCTCCATTTCAAGAGGAGAAGCATCAATCCCTAGCTGCTCAATCCAACCCACCGGGACTTGCAGCGAAGCTCTTTGGATGCCTCGGGTTCTTGACTACAGGGTGTTTTGGCAAACTCGGCAGGTCAGGCCTGCACAGCATTAAGGAGCGGCAATACTCCTCACAGGTCCTGATGACTTCGGAGCTCTACCAGTCCTTTGATCGCATTCGAGCACTACTTCTGTTGAAACCTGAGCGCGAACTTCCCCTCAGCCCCGTGAGGCAGCAACGGTGCTTGGCAGCATCTGATGCTGCGCAAGATCTGCCAGGAGGGCTCGGCAGGGGTCTTGTTCATTGACCCCCATGGCCAACGTCGTGCCTATGTTGTCCACATCCGTCCCGAGATTTTTGATGTATGGTCCCATCATGAAGCCAAGATTGCGCAACTTGAGCTGTTGACAGTTTATATTGGGACTGGCCTACAATGCTTCATCTACCAGAGGAATGCATGGCATATGGTTTGTCGACAATATTGCGGCCCTTATGTCCCTCATCCGGGGGCGAAGCAACAATGACGAGCTGGATTCCATGGCTGGAGCTGTTCATGGCCTCACTCCGTAGTGCTTGTTACTTTGAATGGGTTCAGAGTAAGGACAACTGGTCTGATGGCATCAGCAGACAGGGAGAACAGGACCCATGGTTTCAACGGCATGGTTTCCGACTCTTTCACACCTACCCCCTGCTCATGCTCCTCCAGCTGCCCTACCACCTCATCGCCAAGGTCTTTCAGTTTGTATAAGTGCTTTGGGTATGTTAGTGCCTTGGATGGAGTGCTCCCACAGGGAGAGTGTCAGATGTCAGATGACGCATGCGACGTGGGTCGCTTTTCAAACCAAAGCACGCAGGTACAGACCATACAGACCTGAATCGATTCGCAGAAAAAGGTGGCAGCAGCTGATCTCAGTTGATTGAGCTTAATCGAATATATTCAATCATTTAAGGTAGGCAGGGTCGGTGATGAGGAATTATTTGGGAAGCTTCAAGTCAATGTCTCCCCGATTTTTGAATGCTCAAGCCAAACTGGGGAGACACCCCTGAGGAGCAGTGCCATTGCTGGTACCTCAGGTTAAAATTTTCTCCCACCCTGCCACACCCTTGTTTGCCACCTACATGGCGCTGGTCTAGCGGGTGGCTGACCCGGCATGGTGCCAGTGGAGTCCTTGATCAGATGGTGACAGTCGGTTCACCTCCGGCATCCGCTGTCAGCTTGAGGGCCATTCTATGGTTGTCTTTTTCGTCACCATGGCTACGCTTGCTACGCTTGCAGCCAGGGCTGGCCGCCACATGTGACTGTGACTTGTGCTGTCTGCCGCTGCTGTCCAGTCGTCCGTTTCCGGCTGACCGCCGCCCAGCCATCATACCTGTTCTGGCCGCACTAGGTATTGGTGATGACTGGATTCAGTCTAACTTTACTCAATTGATTTTCAAGGCTCTAGCTAGAGCTGACATCCGTCGTGGCCGTAGGACCGCCCCCTGCGGTATCCTCTCGGTCACACTATACGGATGGAGTGCTCCCACAGGCAGAGTGTCAGATGTCAGATGACACATGCGACGTGGGTCGCTTTTCAAACCAAAGCAGCCAGGTACAGACCGTACAGACCTGAATCGATTCGCAGAAAAAGGTGGCAGCAGCTGATCTCAGTTGATGAGCTTAATCGAATATGATATTGTTTCGTACCTGGAGGGGCTCATAGCATGAAATCCGCCCGTGCTGAAGGTGCCGAGGCGTTGTGGAGGTATCGCGTAAACGGTAAGAATCTTCTGGAGGATTATATAATCCTAAGCGTTAGCTAAGGGGGGCCGTGAATGCACTGGAAATGGTGTGTTTTGCAAGGTTTTTGAAGATTGATAATGTTGAGATTGTATCGGACCAAACGTTCGCGATGCCAGTTATGCCAGCCGGGGGAAAATGCCCTATCGACATTGCGGACGCATGCGCACCCGGGGGAGGCTGCATTATTGACATCGTGGGTGTGTTCGTGCGTGTGTCCTCCCCGACCGAGACACAGACTGACAGACCGAGACAGACACTGAGACAGATAGATTGAGACAGACAGACCGAGACAGACAGACCGAAACAGACAGACCGAAACAGACAGACGCACACACTCAGTGCGGGCTCTGAATAATATGACATGGGGCAGAGGGGCTCGTGTTGGTTCGTAGGTTCTCATGCTTTGCCATGGTTCTTCCTAGAGACTCAGTTGTTGGATGTTGTTGTGCACTCAATGGTACCACTGATCAAGAAAAACGTTGTTAAAGGGAACTGGTTTCCCGCGCCGAGCATAAAGGTAAACTGTTATTTTTGTTTTGATGACTTTTTCTGGAAAGCTATTCCGGGACACGGTGTGGTATGTAAAGTGCTTCGGGTGGACAAAGGGCCTTTGAAGAAACAGTGGGGCAGATACACATTCTCACTTTCTCGATGTTTTTGTGGCGATATGTTGTTTTTGGAAATCTTCGAACATGGTACGACGCTTGGTATCCGTTTCCTCCTTGTTTCTGTGGTCAAGGATCGCGCCGACCACGAAGACAATTGAGCTGGTGAAACAGTTTTACCATCAGGACTACACAGCCTTTGGGTTTGTTTGACCATGAGCCTGCTGGGACATTTGGCGCATAGTTTGCGGAAAACTTTGTGAGTACATTTGTGCTTGTTCAAGTCTTACACTCAAGGCGACCATGTTTCACCAAATCTTGCGGGGAAAAACATGCCTTTGTTTTTGCTGCTGCATTTTTGTTTGCTGTGGCGTGGCCTGTACTTTGTTTTTCGCATGCGTCGGGTGCAGCTTGTTTACCCCAATTTTCCCAGATGCACTTGGCGGGCATGCGTAGAATGTCAAACCACACATGCCTGGGCCCGTGCTCAGTGACCAATGCATAGCCCGTCCGGTCACACCGGTCACATTGGTCCAACTGCATAGCCGCGAAGCCTATTTGGTCAGGTCAAACTCTTCCAAGTGGCCACTGTTACTAAACTGTTACTAGTAGTTTCTTGTTATTGGTAGCGATGGCCTCCACCTAATAGCTTCTAGTTGCTAGTACATCCTCGAGACTCCTGACTCCTTCCCCAAAGTCTCTGCTGGACTCCATCGGGCTGTTTGTGGCGCCATGTGGCGCCCAAGCCCGAGGTGCCCACGCCACGGAGGGAGCTACCAGCAAAACGGAAGCGCATCAAATGCAATCGAGTTGTCGCGCAAGCATTTGGAAGAAGCTTTGGGCGGAGACTCTCAGTGACATTTGCATTGTTCTGCTATGGCAATGCGTTTGGCAGGGGCCAATTGCTGGGTAAAATGCGCGATTGGCAATTGGCGAGTATGGACGATGCTGCAGGGCCAACCGTTTGGAATCAAGTTCTGGCTAGGTGTGCCTCGCGTCATGAATGTGAAAGGCCTATTTGGCCCATTTGTTGATGCCCTGTGCACACCAATGGACAAGAGATCGCAAGCACGATCAGCAGCAACCACATTGCTTCAAACAATGCAGTTTCCGCTTGCCTGCAGGAAGAAATGCACAGCCGACTTCCATGTTGGCCGCAACACGCACACACACTTGAGAAGGGTGCTCCGTGGAGCGTGATTTCAGGTAGCTTC
>CAXAMN010011891.1:66378-78165 GCA_963970005.1 Durusdinium trenchii
ACACACTTGAGAAGGGTGCTCCGTGGAGCGTGATTTCAGGTAGCTTCGCGGTGTGCATTAGCCCTTTAAATTTAGATACTGCAGGAAACAACGTATGAGACAGCGTTGCACTGACTTAGAAATCTCAGCGACTAAACAGTGGAACAGCTTGAAAACAGTTCACGTTGCAGGTACAGGAATGTGCGTCCACATTCCCTTCCGGCTGAATCCCGTAGCTTCGTTGGCATGGCTAGGGAAACAGCTGCCATGCCCCCTGCATCTGTACAAAAACTTGTAGGATAGATTAGAAAAACTAGGGTAGTGTCCTTGGAAACAGGAGTGGACACACACACACACAAGAAGCACCTTTCCTCACCATGGGTCCCAAAGCTTGATAGTGCACAAGACAATGCGCAAGAAACTGCTTGCTTGCTTGGACAAAGAATTTGCATTCGTCTTGGAACTTTTGCATGTGTGGACGCTTTGGCTTACAAAAGCGCTTGGGGTTGGGGCGTGGCCACTTGAGGCTGTGGGCTCTGAAATTTGCATACCGTGTTGTCGTGTGGCTTTCTTTGTTTCAATATTGTGAGCCACTGAGGTCAGGGCCATGCCATGAAATGCGTGCCGCCAAGGAGTGCCGGCTGAATTTAAGCTTTGGTGGTGATTGGCTTGGATTTGCTCAGCGTTAGCGCAGGCTGCCAAAGATGTTCAAAGTGTTTGGGGCTTGGTGCCGTTCCGCTGTTTTTGCCTAATTTGTGTGCACTGGTTTCGTTTTGATAAGTGTTTGTGCAGTTGTTGGCACTACCACTGAGGCAGCAAATGAATTGTCGGAACGGTTGTGCAACCTCGTGACAGATGAGGCACTGATTCAGCTTAATGCATCCAAGGACCTTTGAGGTGAGTCTTGGCCCGAGGGCACCGACATATTGTGTGGTCCTTTGTGATTGAAGTTGGCCAGGTTGCTGGTTTTGCCGCTGGAATTGGCAGCCAACTGCTCGGGGCTTGGTTTTCCGTGTCCGTGTTCGTGGCACAATTCAAGCAGCATTCCCAGTTGCGATGCTTGCGCCCAGTTTGTGTTGAGAGGAATGCAGTCAGATCATGCAAAACCGGGCAGCATACGGTACATGACTCGATTTTCTGAGCGAAATTGCGTTGAACGCGCAGGCCGGCAGAGAGTCAGCAGTCATATTGCGAATATTTGACGAAGCAGGAGCTGGTGGAATGGCAACAGTGCCGACTTTTGTTGTGCCTTTTTACCAAAAAGGTCTGAACATCAACAAAACTATAAGTGCAAGTGTCAATGATTGATCCCAAAGCAGCCCCAGGGCCGGCAATGCAACATAGTGCGCACCTACCCTCTCACTCGTTCGTTGACCATTGCATTTAGCATTGCAGGCGTTGCCGTTGACCAACCAGTTGCTGCGTTGGGCGCTTGGACCGTTGTGGTGCAAGAAGCCATCCTTTTGAAAAGCTCCTAGTAGCGTCCTTGCTCCTAGTAGCGATGCCAGGAGCCCCTAGTAGCTTCTTTGCTCCTAGTAGTAAGGCACTTGTTACTAATAGCTTCTTGTTACTACTAGTAAGGCACTTGTTACTAGAAGCGATGCACTTGTTCCTAGTAGCGTCCTTGCTCCTAGTAGCGTCCTAGGGTGATCTTATGTTATCATTTTGTGGGAGGACTGGTAACGTATGGAACGATGTGGGAATTGCTGAGATGTTTTGTATTCTTGGATCATGCAGTTTGTTTGTCATCAGACATCAGATCAATTGGTGCCATTTCGGAGCAATGCAGGTATGGTGCTTGTGGTGATTATATATATATATATATCTGTTTGCACAGGCTTTATTTGCTGTGATGTGTGTGATCAAGAAGATCCATCCACAGCACTCCTCATGCACTTGGCTGGCCAAGCCTGCAGCCCGTCCACAGCTAAGTGGTCTCCTTTATGTTAGCTGTCCATCAGATCAAGTGGTTAGTGCCGCTTAAGTATATGCATGTTTGAGATTTGAGAGGAGTTGCATCGGCATTAAAGTTCTTGCATACATTTGTGCTTCCCAACTTGTCCTTTTCAATGGCATTTTGACGATTTGGCACCTGGCGATGCCAACGGCATGCCCATCTGGACCATTCGGAACTGTCATAGAAAGCAGGTTTTCGAGAGTGCGACATGAAGGGCTTCCCGCCTTGGTGACACAGGTTGTCCGTCGTTTTTGCGTCAGGTCCTTGGTGTCGGAGATCCGCGCCGCCTTTCCCAAGGACTGGCGGCACGAGATTGCTGCCAAAGTGCTTTTTTGGGGTTGATGACCGGTGCGGTTGGATGGGCAGGGTGCCATGGGGGCTTGGAGGCCTTTGGGCCTCCAAGTTTCGAAGCGTGCTGGCGAAAACACAGCTGTTCGTCAGGTTCCGACCCCACCTGGAAAGCCTAGCGACTCTCCTCGACGTGCAGCGGCCGGGGCTCAGGGATGGGTTTCACACGACCATGGATGGGCAAATGAAGTGCTCATGACAAGTCCGACTAGATATTTGGTGACAACAACTTGTACCCCCAATACGAAGGAAGCACCTGCTGATCACAGGCGTCGCAAGATAACAAATCTGTTTCTTTTTGTCTGTTCCCCTGGCCTGACCAGGGAAGAGCCCGTTTGTCAATCAACGAGCGCTCGCCTTAGAAGTGGCGACACTTGGTATATAAGGTACTTACATGTACTTACCGTATGTCAAAGATGTCCGAGATCCGGTTGCCACTTGATCCGATGTGCCTCTGGAAATCCATTCATCTCTTGGTTTCCAGTGCGAGGTTTTGTGAAATGAGTTAGAGGAGTGGGCAATTTGCTCACGACTTTTAAATTTGTGAGTGGCTAGATTAGATAGTCAGATAGTCAAACACGCCCCAGGCAGGTGCAAGAGACGGAGATCGTCGATGAAGGCCATGAAGATTCTGGGTACTGGAAAAGAAGCTGAAGACATGGCCCAGACTGGCCTGGACAGGCGCCAGCAGCTTTCCAGTGGCGCCCTCGCCCGTCCCAGAGGGAGGCGAGGCAGCTGAAGGAGCTGAAGGAGGTGCTGAAGGAGCGGCAGCGAATGGTCCGTGCCGGGACGATGACCAGACGGGGTCTCACTGGGTGGAAGCATTGAAGCAGGAAGGAGGTTGGGCCCAAGGTGGAGCCACTATCCATGTTTGGATTATGTTTGAGAGGGGCAACCAGGTAACAATAAGAACCAGTTTTTTTTTGCAAGTGGCTGGAGTCCAAGCTGACATTGTTATGCACTTGCATGAAACTGCAATGACAGTTTGAGAGGCAGGAAGGTTGCCTTCTTCTTCCAAACTGGCATGCCAGTCCGGGAAGATGAAGATTTGCAGTTACCAGATGGTGTGACATGTGATCACAAGAGGGCGTAGCTTAACTGGCATGTGATGTAATGTTGGAGGGGAGGGAAGGAATATTGGGCTGCTGGTCACGACCAAATCAGTTGTTTGGGTCAGGCGAAGGGTCTGCGTCGCACTGACCTCAGGTGAAAAAGAAACTGTTTGGGAGGATGTTGATGAGGAGAGAGGAGAGAGGAGAGAAGAGAGAAGAGAGAAGAGAGAGCCACCCGAAAGTTGCCTCCCAAGTGTGGTAAGGGTAGCGTGGGGAGTGCGAGTCCCAACCTTCTAATGAGCCCCTTGCGGTGCCAAGGCTGCCGGCGACCCAGCGCAAAGCTCGCGGGGCCCCTGACTACTGGAGGGGTCATTGAAAGAATTGTCCAGGTTGAGATGGCATCTACCAAACCAAGAATGATTCCAAGTTAGTGAGACCCCTGAGTAGACATCTGTAGATCTCATTGAATGTGCCACTTTGGTCTTCGGCTGGATGTGCCTTTTTTCCTTCCTTTGCACCCGCAAGACGCTGACAAGGCAAGAAGGTCACGTCGGAGATGTCGGACAGACAGAAGGCGGGAACTGGTTAGACAGAAGTTTGTGCCTTGCCCAAGTTGCATATGCCAAGGGCCTGTCTGGGGGAGACAGTCAGGGCAAAAGCGCATACGTATTTTGGATAGGTTGCAGGAAGCATCCTTCTTTTTTTCTCTCTCCGGCATCTGTGAAAAAACAGTGCGCCGCTTGTGCCCCCACCGGGAGCCTTCTTCGCACAGAAGCATTTGCCTCTCCGTCTCATTTTTTAAAAACTGTTTGAGGTACAGCCTTTGACCACAGAGGAGGCATTGGTGCACCTGAGGCCTTGGTGCACCTTGTCCGAGAGGGCGAAAAGAGATGTGGACAATAGGGCTCCGTCCGGCGACGGGCGGTTTTCCGTCAGAAGGAGGTCATCGCCAGACTCAAAAGTGCATAGACCAAAAGATTATATAAGGCAAATTGTCTGTTGGCCCTAGGGGTGTGTAGCGGGATGGAACGGGTGCGCTACTTGAAAAACCTCGGGCTTTGACTCGCTTGCAGATGCTGTCCTTGCGCATTCAGGGTTGCAAAGGCTTCCTTGTCGCAGGGTGATCGTGCCATAGTAATTTTCTGTCCACAGTTGGCCATAGGTGCTCGTTCGGCACCCACCTTAGTGATGTCAAAGACATCCCATCGCCTCGTGACCATGTGTCGTGCAGGAAAGTCGATCGGCTCAACGAATATTCTGGTAAGGACCTTGAGCGCGTTTGGGGCCAAGTTCCGGCGCGCGCCAAGCCATATAATAGCCAGACCAGCTTTGCAACCGGGAGCTTGGACGTATGTGTCTGATATGTTGTCGTTCTTTGCACATTTCCTTTGAAACCCAGAACTCCACATATTAGCAGTGAGAGATTGCGAAGGGAATAGTTTGGTGGATGAGCTGGTTTTGAGTTGATCCGCATGCTTTTGCACCCTTCTGATATCCAAGATTCATGAATCCCGGGCTCTGAAAATTTCACCTCTCCAGCTGCAGATGCCTCCTGCAGAACATTGATCTGAGTCCACCTGACCAGGTAGCAGAAATAGCTGAAGTGCGTACTTTCGAGAAGGACAGCGGGTAGCTGAAGTGCATTAGAGAGGCGCAAATCCTCACGACTTGATTCATTTCTGGATTAGTCGTGCCTGAAACTTCGTGGGTGTTGTGCCCAAAGCAGTCCAAGTTTGCGGGTGAGAAGAGCGGTATTGGGTACAGAAAAAAGTCAATACTTGCGTTTTTGGGTGTGTCAACGAAGAGTTTTTGGAGCATATTGAGGGGTTGCATTTCTCGCCTGCAGGAAGAGGTCATTGTCAGTACTGGAACTTCTGCGGATGAATTGCACATTTTGCTCTCAGGCTGTCAGAGGGTTCTGAGGTGCATTCCAAATCTACTTGTTACATGTTACTGTGTCTCTAGTGTGCAGATGCAACTGGCACTGGTTGCGCGCGGCAGCCCTCTCCCACCAATCTGTGGCCGCAGCATTCGTACAGCATAGTCTAACTTCCTGGTGCTGCCGGTTCTTTTTTCGTGCCCCACCACGCAAGGGTTATGATAGAAGTCATCGAGTCCAGCGTGCCATGCCTCCGTCCAATCCAAGGAAACGTATGGCAGCCAGATTCAATTTGCGCACACCAATTCGCACGGCCGCGCGTTGCACATCATGGGGGCCGCCGACATGAAAAGGAAGGCGTTGAAGAAACGGTTGAAGCCAGGCTGCAGAGTGCCCTGTCTCCAAATGTCCCCGAAACGCTTGCCCACCAGGTTCAGGGATAGAAGGCCCCAAAACGAGCTTCAAGACGCATTGAAACAGCAGAGAATGGGGATGACGCCAGGCCACCACTTGCACGGCCCAGACAGCTGCGAAATCCGCTGAGAGGGGAAGAGCCGACCCACAAACAGTCCAAAGTCGCACGAGAAACTGTGCCCACAAGCATGCCCAAAGTCGCAACCTTCTGTGCTTAGGCACACTCCAGGCCCCTAGGCCCTAGGCCTTGGCCAGGGTTGGCGGATCTGCAACTAATTATAAGCTTCAAGTGAGTGGCACATGCAGGACAGGATCTCAGTGGAGGAAGTAGTTCCGACACCAACGTAGGAGCAGAAAAAGCCCAGATGAGGATGAGCGTGTGTGTACATACAATGGTAGAAAGCATAGTCAATATTTGCGCCGTCTCCCTTAGAGCCGCAAATTTTGCCCACGAGGCACTGCGGACCTCTGTGTGCACCAGATTGTCCGCACGATGAGGTGTGAAGCTTTTGGAGGGAAGAAGGTTTGCTTCCGCCGATTCCCTGCTTAGCCGGGTTCCAAAAAGTGAACTAACTAGCCGAAATACATGGAGGATGCTGCGCCTTTTGGACCATGGGGGCAACTGAACTGGCCAGGGTGGGCGAGTTCATGGGAGTTGAAGCCATCCAGCAGGCCGGCGCTGTTTGGGGTTTTGGGTTGAGCCCCTGATGGAGTGATGCAGCTTCGTGATGAACTTGAAGCACCTTGTGCCTCGAAGTCTGTGGAGCTAGAAGTTTCGAAACAACACAGTTGGCAGACCTGGAGCTCAGCCAGGCCAAGACCTTGGACCTGAAGAACCCCAATTCCCTGGTGGCAGGGCCAAATGCCTGGAGCTCAGCGTGGCTGGCTCGGTGGTTCTAGGTGCTAGCCCTCTGCAGGCGTCGCTAAAACCTTGCGAGATGTGGGATTGTGGGATCTAACTTTTGAAGGTCAAAACCTTGGCCTGGTTGTCCTGAAGTCTATTGAAGTCTATTGCCTGAGATGGACTTCGAAATCAAGAAACAGCTCGTGGCTCTCTTGTACCAAATGCGTATAGCAACCCGGGTTCCGCCCTTGGGCGGCCGAGGTCAAGACCCTGTGTGTGCCGCGAGACAAGTTCAAGGCCTTGGTTTGGTTGGTTGACGAAAGACAGACAATTTTCAGACTGGGAATCGCTTTTCTAATCCTCCAGGGCTCAACGATGTTCGACGGTTAAGCACCGACATCCTTTAGTAACAGCTGATGCCAATGCTGCTTATTGTAGGGTCAATCTGAGCGCTTTGCACAGTTCTACGGTGACGCTCAGTGGAGTTTCCTGTGAGGAGCTCGACTTGAGGGTGCGAAAGAGCCTGAAGCGTGACGGGAGGATCAAGGTCGGCACGCAAAAGCCGGGGTTGCGGGGACGGGTGACTGTAGGTAGACTCTTGCCTTCTTTTTTTGGCAAGCAGGTTTGTGGGTGCATGCCCATCCAAGTAGCACCCTCTAATTATTGCTGGTTTGGAAGGAAGCGGCCTTGCCAGTGATGAGTGAGTACTGTAATTATACAGGATGATGCAGACAATTTTTTGCAGACACTTCTCTGTACTTTATGCGGCCAGTGTGTGCGCACCTGCCCAGCTATATATATATATATATATGTATACACGCGTATGAGCCTCCCAAAAGGACGTGTCACGTGGTGCGACGGATGGCGCTCGGCGCATCACCAGGCTGGCAAAGCGCTGGCCACCGGCGCTGCTGCCTTCAGTCAGGGCCTTCGGCAGGGGCGCACAGCCGGTGCCCGGGAGACCGAGTTTGGGGTGCCGCTCACAAACTCCACAGACGTCCGGCGAAGAGATTTGGTTAGCTAAAGTTCAGCTTTCCCTCGCGTGAGCCGGGGTTCAGCGGCGTCGCGTTGGCCTTTTTCGACATCTCACGTGACTTGCAGGGGCAAGATGGAGGTGCGTTCTGGCCAGTGTGGACGCCAAGTTGGTCCAAGTTGGGTGAGGTGGTGGGTGTCTCACCCATGGGCGTGACTGGGTCAGCAAGTTGGGGGCCGAAACGTCGTCAATTTCTGCACTTCACCCCAGGCAATCAGCAACCCTGCAACCCCCAAATTGTGTCGGACACTGGAGTGTTGAACGCCACAAGAGGTCCTTTCATTTCAAATGGGATCAGATTCCACCGGGTCCGGCCGAACAGCGGGCTGCAGTTGCTCTGTCACCGGGCTGAAGCTTTGCCCCAGCTATGAGACCACGGACGATGACAGGTGCCAAAACCGGGCACAGGAAAGTTTGCTGCTCAGGGCTGACCTGAATGTAGCTCAAGGATCAGTTTGATGCATTTGTCCCAGTTGCAGTTGGCACATGGACCAGTGCCGGGTGATGCATCTGAGGAGCTTGCACAGAATCCGCACATGTTTAGTCAACTCATACCTCCCCATGGCATGTTTAGCCGGTCTCCAGGCAGATGATCGTGCAGGCCTTGAAGGGCAACAAGGTCCTCTCTGAAGCGGGGAGCCCTGGCTGAGTGGGATTCCGGAGTTGGGTGAATGCCCGTGATTGCCCGCTCCAGGCAGATCAGTACGGACGAAAAAAGTGTCGCAAAACATCACAAGGTGTCCCAGCACCACCGGTTCTGCGGCTTCCTGGTGCTTTCTTTCAGGTTCTGGGGCTCACCAATGAGCAGTGCGAGACAACCGTCGGCAGCATGCACATGGTGGAGGTGACGGCAAATAATCAGAAAGGAACAGCTACGTAGTAGCTTCTTGCTCCTAGTAGCAATGGCCTCCAACCTAATACCAATGGCCTCCACATAACATAGTAGCTTTTTGTGCCACTAGTAGTACTATCAAATATTTGACGCGGCATTCCATTTCAGTATGTTGCGAGCAGAGCTGCGTCACATAGTGAGATGAAGAGGACACATTTTGGGCAAGACACCTGGCAATTGGGATGCCCCAATCGAATGCGTCAGAATGCGTTTGTGTGCGGCCGCAGCTCAAATGGACTTTGGCCAAACAGTTGCCGTTTGCCAGTCCACAGGCGTAGTTCTTCTAGGTTCCGCGCCTGATAGTGACGCAATGCCGTTCTACCCCTCTACACACATGCCTTTGGGCCCTTTGAGTGCACGACGGGAGAACAGCGACACTGCTCGGGAGATGAAGCAGAGTGCCCACGAAGATGCGGAGAGTGCTCCTTGGCGCCGAAGGACCTGCCCGATCACCCTCAAGTGGTGCAATGGATGTTTTTTCAACCCACTTGAATTACATGGTTCATCATGTTTCAGAATGTTTCCTATTTTTGGTTGTCAATGTTGCAGCGTCAAAACGGTGAACGCCGTCCCCGTGAAAGAAGCGCCAGCGGTTGAAAATCTTCTGACGAGGCACCGCTCCTGGTGGAAGACCCCATGCCGAGCTGCGAGTCCAGACTCAGCCCACGCTATCGCCTCATAGGACTCAGCCTCACATTGACTTTTTTGTTGGCAGTGATCGCTTTTCACCATCCAAGCCCGCGGAAAAACACCACAGAGGATCTAGAGCCCACCATTTTGGCCACCGCCATGCCAGACATTTTTTGCTTCACCGTGATGGGAGTACCAGCCATGGAAAAGCCATTGCTCTTAGGGCAGCAGGGGAAGGGCAAAGGGCTTTTCAACTGCCCCGCTCATGCCATCTTCGGGCCGACGAACGAGCCGCCCGTGACCATCGCGATGCCCAAGCTTCAGTTCGGAGTAGCCAAAGGTGGCCGGTGGTCCACGGCCTTGAACACCCCGGTGTTCAAGGAGATATGGCTGAAGGCGGCCGTTTGGTGAGTGGTTCATGGTTCATCCTAAGCCTGCATGCCTACTAAGCAGTGACTCAATTGAGTTTCTTTTGTGGGGGCTTTGTTTGCGTGCTTGCCGCTTTCTCTGGCGCACATATGCGCGCTCGTGTTTGGCCGCATGCCAGGTGCAAAAGATGCCCGAGGCCTTGGCCCATGCGTGGGTAGTGAAGTTGGATCCTGACACCGTCTTCATCCCTGAGCGCTTGGGTCCCATTTTGCCCTCGGGCTCTCCACGAGCCTTCATCCAGAACTGCAATGAGGGCCTTCATGGTCCCATCGAGGTGATCTCTCGAGAGGCTCTGAAGCGGCTTGGCTTGGAGGAGGAAAGGGGAACGACCAGAGGAGGAAAAAGGGTTGAGGACATATTCGGAGAAAACAGGCGCACACACACAGAGCAGAGGGTGTGTAGCCAAGATGGTGTTCTTTTGTATTTCTTTCTTCACTTGGTATGGCTTCCCCTAAGGGAGGAAATGTCTTCACCTCCTCTGGGAGAGCGGGGTGGCGGTGGCCGAACACTCGGCATCTCACCGAAACCCCCCAAATGGAGACCGTTCGCTGGGCTGAGGTGAGTTGTGGGGTTGGGTGCTGAAGAAAACACCAAGGAACCTGAACTGGGAGACGTGTGGCGCAATTCTCCAAGAGGACATTTGGCACCTCGGTCTCAAGACGCACACGATTTTTGTTCCGGGTCCCTTTGGGCGGTCGAGCCTGAGCCTGAGGCTCCAAAGCTGCCTCCAACGATTGGGGGCTAGCTCTATCAATGGTTGGCCTCAAGTGCTTTGGGAACATGGCTGCACTCCTCGCTTAGAGGGCAGTTGTGCCGCCTACAACGTGGCCTACCATCCCAGGCCGGGTGAAAGCAGGCATTTTGAGGCTTTCGGTTGTTTCATGAGGACTCTGAGGCAGGCTTTCCTACACGGGTTCGGGTGGGCTCGGCCCAAACGCAGGAAGACCTTTCCAGAATGGTGGTCGTGCTGGCAGCAAGCATCGTCCTTTCCTCTTCCGCCTTGGGATTGGAAGGCCTCTCTCAGCAGGGCTGCGCATGGCAGATGCGGCTTTCGTTGTGAAGGTTTTTGAGAAGAATCCTGATAAAATGATTGGGTGGTCAGCCGGTTTCTAGGTCAGAAAGTGTTGACACCCAGATGGAACTTCAAGCGGTTTGATAGGGGGCTTGTGCCGCGAAGTGACGCCTCACCAGGCTCAACAATCTCTTATATTTCTTCTCACAACTTGTTCACGAAACAGCATGGACGTCATACCGTCATGACTGTTTCAAGGGTTCACGGCCTGCCTGTTTGGCAGGTGATGAACAACAAGAACTGTGCACCAGGAAGGGGTGGACAGCTCTTGGCGGGATTCTTGGCTAGCCTTGGCTGCCTTGTCATGCCTTGTCTGAGCGATTGAAAGGTGCAAAATGGTCCGAAGGTTCACGGTTGACTTTCCCTGTTGTACCACCGAGGACACCCCGAGCCATTCGCTCCCTCAATCTCTCCGGCGGACTGCATGCGAAAATGCAAGGAAGCAAAGGGTTGTGATGCCATTGTGATCTTGGAGAACCACGACCCGAGCATTTGTTACTTGCGCAGTCAGATCAAGGTGGATGAGTGCTTTACGGCACCCGGGTACAGTGCTTGGGTGAACCCGGCTGTTTTCACCACCAAGACCACGACGACGACAACCACCACCACCACCACGACTACTACCACGAAGGCCTCAACGACCACCACGACCACGACAACGACGACCACGACCACGACCACGGTTTCTATGCCTGGCCCCTGGGGGATGACGGGCCCAGGGGGCAAGTACGATGATGTCATGATGCAAGTTCAACGAGGTCCTGGAAATGGGGCTCAGTACGCTGAAGAGCATTTGGACCAGAGACGGAAGGAAGGGCAATATGGGGACGGTGATAGCTATGCGCAGAGCGAGGGAGATGGGGATGGTGATAGCTATGCGCAGAGGGAGGGAGATGGTGATGGTGATGGCTATGCGCAGAGGGAGGGAGATCATGATGGAGATGGTGATGGCTATGAGGGAGGTGAAGATGGTGACGGGAGTGGAGCGAGCTATGGAGATGCCTCCGGTGGAGTACAAATGTACAAAGTAGGGGCCTTGGAGTGCTTTGGTGCATCAGATCCAGTGGATGAGGAAGCATTTGTGACGAATGTTGACCTGGCCCGGTGCAAGGACTGCCCAGACTTGTTTGAAATGGCCTGGTTCTCTACGTCGATTCTGTTTTGTTGCCATTCATTCGAGCGATGCCCATATCCTGCCAAAACTACATTGCGTTGGCAGAAGCGGGTTGTGACTTTTGCGCGAAGACACGAAGACACG
>CAXAMN010011891.1:78175-96730 GCA_963970005.1 Durusdinium trenchii
CAGAAGGCTTCAGGTCGTCAGAAGGCTTCAGGTCTTCAAGGCTTCAGTTCGTCAGCAGGGCTTCAAGGCTTCATGTCTTCAGAGGAAAGTCACCCGGGATTGCCAACACACTGCAAAACTACATATATAAAGTATCTAATTGAAGCACACATTTTTACGTGCTGCATTGATTACGAAAGCCAGCCGATAGGCTAGGCTTGAGCTCTTAGAGCGAACGAAGTGAGTTAAGGGGGTGTGGGGGGGGAGGGCGCGAAAAGGCACCTTTTGAAAGGGTGAACCCGGAGCTTGGTGGGGGAGAGCGCTCCAAAGCGAGGGTCAGAATCGCAGTGAAAATGGGGTCTGGTGATGTGAGTGATGCAATAGACGCCGAGTAGTGCACCATCAGCATCATGAAGGGGTCTGGAGACAATTTTTCTAGTCCTGAGCAGGGCATAGGGACTGTGAGCTTTGATCATACCAAGAAGGACCAAGCAACAAAGAGTGAACGCTCTGGGAGCGAACGGGTGAGTATGTCCAGTTGGGCGAGGTAGAGGCTTGGGGATAAGAGCGCCGCAAGAGGAGAAGCAAGAAAGCTGCAAGCGTTCAACACTTCATGCGGTGCTCCGATCTTGATCTCAATCGCAGTGATGCCAGCTCCACGAAACTACAAGCTTTCAACTATAGGTGCTTTGGATTTTTTCCTCCAAGCCCTGCTCTCTCTAAAGGGCTTCGCATTGATGCACGATACCCAAAACACATTTCAACACAACCACAAAAGCCATTTCGGGATGTTTCTCCTGGTGTTGACTGACGTTTATTTTTTGCACGGATTCTCAAATAGAACACCAACAGGGACGCTCCAGAAGGCGCCGCACCAAGCAAATCAAGAATACTAAAACATTCAACACTTCATGCTGTGCTCCCATCTTCATCTACGTCGCAGTGATACCGGCTCCACGAAAACTACAACCATTCAAGAATAAGAATGAGTGCTCTCCCCTTTTTTCTCCCAGCCCTGCTCTTTATAGGGCTTCGCATTGATGCACGATGCCCGAAACACAATTGAAAACAACCAAAACCCACCTTTCGGGCATCCTTTTCCTGGCCTTCACCGACATTTATTTTGACACGGATTCTCAAATAGACCACCAAACACGGACGCTCCAGAGAGCACGGCGCCAGGAAAATCGAGAAAACCTAAAACAGTCAACGTGCTCCTATCTTCATCTACTCCACATTGATAGAAGCTTCACGAAAGCTACAGGCATTCTACAATAAGTGCTCCGCTATTTTTTCCTCCCAGTCTTGCACTACCATATTGGTCTCTCGCTGGCTGGCTTTCGCCCTCTCCTTTCTCAGGTGTATATGTGTGCACATTGTGCTTGCTTCCACTTTAAAGGACAGTGCTCGGTACGTTTCAGGTGGTGTAGTAGTTCCATTGCCCGCTGGCATGTCATTATCTGATTACGAGTGCGGTTCGCCAGGAGCTGTGTGGGAAGTCTCAGAGCTGCAAGGCTCTCATGGTGGGACACGGGAATTGCTGGCTTCGAAAGGATGTGGAGTTAACCAGCTGTATGCCCAGTCAGCACTTGGAACTTTGGAGCAGTGTCGAGAGAAAGAAACTCTTGAAGAGGATGAAGTTGAAGTTGTTGAAGAGGCTGAAGTTGTGAAGTGACCGTTGGGAAATGGGAATCTTGTCTTTGCCGCGTGAACCTTGAGGATTCTTTGGACACCGCCCTTGACAGATGGCACATTACCTTCACTCGTGGATTTCATGCCCCTTTGTTCATTCAAGAGTTCTCCGGCGGAGCGGCAACGCACACCCAGGGCAAAGGCCTTGGACCCGGACTTTATTTGTCTCCAAGCCTCGGTCGGATTTCGCAGAGCATAGATGGTGGAACATCAAAAGAACACGAAAACATGGGGCCATATTCGGGGACCTGCCTGGAACTAACCAGTTTCATCCAATTTCAGTGGTTTCCTCATTGGTTTGTCTGTTTTTGGCTTCTCTTTTTCACTGCAACCATCCGTTCAGCCGTTTGATCGACTTGGAGACGCCTTGGCTCTTAGCTTGGCCAGTCTGAAGGGAGCTTCTTGTCACTGTCCAGGCGGACGAACATGGATCACCTTGGCATGACCAAAAGCATCCAAAAAGCATCCAAAAAGCATCCAAAAGTGTGCGACTTTGGCCTGGATGGGTCAAGGAACCGTATTACGACTCGACTGCCAAGACCGCAGGATTCTTTCCGCTCGATTCTTCTTTTCTAGAAATCGCCCTCCCAAGGAGAGCCACCGCAACCGCTCCGTGCACGGTTCGCCGCTGCACACTCGTCTGACCCATGACGAAAGAGACTTGACCGTCGCAAAAAACAAGGGGCAAGCAAGACAGGCTTATATATATATATATATATAGATTGACGCATAAGTTGAATTTGCAAGTGTACCTGGGGAGACTCTGCGAAGTAATTCAAGCCCAAAAAAACCTTTCAAATACACAAGGCAGTCTGGGAAGTGGAGATCAAGAATGAACATTTGCTTAGAACTGCACATGTATCAATCACAATGCCGGAGTTGATAGCGGCTAATACGGGGTTCGACAATGGGGGACCTGCTGCCGGAGCTTCAAGTGCTTCCCTGTCCTTGGGGAGAGACATGTCCAAGGGCCGGCTGCCGTCCGCAGGTTTTAAGTGGAGCAGAGGTCTTCCAGCATGGGCCCTGGCAACATCAACTCGCAGAAGACCAATGAGCCGATTTGGGGGGTTTCCCGGTGGCCCCAGATAGAACAATTTTTGCAGCATTGTTCGATTATGCGGCCCTCTTCAGTCAGACAGCTGCCGTGGGTTTGTACTTGCTAGTCCCTGATGCCTCCATTGCCTGTCCACAGCCCAAGGAATGCCATATTGACTGGACTAGGTACCAACTGCAACCTCCCATGCAACATCTCTTGTGTACCCTTTTTGTTGGGGGGCAGGTGATAAATATGTCTTAGTGCTGAGCTGGGTCACGAAGACAGAACTTTTAACTCGATCATCATCTTTGAACAATTGCCAGGAAGGGTGATATTGGCAATGCCCTCTTCATTGTCCACTCGGGCATGCTCAAGGCTGCCTTTCACTTTTTGCTGGGAGGTTGGTGCGGGCCTTCATTCACAATCCGAAATGTGATTTTCAACATGGCATCAATAATTGATTATGAATGAACGCTCCTCATGCATCCTCGTCCCTATCCCATACCCTTGCAGCAATCAAAAGCACAAGATAGCATTCAATCCGGTGGTGCTGGTCGTGTGAGCCCCTTCCGCCAAACAAACGTGCTATCCAAAGTTATTCTTGCTTGGGTAATGACAAGCATTTCCTCCGTTCTTGCACTAGCTTTCGCTCACTGTGATGCTCGTTGACCCCCAACAAGTTGACCTTGATATCGCCAGTGCTCTGAGACCTCGCTTTCTATTATCCTCGACCTGTCGCCTCGTCTCTCGAGCTGGACAGGTCGATCTGGGCAGCATCGAAGTGGTGCTCGGGGCACCCGGGACGAGTCGCAAGTGACTCACTCGACCCACTCGACGTCCACCCTGTCGACGAGAGTCGTGGGATGTGAGGTGAAGGAGAGGCATTCTTTTTGCGTACGGTGCGTGTCAGTCCAGCAGCTGTTCAACCTTTTTCCAACGGAGGGCCATTTAATTTTGGATTTTTTTTGTTTCCTTTTTTGGATTTTTTTTTGTTTTTCGTGGCTTCTGGCTTTTGTGGCTTTTGGCTTCTGTGGCTTCTGGCTTTTGTGGCTTTTGGCTTTCGTGGCTTTCGTGGCTTCTGTGGCTTTTGGCTTTTGTGGCTTTTGGCTTTTTGGCCTATCCATCTATCTGTCTATACCTATCTATCTATCTATCTTTCTTTCTTTTTGGCAGCTGTTCTCCTTTCTCTTTTTGTATTTGCTTTTCCTGTTGTTTGCGTTGCAGAGACGAAACCAAACAAGGAAGCAAGCAAGCAAGCACGAGCTGCTCACCTTTGGATCTGGTGTGCTGCTGGGGGCGCAGCGCCCCCCCCCAACCCCCCCTGCGCCACGAAATCTGCACTTCATCCCCGACACCCGCGCCTGCCACGAAATCAATATTTTTAGGTGAACTCCCCGGTGCAAAACTTTCTAACCAAGCAAATATGCCTCCTCTATCTATCTATCTTATCTAATCTAATCTAATCTAATCAAAGCAAATCAAATCAAATCTAATCTATCTATCTATCTATCCACTTATCTTTCTATCTTTCTATCTTTCTGCAGTTCAACATACACAAAGTACTGCACCTGCCACGAAATCTGCACTTCAAGGTCGACAAAGTCTTGCGCCTGCCACGAAATCTGCGCTCCAAGGCCCACAAAGTCCTGCACCTGCCACGAAATGTGCTTTGCAAGGTCCACAAAGTACTGCACCTGCCACGAAACACGAAAAACAAAAAAAATCCAACAAAGAAAACAATTCAAAATTAAGTCGCGGCCCTTTTCCAACAAGTTTTGAACTTCTTGGGACGTTTGAAGTCATAACTAGGCTTCGCTTGGCTTTAGGCTTCGCTTGGGCGACGTCTTTGGGGAGCTGTCGCTGCTCTACGACGAGCCGCGGTCGGCTAGGGACCTCCCAGAGAGCAGGTGAAGCCAGGGTCGTGGGATGTTGTGGGCATCCCCCAAATTCATGGCTATAGGCTCTGGAAGGATTGGCATCTTTACGTGCTCGTAGCTGTCCACCCAGTATTAGAGGCTATGCCAGCGGCTATGCTACTTAAGGAGCCCAACTGAACATATGTCTTGATGGGTCTAGGACCACTTCCCCCGAAAGGGCGCCGGGCGGGAGACCCAGTCTCATTGTAGCACATTCCCAATTCACCTATTTCTCATTACTTTGAACATCTTAGTCCGGCAGCGTTGCCATTGGGGAACGACTGAAGGGAAGGGCTTAGGCATGACTTTTGAAGTTGCATTGCCATCGTGGCATGGGTTGCAGGCATCACTTAGGCATGACTTTGTTGAACCGCTGTTTGGAGAGTGTTGCAGCGGCTCCCCTGGGACACCATCCACGCCCAACCATCACCCTGAAGAGATTCTTGCGTGAGGGATTGTCAAAATGGCGGATGTAGTGGATGCCTCATGTGATTCCCACCCTTTCGTGAGCCTGAGGCCACCATCTTTGCGACGCGAGATTGTAGGCTGGACCTGGGTTTGATCTGCCGGTCAGCGACAAGTAAAGCTCCAAGGTTCAAGAGGAAACATAACGGGGGAAGGCACTCGCCTCAGGCAGTTGGGAATTTAATCCCAGTGGCCTGACCTGCTCTCTTCGACATGAACGATGATCCCAGACTGTCGCTTGGGTGCTTTCTTCCAGCGATTGAGGGGTGTGCGAGGTCCCACGCTGTTCTTCCGCAGGTTATGGGTCTTGCCACGCGCCGCCTTCAAGGCAGTGCGGCTGGGGGGCGGACAGCTACGTGGGCCAAGCAACTTGCACTCAATCCGCATGATTGGTTGTAGCTGCAGCGGCAAGGGCTGGAGCTGGAAGCATTGACAACCCAACACTCAGCCCTGGTTGCAAGTCGCACAACAAGCGGGCGAAATGCAAGTCATGCTAGCATTTTAGCGAAAGTGTCGGTTCTCCTCTTGGGGACCGTATGTGTTGGACCATCCTGATATTTCTACTGCATCAGTTCTGCCGTTGGACCAAATTCAACAGACACCGTGTGAGCTTCGTGGCCTCTGCTGAGCCTCACCATTTGCAGGAGATGCTACAGGAGACCACTCTGCATAAGATGAAGGAGCCACCCAGCAGCAGATGTTGTGTGCCGGCGGCGCCGAATGTTCAGATGACTGTTGTAGCTTATGCGTTGTCTCCCCATATCTTGAACACCGCGACAGGGATTTGACCCAAGGTACAGCATGATGCTGCACAACGTTCCAAGCATCCAGCAGCAGGTCGGATTCTGCACTGTAGGCCAGACTTCAGACTTTAGACCAGAGATGATGCTTAGGGGAGGCACTGAGACTCTGAAGTCCAGCTGGTCACTGAAGAACACAGTGGGAAATGCATATAGAGTATATATATATATATAGGTGACCCCGACCCTGTAACAGCCCACAAACTACTGTCGATGGTGGCTAAAAGCCTCAATCCCGACGGAAGACCCACTAGCAGGGGGCCTCTGATTTTGTGAGACTTCAACTTGGCCCACTGAGATCGACCTCTCCTTGATGTCTGTGCTGGCCGGTGCCGTCGAGGCCAGGGACGTGGCCATGGGAATTCGGAAGGTGCCGTTGACTTGTGCAAGACAACTCGGGGGCTTGTGACTCACCAGACGGCGACGGTGACCTGGTGCCCAACGTCTTGCGCCTTTCCATGTTCACAATGTGGTTCTACGGCATGGTGAACAGTTTTCTCTCTTGGTATCGTGTTAGCCACGTGAGCAACTGCATTGACTGGATTTGCATGGATGCAACGTGCACAACAAGCACAGGAGATCGTTCTCTACGAAGATGAGGTGGTCTGTGTGAAAGGCTGCTTGGCTGCTTGTTGCAATCGTGCAAGCCCACGCATGACCGTATAGACTAATGTTGACCCATTGACAGGCGAAGATGTTGGCAAGCTGTTCCTCCTTCAGTCAGGCGGTCGGAGGGTGATCTCAGTCGTCCGTGAGGGCAGCAGGGAGGTGGCGATCTTAGTCGGAGGTTCGTGGTGTCAGGGTGAATACGGGCTTGGCCGTGGAAGCGAAAGACCTCAAGGCCATCCCAGGCCTTCTTCAGCCCTGGGAGGATGCCCAAGAAAACTGTGACCTTGCCCGTTGGCCTGCTAGGCTTCTGCACGGTGGTTGATTGTGACGAGGAGAAAGAGCAGGAGGCCGAGGCCACGATCCGGACGATCAGAAAAACAAAGATCAGCTGTTGATTGTTGTGACTCACCATATTCCATCATATTCCGCACCCATGAGCTAGAGATCGGTGACATCTCCATCAGGCAAAGAAAGGCCTCATGAAGGGAGACTGGCTCGGGGCCCGAGCCACCCGCCTTCATTCTTTTGGGCCCTGGCTGAAACATGTCGCACCTCGTCGTCGACCGGCTGAGTGTGAGTGGCCATTGAGGGTGGGTGAGAAGCAGCTCATCGAGGATATCGCGGCCACAAGGAAGGGATCGCAAAAGGTCTTTATTTGCGGTAGTGAGGAGCTTTGAGCGTAGTTTCAGTAGACCAAGGCCCAGTGAGTCAAGGCTTTTGTACGAATCACGCATTTTCTCGCATGTAGAAGAATATCCACTGCAACATCTACAACTGGGCCGTTTCTGCCAGCCCTTGGCCAGTTTCCTTGGGGGGGCTCAAGCTGAGCCTCGATGCCGTCGACCGGTCCATTCCGATGGTCGCCATTTTCTACACAGGACCGTGAAGGTCTCCTCAGAGAAGGCGGTCATCGCCGTGGTGGATCACTACCACTTCGAGCTGGTGGGCGCCCAGAGGGGCAGTCGAACAACGGTGAACAGCCGGGGAAACATGTGGAGTTTTGCTTGGTATGGAGTTTATGCTTTTTGGGATTCCTTTGTATCCTTGGCCTCTCCAGTCTAGCACGAAAACTGGAACCTTTCCTAGTGGGATTGGATTTCAAAATGCCTCAGAAGTTACTGTGGCTTCCAGCAACTGTGTGTGGAGTTGGGGTGTGCTCTCAAGTTCCTTTGCCTCTTGTACCAGCTGAGATTTGCAGCAAATGATGCCATCCATATTTTTGCGGTGTTGTGTTTGCATGCACGATTCGCACGACAACCCACTATTTTGTGGCGGTGGAGGGTTGCAAGCGTAAGGCTCTACAAGCACTGCTGCCAAACGAAGGAAGTATGGTAGACTCCGTGCACACCGCCTCAACTGTCATCGAGCCTTAGCCTTAGACTTCACAAATCCCACATCCAGTGCCATGGCGTGGGATGAGAAGAACCGGGACGAGTGGGCCAAGCGCTACTTGGAGCCGCGTGCCTGAAGCATGGGAGCTATGACATTTGATGCCGGGTCGGCTTGAAGAATTGCCACCACTTGTCACGGCACCTAATGGCCCGTGGATTGGCTCCAAATCTCATGTCATGCTCACCAAATTGCTTGTGGAATGGGCATTTGGCTTCGATGAGACTTGAAGTAATGATAGTAATGGAGCTTGGGGGCTGGGCCAGCTCCCCTCCTCAGGACCACCTTCAAAGAAACGGTGATCCCGCTGGAGGGCACGGAGGGTGCCAAGATGAGCCACTTCGGAGGGTGTTGCTGTTGAGGGTAGCTCCGGTTCGGATGGAAAGCAGACTTCACAATGTTTCTAGTAGCTTCTACCTACTTGTGAACATGAGACCTGCGGAACGTGTAGGGTTTGACCTTCTTCATGTGCTGGCCGTATGGCCCAATCCATAGGGGCCCTGACTGTTACCCGTACTTTGAGCGTTTCGTTCATGGAAGCAGGAAAGATCCGCTAGCTGCCGTGGTTTGAGCTTCGCTGTCCACAGTGGCAGCGGAGCTTGGCTTCGATCTAGGGACTTGACATGTCGGACGACGACTTCAGAGAGGCGACCAGTCAGAGCAGAGCCGGGCGAAGAACGGGTTTACATGAGCTTGGGGGTGCTGCCAGCCGTTCGTATGCCGGGGATAATGGAGGTGGAATAGCACGAGATCGAGAGGGGTATCGTGACCGTGATCCACCCCCCACCTGGGATGGTTTGGACCCTGACAGCACATTCAAGACATTCGAGAAGAATGTCCGTTTGTGGGAGCATGAATCCGATATCCCCCGGAATCGGAGAGGAGCAAAGCTGTTGCGAGCCTTGACCGGAACCGCTCAGCCCGCGACAGAAGACATGGACTTTGAAGAGACTTTTGAAGAGATAACCACAGAAGATGGAGTTCGAAACACCATGAACAAGTTGAAGGAGTTTTTCCTCCCGCCTGGAGGTAAGCCTTCCCCGGGCCTTTGAGACTGCCGTGTATGGAAAACCAAGGCAGTCATCCGAAAGCTTCGTAGAATACCTGGTCAGGATGGAAAAGAACTTCAGCCGCTTGTCCAAGGAGGGAGTCTCTTTGCCGGACGGGGCAACTGGGTACATCATGTACCGACAGGCCTCGCTGACGGAAGGCCAAGATCAAAGACTGCTAACTTGGTGCGATGGCAAGTATGATAAGAACACCATCACCAAGGCCATCCGGAAGCTCGACAAGGTGATCAAAGAGAAGGGTGGCAAATCTCACTTCATCCCAGAGTTCGAAGAGGTTCCAGAGTATGATACCGGTGACCTTCTCGACGATGAGGACGAGAACTTCGTCTACATCGAAGAGGGTGATTTGAATGAAGTGATGGAAGAAGAGGATGTGAACGCCGCCCTGGCGAGCTACAAGGAGGTCCGGGAAGCTCTTCGAAACCAACGGAATGGAAGAGGATACTTTCCCAAAGGAAAAGGAGGCCACCATTTTGGAAAGGGCTTCAAAGGAAAAGGAAAGCATCGAGTACATGTTGAACAACTCAAATTGAGGACAAGATGCTGGCGATGCGGTGCTATAGGGCACGTCAGCCGTGAATGCGCTAACCTTCCCGCAGATCGTGGAAAAGGAGCAAGCAGTCAGGCACCCACCAATTCTTCATCTACATCTACGAAATCAGGTTTCTTTGTGGTTTCCGGTCCAAGTGAAGACTGACGGCCCGATTCAGAGATTTTCCTTAGCAGCCTCTCAGAAGAGCCCAATGCAGATGCATCAGAGGAGCATGATTTTTGGCTGCGTCAATTTGTCCAGGATCGGAAGAAGAATCATTCCGACGACCTGCAGTCATCGGCCTCATCGCGATACAAGGGTGCGCAGCTTGAAGAGACACCGATTTTGGCATTGTAACAAAAGCACAGCATGGAGTTGTTGATACTGCCGCTGAAGGAGGCTTGATAGGTTCACAGGCTTTGAAGAGGTTAGAAGATTCGTTGGCAGATTTTGATTTGTGTTGTCAGCCAAGGGGGTCGGGGGCAATGCAAAAGTGCAGGGGTTGTTTTTATTCCACTCGGAATAGGAGGTTTGAATGGAATTTTGGAGACAACAGTGGTGGATGGAGAAGTTCCTCTTCTTTTACCTGTTCGCATGCTCAAAGGTTTGAAAGCTATCATCAACCTCCACACCAACATGTTGATCCTCCCAGAGGAGAAGATTCACATCCCCATGCATGAAATGAGCTCGGGACACCTCACAATCGAAATCAACAACTTTGACAAAGAAGGGTTCTATGTTGCTGATTCAAACGCACCCTGCAAGACTGAACATTTTCAAAGATCTTTTCAAACACGAGCAATGCTGGCTCAATCTTTTGAGGAGATCGCCTTCAGTCAGCCCCGTCTTGGAGAGACACTCGTTTGACGATTCTCGCTATGTCGGGCATCTTGGACCGCATGGGCAAGCTGACGGCGGGCATGAAAAAGGAGCCAGAGCAGAAAGATCATCCGACGCCGGAATTCAGTGCGCGTTGGCCAAAGAAAGCAATTCGGAACTGGCGGGTTTTCCTGGACAAGATCTACACGCTGCTGTGGTTCGTGAGCCAACAGCAAATCGTTCAAGAGTGGTTCCCAAATGCCTCCTCACTTTCGGGGCCATCTATGCCTACATCCAAGGAGGAAACCATCGAGGACGTGTATGCCAAAGTTATCCAAGAAGCCAGAGTTTTGCCCCCTTTGAAGTCCAAGGAAAAGCCACAGACCTCGGCCAGTACGTGTATCCACCCAAAGAACCATCTCAAGGGTGGAGGGAACAGCAGCGCTTCGTATGTGGTGTGCAGGATGTGTCACAGCTGACGGGCGATTCGGGAGAGCGACAGAAAAAGGGCCCCTCGAGCCACATGTACAAAGGAAAGTACCAGGCGATCGAGGACGGCGCCATCAACCCCATCGACAAGATCAAGAAAACGGACGCGGACAAGGAGAAGGATCCAAGACTGGAGGCCTCGAAGACGGCCGAAGCTATGACCGTGCAGGAGGTCAGAAAGATGATACAGGAAGAATAGAAGAAATCGGAAGTGAGGATCCTAGAACTGGAAGAGCAACAACAGATGTCCCTGAAGCAGTTGATGATCAGCCGTCAAGCACAGGAAACAGCACAGATCCAGGCAGCAGAACTTCAGAAGGAACTGGACCGCATCAAACAGAATGCGCAAAGCCGAAACATGAAGATGTGTCATTGCCACAAGCCAGCGGAACTGCTAAAGGTGAAGAAGGAAGGCCCAAGGCAAGGCAGGAAGTTCTGGAAGTGCATGCAGAGAGAATGCCAGTTCTTCGAATGGCTGCCGAGGACTCCAAGCCCACAGCCAAGCACTGATCGCGGCATCCCCAGCCACACCGAGTACCACCGGCAATCGAAGGAGGAGCAAGAGTCCGAGGACGGAGCGAAGCGTGTTCGCTGCAGAGGTCCGGTGCCTCAGATGATCGACAGCGACTAGTTAAAGAACCTGAAGAAGAAGGATGGGCTATGGCTGGACACGAAAAGGGCAGAAGAAGACTAGATGCAAATGAACAAAGATGCAAGATACGATGCCGAACGGAACTATGAAGTATATGCAGAACAAGAATGGAGATCCAAAGAAGGACTTGTTCCTTTGAGAGAAGAGCGACCTGTCAGAGTGAAGATTGAGTTCACCAAGGAGAAGCAACTGAGCAGAAAAGAAAGGAAGGCAGTTTATGCAAGTTTCAATGAAGCACCAAAGATTGGCGAGCTGTACAGCCCACCCAGGGTCTCTGAAGTTGGAAAGAAGTTTGGACTCAGAGGCGGAAATCACTACGACCTGAAGACGGGATGGGGTCTGACGAAAGAAGAAGACAGAAGAAAAATGTGGAAGGAACTCAAAGAAGACGATCCATATTTGATTGTCATTTGTCCTCCGTGCACTGCCTTCACGATGATCCAGGAGCTCAATCTGCCCAAGATGAATGAATCGAAGGCTTTAAGGCTCATACAGGTGGGATTGCATTATCTTGAGCTGGCCATAGAGGTAGCCAAATGGCAACCTCGAAGAAACAAGTTCTTCGTCTTCGAGCAGCCAAAGGAAGCAAGATCATGGCAAGAAGAATGCGTCCAGGAGCTGAAAGAGACGGAGGGAGTCCTGTATGAGACACTGGATCAATGTGCCTATGGGCTGAACGTAGATGGAAGACGTTTGAACAAGAAGCCCGCGGCGATCCTGGTGAACTCAGAACACCTGGCATATCGACTTCAGAGAAAGTGCAGCAAGGACCACTTTCATGCGCCGGTCATGAACGGGCTCGGAAAGAAAGCGCAAGAATACCCTCCAGAATTATGCCGGGCGATCGTCCAAGGGATCAAAGATCAAATTAAAGAAGATGAAGATGAAAGAAATCCGGACGAAGAGGCATATGCATTGGAGGAGGGAGAAAGAAGAGGAAGAAGAAATGGAAGCCACAGAAGAAAAGATCCAAGAAGAGCCGGAAACCAGAGGAGAAACGGAAGGAAAAGGGGCAGTCAATGAAGACGACAAAAGAATGGTCCTCAAACTGCATAAAGGACTGGGACATCCGGCGCAAGGAGAATTTATAAGGTTCATGAAAGCTGCCAGAATACGCCCGGAAGTGATACGTTGGGCACATCAGGAGTTTCGATGCGCCGCCTGTGAGGCCAAGTCAAAACCAAAGGCAGTCAGAAGAGCAGCGATGCCCAGGACGTACCAGCCCAACAAAGTCATCGGCGTCGATCTGATCTACCTCCCTGATGTTGGGGGACATCGGCAGTTTCCCGCTCTATCCATCGTTGACTGGGGCAGCAACTACCAGGCTGTCGAGAGAGCTAGAAGACAAGAGACCAGAAACGATCTGGCAAGCCTTTTGGTCTACATGGGCAAGGACCCTCGGTATGCCCGACGTGATCATCACGGACCCAGGACAAGAGTTTTCCAAAAGGTTCATGGAATATGCAGCAAGTCATGGTCCGGTGACTCAGCCGACAGCAAGCAAAGCGCCATGGCAGCAAGGAAAGACGGAAAGACATGGAGCACACTTCAATTATCTCTTGGAGACAAGCCGAGACGAAACGGTGATCGACTCGGCTGAAGAACTCAAGCTGCTGATGCAGGAGGTTGAAATGACAAAGAACCGGTTTAGCAACCGGTCGGGATTTGCACCAATACAAAGACAGATTGGACAATGTCCAAAAGTTCCCAGCACCTTGCTGTCCGATGAAATGGTAGATGCTGGACTACTGGATGGCGCGGTGGTGGATGACATTGAAAGGATACATGAGATGAGGAGAATTGCACAAAAGGCATTCATAGAGTACAACGCTTGAAAGGCATTGAAAAGAATTGAACATGCTCGAGGCAAGACCAACTACGACTTCACCGCTGGTGACTACGTCTATGTCTACAGGCTGCCTCGCGAGACGAAAAGAAAGCATGACATGCCGGCGTTGGAAAGACAACCCAAGAAACACACCTGGATTGGACCAGGTACTGTGATCACTCCAGATGGAGCAAGCCTGTGGATGTCTATGTTTGGAGAACTCTGGCGAGCGGCAAAGGATCGATGTCGACCAGCCACCAACTCAGAGAAGATGGGAATAGATGAAGTGATGAGAGGATGCCGTGAACTCATTGAAGAGTACAAGAGATCGGGCAATCGAAAGGGCTACAAAGATATACGCGAAGAGGCGTGGCCAGACAATGATGAAGAGAAGGAAGGAGAAGATCATGGAAGAAAAAAGCCTCGGGAGACGGGTTCTGAGGATGAAGATGAACATCAAACCGGACGAGGAAGAAGAAACGCAGTGCCAAGGATAGAAGAAGAAGAACACACAATCGAGGGAGTTGAAGAATACACTCCTTCTATTCCGAAGTTGAAGAGGAACCAGAAGCTGAGATGTCCAGAAAAACAACTGTGCAAAGCCGGGGGCCTCATGCAACTCCCGGTGAAGGATCAGAAGGCACAGCAACAAGAGCAACGCCTCTCAGGACCGACGCAGAAGACTTCAGGAGAACAATGGATGAATCCATAGCCAGATCCTGGAGGATTGACGCCATTCCTGTCCCAAGTGCCTGTGGAAATCCCGGAGAACCATACATCTCCGAGTGCATGTTTGAAAAAGAAGATGAGGACCTCACCAAAGAAGATGAAGAGGAGATAGAGCAAGCAAGAAGGAGTACAAAGATGAAAAAGAAAAGCCAAAAAGAGACTACTGGGAGATAGACCCGGTAAAAGGAAGATTGATCCGACATCATGTACAGAAGAGGAAGACGCTGTTCAACCCAACATTGGTCAAGCACATACCAATGGCTGTTGGGATGCTCCATGAACGCAGACACACGTACATGATGAAGAAAGACGGCAAAGAGGAAGAGGAGCAGAAAGATGAAGAATGGAAAGTGGAAGGCCCAAGACAAAGAGCAAAGGGTTTTGGTGGAAAGGAAGAACGGAGTTCCAACTCAAGACTTGGCGCCAGGAAAAAGGAAGAAGCTTAGAGGTTTGGGCAACCACGAGAGAAGAAGTGGTTTTGAATGAAGAAGATGAAGAATCCAAAGAACTATGGAAGATAGCAGATGCAGGAGAATGGGGCAAGATTTGTTCCAGCGGTGCAGTTCAAGTTCTGAGCTTGGAAGAATCAAGAGAAGTCAAAAGGAAGCTCTCAGAAGAAGGCGAAATGGTCAGCGTTTACTGCCAATTGCAGCATGACGTTGAGGTTCATCGTGTTCACGGTGGGTGAGAACCTTTCAAGCTCTAGGATGTCGGGGTCCTTGTCTCCTCTAATGCAGAGACGGCTCTTTCTAATGGTGGGCTCCTTTGGCTGGTCCGAGAGCTTGTACTTCCTCAGTATTCTGAGGGAAGGATTCTGTGATGGAAATCGAGGTGGCAGACCTGAAGAATGCTTTTTGTCAGTCAAAACCTCTGACAAGGAAGAATGGAGCTTTGTACTTCAAGCGGCCGAAAGAAGGAATAGCCGGTATGCGCCCAGAACAGATTGTTGTGATCGTGAATGGGTGCTATGGTTTGGTGGGCAGCCCATTACATTGGAGACAGCCCATTACATTGGAGAAGGTCATTGATTGAAACACTATCAAAGCTGGGCTACAAGGAGAGTCGAATGGACCCATGCCTGTACAAGCTCTATGATGGAGGAAAACCCACCACCATGATAGTGATTGAGGTAGATGACCTCCTAGCCTGTGGAAAGGGATTCCATCTAAAGAAAATGGATGAGCTTCGGTCCATTTACCAATTTGGTAAGTGGGTGAACCTGAAAGAAGAAGCACAAGGAACTGCCTTCAACGGAGGAAGGATTCAAAGAGAAGAAAGCGGTGGACTCCTCATCGACATGACGAAGTTCATTGAAGAAAGGCTAGATGAAATTCAGTTCCAGGACGGAGGAGTCAAAGGAAGGAGGGAGCGACAGAAGAAGAAAGAAAACAAGCCAGAGCGGCACGCGGCTCGCTCAACTGGCTGTCAAAGGAAGGAAGGCCAGACGCTGCTGGACCTTCAAGCCTGATGTCCTCTCGGCTGCGTCGCATGAAGGTTAAAGATCTCGTCAAATTGAACGATGTGATCCGAAGACTCAAAGCCTCGTCAGAAATGACTCCGAAGATACAACCTCTAAAGGACATGCAGCTCGCAGTGATGGCAGGTGCATCTTTCGGCAACGCCTCGCTGCACTCGCAAGGAGGACAGATGATCTTGGCGCACGAGCCAGGTTTGAAAGAAGGAAAAAGATGAAAAAGGGTTCGAACGAACCTACTATGGTGGAGGAGTGCCAAGCTGCAGGGAGTTGTAAACTCAACTTTAGCAGCAGAGACGCAATCGCTCTCAAAGGGCATCGGAGATTTGCTTTGGATGAAGATCCTTTTTCGAGAGATGAATGAAGAAAAGTTCAACATAAAGGAATGGCCATCAGAGATGGCAAAGGAAGAAATCATTGCAAAGGCAGTGGACACTTCAGACCAGACACTGAAGGAATGTCTGGTGATCGTGGATGCAAAAAGCCTCTACGACTACTTGGCCAAGGAGACCATTGGTGGAAGTGACAAGCGAACGGCCATAGAAATTCAGATCATAAGAGAAGAAATGGAACTTCTCAATGGAAACCTCCGCTGGGTTGATCATCCAGCTATGGCTACGAAGGTCAAGGGATCAACGAAAGACTTGTTTGATTTGCTGTCCTCCGGGACTTTTGGCATTGTCTTTTCCTGAAAGTTTGGCCCAGAGGAAAGAGTTTCGAGAACTCGGTGGCACGAATGCCGAGATCCGGTCGGGATCGAAGAAGGTCAACAGAATTTTGGGGAGCTGTGAACATGAGACCTGCGGAACGTGTAGGGTTTGACCTTCTTCATGTGCTGGCCGTATGGCCCAAACCATAGGGGCCCTGACTGTTACCCGTACTTTGAGCGTTTCGTTCATGGAAGCAGGAAAAGATCCGCTAGCTGCCGTGGTTTGAGCTTCGCTGTCCACACTACTATATAGTAGTAAAGCACCTTGCTGCTAGTAGCGGTGCCCTTGTTAGTAGCTTCTTGTCTTCAATGGTCTTGTAGTCTTGGAGTTGCATTGGTTCATATTGTGTCATAGGCCGGAGTTAGTGAGTCGAACGGTCGAACGTGTTGCTTTTGAGTCCCGCAGATGGGCCGAGTTTGGAACTGAGTGCCCTAATTCAAGACTCCAAGATCGACCGACCTTCGCAGTTGGCAGGTGTGACCCATAACTCGAAGCCTTAGTTTGTTCCGGAGCTGTTGGGTTTTGGGGGGGTTCATTTACCAAATTGCGAGTCCCATTCAATTGCACAGAACTTCCCAATCACCCATCCATTCTGACATAAAATAGTTATTCAACACGCTTTCAATACTTTTGTCTATATTAATGTAGAATTGCAGGGGCTAGAATCACAATCTCTGGTTTGAGCCTCGGCTACTGTTCATTTTTAAAACGGTAATGATCTATAGGTGCTTCCGCTGCCTAGGCTTCTTTCGAGTTGAGCCGCGTGGGGACTGCGCGCTGGCGGTGAAGAAGGGGCAGCCGCAGCCGATTTTCGAGTTGAAGATCGACTTGGACGCCCAGCGCAAATGTAACTTGCAACATCGGGACTGGACATAGTGCTGCATCTATCACGTGCAACTCACTGCCACCAGCACCTGCTAAGCTAGAATTTTGTCTAGATTAATGTTTGACACCACCCGACTGCTCGACCTGGTGGCTTGTGGCTTGTATTCATTCTGGGCATGCGCACACACACTCAGAGAAGGCTGGAGGGGTTTGTTGTCCATTTCCGCTCCTCTAGCCAGGTTAATTTGGCGACTCATCGAGATCGTTGATCCAAACGCTTCACAATCCGTTAAGTGACTCCAGGCCTCGGGTCGGGCCTCAAAGGCTTCTGTGGGCACGTCGGGTTGTGACTCCAAGGATTGGAAGGTCGAGCAGCCCATCGAGCTACTTGGCGCAGAGGTTTGTTCTTGTTGCATGGTCTGTGACTCTCAACTGGATCCACGATAAGACAATGTAATTGATGCGTATAGTGGACCCTGTGAGCCAGTGGCTGGTACAGTCAAGCTGTGGTTCTTTCTGCCAGCGTCTTTGCTATTTGAGGAATGGCAAGTCCATGCTTGAAGCTAAAGGACAAATCCAGGCAGGCCCACAGCATGCTTTGCAGTTCAAGCTGTCAATCACAAAAGGTAGTCCCAACCTACCTGATCTCTCCATGCTCTACCATGCTTCAGAGCCGAAGGTTTTCCTATGCCCCACATTCAGCTCGTCCCTAGCTCTGGCCTAGCTAGGAGTACCAACAACCCAAGAAACAACTGTTCGGTCTCATTGAAGCTGCTTGCCATTCTTTGAGTGTCGTGCCTTCGATAATAATAGCTTTTCAATGCTTTTCATGTCATTGAGTCTACTGAGTCAGTTGAGCCTCAGATGCAGGACAGTAAATTTATTTGGTCGCAAGCTAGGCTGGTGTGAAAAAGAATGCACAACAGTTTGCCGACTCTATATAGAGTCGTTTGTCCTTAATGCAACGAAGACTTGGGGACCACCCTTCCAGCACTTAGAAAAAAGCAACTGCACTGCAAAAACTAAAGTATATACCGGCACAGCGCCTTTCGTGAACTTGAGATGCCTCAAGTAGCAGATGTTTTTAAGATGATTTTGGTTTGGTATGCAGACCTCAGCATTTCGTAACCTCAAAGTTAACGACCCTGCCTGTCAACAGCAGGTCCCGACAACAGACCCCAACAGTCTTCAAATAGTTTGGTCATCAGACAAGCCAATGCTACACTTATGCAAAGCCCTCTCCATGCCTTCAGATTCCGAACTTTGCAACCAAAATGCATCCTGGGTAACAAAGCAGGGTGGCTCCTGACCGGAAAGTTCCCCACAACCACCACATTGGTCAGAGATGGAAGGTTTGTTTCAGGACATTTCTTCGAACGTCAAATGCAATTCTCAAATCCGCTTGACAGTTCTAAAAGCAGCAGCAGTAGCAGTAGTCGCCGCAGCAGCAGCAGCCGCAGCAGTCGGAGTCAGAGTCGGAGGCGTCGTCGTCGCAGCAGTAGCAGTAGCAGTAGCAGTAGCAGTAGCAGTAGCAGTAGCAG
>CAXAMN010011891.1:96740-117387 GCA_963970005.1 Durusdinium trenchii
AGCAGTAGCAGTAGCAGTAGCAGTAGCAGTAGCAGTAGCAGTAGCAGTAGCAGTAGCAGTGGTGTCGCGTGGCAATCAGCAACATATTTTCTTCAAGCCAACGTGAGCTGCTCCACAGGTCACCGACTTCAGCTCGGAGGCTGTGATGAAGTGTTGGGGTGAGTCGAAGCATGGGGGAGAGCTTCTGCGTTAGACAACTTTTTTGTCGTTATTTCGAGGTTCGTTCCTTTTGGTCGATTGCGCCTTTGAGCCTTTGATAGCCTCAGCTTGCCCCTATTGGGGCCATGGTTGAAACAGATGGAATGGGACGGCACAAAGATCTCAGCATTTTCTTTGATTCGACCAAATGTTGAATGCTTGTTGTGGCAGAATTCGGGATGATTGCCTCTGTGGTTTATATATATATATATATGTGTGTGTGTGAGATGTATTCTAAATTCTACACAGTTGTAATCTAATCAGTTATATATATAGTATATAGATACTAAAATTCAAATTCATGTCATTCTGTGATATGTCAAGTGGACAGAGTCATAGGAAGGCTCTGGGCTGCTGGAGCTCTTTTTTTTGTCTTTTTTGTCGCATGACCAAATTGCAGGACAGCTCCGAGCCACAAATGAAACTTATCTGCGACAATCAGCTGCCGCCAGGCGGGAAAGGATTTGGATTGTGCACAGTGCACGCGTGCTTGGCGATTTGTCACGTAGCAGCTCTACCTGACCTCATTCCACACTGCCCACGTGGAAGAATCAGGAGGCCCTCCAACCACTGGTTTTGGTATGTTTGGTTGTCCTTTTTCACGAGGGTCTGCCTACTTCAGCCAGGGGCCACGCCCGCCTTCAAGGCCGCTGATTTCTTGCGCACTTCTTAGGGTTTCGTCGTCAAAAGCGCCCGGGGAGGTGACACTATCAAAAGATGTTTTCTTCTGGAAACCTCAATAAGATTAGAGTGTCGGAGAACGTATATTCTTCTAGGAGCAAGAAGCTACTAGGGGCTCCTGGCATCGCTACTAGGAACAAGGGCGCTACTATGGGCTCCTGGCCTTACTACTAGTAACAAGAAGCTATTAAAAACAAGAATTGTATAAAATGAATTATCCAGTTTTGGCTTTTGGACGGCGGCTCAGACTCTCATGGACAAGCTCAATGGTGCAGTGAAATCGCATGGCAAGACGGAGGTTGCGCGCATTCTGGCGGAGGAGACCTGCCAAGCTCAATTTGATGAACGTGAGAACCCCACTGTAGCTCAAGTCTTTCGAGGTGGACTGTGAGACTGCCCTAAACCTGTTTGCTGAATCCTGATGATATTTGATGCATTTGTATCCTTGTTTCTCGTCGAGACTTTGTATCTAGAATCTAGAAGATGTTTTTCTTCCCCAAAAGGATTTTGTCACCGAGCTGAAGAAGCAGATGTGACGGATGTGGAGCAGTCACTGCACAGAGCTGCGTGTAGCTGCACGCGTAGCTGCGCGTAGCTGCGCGTAGCTGCGCGTGGCTGCACGCTGGAGCATCAAAACCAGCTTGTGGCATGCCACAAGAGTGAGGCTAGCGACATTTGGCTGAGGAGTTGGCCGAGGAGTGCAGCCCGCGTCGCAAGAGCCCGCAACTGCTAGCCAAAAGATATATCATATGTGCGCTCACGATGCCCCGCTTGGCAACTTGGGATGACCGTCCATCAATAAGAGGTCCAAGACCCTGCTAAAAGCCCAAAATTGGATGCGTGTCCTTCGAATTTTATGTTTTGGTCGAAGAATGATGGAAAAGGGAATTGTTATTGGGGAAGAGCAACTTTGGATATTTTTAATGCATATCTACCAGGTGTGGCCACTGTAATTCGGTTGTCTCCTTAGGGTCAGACATTGATTGCTTCTTTATTTTTGGGGGGTAGTGTGTAAAGCCTCTCACCTGGCCCTCCCACTGAGGCCGTGAACGCTTCCCAGGTGGGGGTCCTTGGGGCAATGGGTTGGAAGAGAAATCGCAGGTGAGCTGGCAAGAACAAAGAACATAAACAGATACGTTTATGTTTTTGAGGAGGGGCATGAAACGTGAAACGAAACTTTTCAAGAGATCGAAGCAGATCGCAGGGTTTGCATATGTTCGACCGTTTCTCCACAAGTTGAAGATCCTTCACGCAATCCGACCGCAGCTGAAAGAGAGCTCTCACGGGTTGGCTCGCGGTCGGCTCGCGGTCGCTCGCCGGCGGTCGGCTCGCTGCGAGAGCTCCCAGAGGTCCAATCGTTGCTGAGGATCCGAACTTCATGAAGGAGGTCAAGAACGCGACCAACAACCCCCAGGTGGACAGGGAAAACGCCCCAATTCATTTGGGCAGGCTGAAGAAAGAGAACCCCGGTGTTGACGAGCTTTTGGTACACCGAGACTCCCTGATCAGGATGGCGCACCCTTTTATGGCCTTCTCTCCCTTGGGTCAGGTGCACATCTCCAGGTGTCAACGGTGAATTTGGGGGGATGAAAGGAGGGCCGGCTAACCACAGCCATCTGGCGGATGGATACGGCCAATGAAAGGGATTGCCCGAGGAAGGCAGAGTTTTTGCCCAAGTCTCGGTGATCGGGCCTACTTGCTACTAGTAGCTTCTAGCTATATACTAGTCGTAAGGCCAGGAGCTACTATAGTGGCTTCTTGCTCCTAGTAGCCATGCCCTTTGTTCTCTAGTAGCTTCTTGTTCCTGGTGGTAATGCGAGGAGCTCTTGGTAGCTTCTAGCTAGTAGCTTTTAGTGATGCCCTTTGCTACTATTGCGAGTTGTTCCGAGATGCCAGGAACTGAGTTCCTGGCTCAGAAGGAGGAGCACTGCAGCCAGCAGGCGAGTGCCGGCTCTCGTCGGACCTGGAGTGAATCGGCCCATGAGACCAGGTTTAAGCACGCTACGAACGGAGCGATCGGACGCTACGAACCTAGCTCCTGGCCTTACCTACTAGGAACAAGAACGGCCTTTTAAGCGAAGGAGGGTGGTTTTGGTGGTGGTCGATCCGGGTGAGGCGTGCCTACTCGAGCTCGCGGCTTCAGTCCTTGAAGGCTCGACACCAGTGGGGATCGATGGGCCATCACCCGGGCACTGACGCATCTCTCTTTATGCCACTCGCGCTATGCACCCGAGACAACAGGTTGCACACCACCTTGGAAGCCTCCTGTACTGAGAGGAAGGGCTCCCAATGAGAGTTACAGGTTGGAGCTGGCGGAGGTTACATAGGGTCCCATGATATTTTGAGACGTTCCCATCATCTAAGAACGAGCCTCCCAACGGTGAGAACCATCTGGTTGCCGCGTCTCTGCATGGCCCATGGTCCAGGATTTTGAGATTGCGCGGGGCCCAGACATTTTGGGTCGGTGGGGAGGTCTCCCACTCCCATAGCTGTGGAAGATCTGTAACACCATTTCTCGGACCTGCAACCTTGCTGGCTCTGGGCCAGGATGTTTGGCCAGACGCGTTTTGCAAACCATGTGATCCTCACCAGCTCGAGAACTCCAAAGTGGAGGGCAACATTCAGTGTTACAGTAACCAACTTGGAAATCCCTTGGATGAACTGGTAGGTGACCACTAGTCTTGTGGTGGCGCAGATGCGGTGGGTAGGATCACCCACAGACTTTCCTCGCTCCACTTGCCCAGGCCGGCGCGCTGGGGGAGGGCAGCTTTGGGCAAGTGCTGCTGGTCAGAGACAAGGCTCTGAGCCAATTTCGAAGCTGTCAGGAGGAGAGGACAGTCACTGCACCGCAGATGTGTCGAATTCTTCTTATGCATCCTACACGTGCTCCCTTATTGCTGATGTTTGTTGTGTGACCATTGCAGTGCTTTTAAGGCCTCGTTTTTGCCTGGACCACATGCTGCTCAAGACAGGTTCATTTCAACGGCACCGCCCGGGGGGGGAAGCCATGGATCACCCATGAGCAGTGAGATCGCACCGATCCGGGAGGATGAGGCCGAGGATTGTGGTCTTCCAAGCACGCCCGAGCACAAAGGCGCTCGCTTGGGCTCGGTCTGGCGCTCCCCAGGTGTGGCGCTGACGCCCATCGGGTCGCCGGCTCCCTTGCGGCCGGAGGAAAAGCTTTGGCATGAGGAGCGGCCACACGCCAGCAGCTTTAGCTTTGGAGACCCCTTCCGCACCCAGGAGCGGCCGAACTCCGCGCCGGACCGGGTGCTGGTGCCGGCCTCCCCTGGAGGGGTCTTCAGTGATCTCAGCTCCGAGGCGGAGGCGCTGAGGCTATGCTTGTCAGCGAAGCCGCATCCTCCTTCACCTGAGCAGGCGACGTTTCACCCGCAGCCGCGGAGGCACCAGCCATGGGTGATGCCATTGCTGGAATCCGAGGCCTCGCCAGAGGCTCTAGCACGTGAGGGCACGGCGATGACCAGCCTCCTTGGGGAGGGCTTGAAGCATCGGCCGAAGCCGTTGGCAGGTTCTGATGAGCATTCGAACGGCCAGACTCCCGCAGGCGCCATTTTGTGGTTGGCCTTGAGCTTGGGTGTTCCATTTTTTCTCGACGACCCCGTATCGAAATGTTCAATCAAGGACGGTTCTACACTAATCAGAGTGGTGCCTAATAGGTATTTTTGAAAATGAGCTGGACCCAGATGCAGGCACTTCCTGTGGAACACCAGCCTTGGATGCCTCCACCCCATCCCCTGAGCAGAACGGTCAGAGCAAAGATAATTTGGAGTCGCCCAAGCCGCACCATAGCGTCCAGAACACGCCCGAGCCGACCCATCAATATGGTTGTGGAGCTGCCATCAGCACGCCCTCACCTTGTGCCACTAGGGATAGTGCCATTTGGAAGTCCTTTTCCTTTAGTGGTCCACTTCTTGAGAAACAGTGATGGGTTCCAGACGGGTGGAGACTCGTCAGACTAAGGCCATGTCCTCCCTGAATCAGCACATGCTGGGATTGCCACCACGCTTCAATGAGGGGATGCCGCTCCTGGAGGCCTTGGAGGGAGGGCCACTTCTGCCTCCTCCATTGCCTGCACCAGGTGGGCATCAAGTTTGAAACACTTTTGGTAATTTTTCTATGCCCTTTGTTGCTTGTAGCGGTGCCCTTTGCTACTAGTAGCTTCTTGTTGTGAAAGTTGACGTTCGGTGGTTGTCGACGGCTAGTTCGGTTGTTTCTGCAGCTTGATCAAGCGCACTTGCTGCAAAAAGCCGCGCTTTTCGCTTTTCGCATTTTGAGCCCAATTCATCTCCGCATTGGTAGCGGAGCCTACCGAATACCGGTGGGCAGGTGCTGTGCCGCACCTAGGGTCAGGGATGGCAACTACGGCCGACACCTAATGGTCAGCTGTGGCCGGATGGTCGAGTCAGGTACCTGGCTGGTACCAATCACCTCAAACGGGCATTTGGATGTTCTGGACCGGAGCTCAATGGCTGTCCTATGAGCCATCATCCATGGACGGATCATGGCACCTTCCTCGACGAGAAGCTGAACAGGCAAAAGGTCGGGAGAAAGGCCCTCCTCACTCGACTGCATCTACTTTGGAGCACCCGTCACAACACCGTTCAGTAGGAGTTCCACTCCCAGAAGGACATGGACTTCGTGCCAAGGCAGCCCCAAAGGAAGCAGCGAGGAAGGAGAAGAAAGAGAAGAAGGAAACCAAAGACAAGAAGGATGGCAGGGACAAGTCAGACCGCAGCGCCAAGGACAAGAAGAAGGATCGCTCAGACAAGGAGCGAGTGAAGGAGCAGTCGAAGGAGCAGAGGACGAAGACACCACCTCCACCTGCAGCTGCTGAGAAGGGGGAGAAGGGTGACAAGAAGGAAAAGAAGGATAAGAAGGAGAAGAAGGAACGCCAAGATGAAGACCCTCGTCCATCTGGCCGTGATGACTCACAGACTCCTTCGAAGAAGTCCAAGGCAGCGCCTCCGAACCCTGATCCGCCTGGAGAAGATGATGATGAGGAGGAGTACTCCGAGTACACCTACGAGGAGCAGGAGGAGAGTGAAGACTCAGAAGGATTTGAAGAAGATCCGCCAGTGACGCCGTCCAATCTCACTGATGACAGCCGTGGCCCGAGGCAGTATCAGAGGAACCCTCGTGATCCACGTCTACGACCACCACCAGGTCCGCCGTCATCGGATCCGACTTCGTCCAATGTGACATCAACTCCGGCTGCTTCGAATCGCACATCATCCAGAGCATCAGGTTCGAGCGCATCTACAGCTTCCACAGGTGAGATCCGTGCACTTCTGGGCCAACAGGCGAAGAAGCAGCAGGACCGATCAAAGGTCCGCCTGGAAATGTTCAGGGGTTCGAGATCCCACTTCAAAGAGTGGAAGCGCACCATTGAGGCCCAGCAGGCGCTGTACAGGTTGGATGAGGCCGAATTGGCCATGTTAATCTACCTTTCATGCCAGGGAGAGCCGCGTCAAATCCTGAACCAACTTCAAGTCTCCGAGATGAGGGAGCCAGGACTGGGCCAGGAGGACTCAATAGAGTCATGCGGCTGCTTGAGGAGTCATATGGTGCCAGATCTGATGAACACTTCGAAGAGCGCCAGGAAGCTTGCTTGACGTATCGCCGTGCCCCAGGTCAGAGCGTCACTTCCTACATCAGCACCTTGAAGAGACTTCGAACAGAGTACCTGGCAGAAGACACAGGCACCACGCCACGCTGTCGGACAAGAGTTTTGCCCAGAGAATGCTATCCCGTGCTTCCCTCACCAAGAAGGAGCGGATGGACATCTTCTACAGTGCTGGCGGCAAGTATGCATCCAATGCCATCGAGAAAGTTCTCAGGTTCCGATGTTCGAATGTCCATCTCGATGAGGCCAAGTACCGCCCTCAGGACAAGCACCATCATCCTCGCAGGTGGAAGACTTCGTCTACCTCCAAGTCGAGTCGCCCGAAGCCACATCGATCCTCCCGCGCACATCTGGCCAACGTCAAAGAAGAGCCAGATTGGGACGACGATGAAGAGGGCATCCCGGAAGAAGAAGGTGATGACGAGGCCTATTACCAGAACGAAGATCTGGAGCAAGAGGCCTATCAGCAAGACCACTACTGGGATGACGAAGATGAAGAAGGTGACTGGGATTGGGATGATGAGGGCATGGACTTGAGAGAGGCCTATGCAGCTGGATGGCGTGCCAAGCAGAAATCCGCAGAAGCAAGGAAAGCACGTGGCTATAGCGATGCCAAGTCCAAAGGCAAAGGCAAGAAGGGCAAGAAAGGTGGTGGCAAGTTCGTGGAGTACCGCACGAAGGATCAGCGGAAGGCCAAGTCCAAGTGTGCATCATGCAAATAGATTGGACACTGGCATGGTGACCCTGAGTGTCCAAACGTGAAGAATGGGACTGACCCTCCACGTGACGATCCCTCGAAGTCGCAGGTCAACTTCACCACCGACACTTCGCCCACAGCACGTGGCAGTGGCACAAGAGTGAAAGAAGAGGTCAAGCAAGAGGATGATGACGGTGGCAAGCACACTTGGAGCACCAAACACCTCAATGTGCGCAAAGTGAACTGGACGTTCATGGAAGGTTGGCAGCGCATCAAAGCCTATTCCTCAGATTCCAGTTCAGCCGTCTCTTCACCCAGCAGCAGTTCAGAGCCAGAAGAACCTCTTGGATTCAGTGCCGGCAAATCGTCCGAAGAAGCATCTGCTCAGAAGAAGGCTTCCAAGTATAAAGCAGCTCTTCGTACAGTGGTTTCCGCCTTGGCTGAAGAAGTTGATGAGTCTGATCTCAAGTTGAAGAAGAAGCTGCTGAAGAAGCAGGAGCAGTTGCAAGAGAAGGAGAAAGAGCTGGCAAAAGCAAAGAGCAAAGCAAAGGGCTCAAAACCTGTGGCGATGGAAACCGACCTCGCACCGGCCGATATGCTGGAGATCCTCCCGTACATGTCAAAAGAAGAGAAGAGGAGGCTGTACAAGGAGCTGAAGGCAGAGAGAGATCGAGAAGCTGCCCGATACTTGGACCAGCGTCAGACGGCCGAGAAGCTGAAGAGAACAGACAAGCGGCATGATGGAGGCTATAAGGCAGCAAGTTCGTCGACCACGCCGGCACCGGAGCCAGCTTCGACAAGTGATCTTCCTGAGCCAGTTCGACGGAAGCGTCTCAAGCAGTTCAGGAAGGACCTCTATGATGGTGCCTTGGATCGAAAAGGGCGAGTTCGACCTTCAGAGGCATCAGAGCATCACCCGTGGCAGAGCTTGAGGTGGGGCGCGAATGGAGCCGCTCATTGGGCGTCTTGCAAGGCTTGCAAGTTGAAGAAGGTGCTCTATTACAGCATGGACCATGGTGCACTCACTGCCAAGACGGTCTTGGAGGAGGATCCCATGGATGTCTGGATGCTGGAGCACGCAGCCCGTAAAGTGATCTTGGACAGTGGATGCCGCACCGCAGTTGCTGGTGCAAAGTGGCATGTGAAGATGCGCCAGGCCCTGGACCAGCGAGATCTCCCCTATGAAGTGCTGGAGCACGAGGAGACCTTCCGCTTCGGAGCTGGAGCCCCAGTTTTGTCGACAGAAGCCGGTCTTTATCCAGTGGTTCTGGGAGGCACTGGCATCCGATCGTGGCTGAGAGTCGCTGTGGTGGATGACACCAAGCAGGATCCCCGGATTTCAAATTGCCCGGCATTGGTTGGACCTTCAGAGCTGGCGCGCTGGAAGGTCACTATGGACTTCGCCAAGGGCATGACGGTGATTGATGGCTGCAGCACTCCAACAGAGCTCTCACCAACTCGACATCCAGTTCTCGAGATTCTTGGAGAGGGTAAGGCAGAGGATTGGAACACCTCCGAACTTCGAGAACTTCGAGCTGTCCTACGAGCAGATCCACACAAGTTGGCACTTTGGTGGCAGAGCCAAGATGAGCTTTCCCCCTCCAAGCAGGAGGTGACATCTTCAGATGACTCTGAGGTGTCTTTCTACTCTCTGGCTGAGCCAGAATCAGATCTGGAAGATCTAGCAGGTCCCCATCAAGGAGGCGGAGCCCCAGGATGACAGTACGGACTCAGACAGCCATGGCTCGTTCTCTTCAGGCCAATCTGAGTCTTCCCACGAAGATGGACCATCATGAGCTGATGAGAGCGCGTCAGACTCTGAGGGAGACGAACTCTTTACATGGTCACGTATGCTGTCAATCACTGCCACCGAGCGAGGATGTTGGGAAGCTTGGGAGCCAATCTCTTTGGAGTCAGGTTGGGATGTCAGCACCATGGACGGTCAGAACAAGGCGATGAAGTACCTTCAGGAGGTTGAGCCTGATGTTTTGATGATCGCTTGGCCGTGTGGTCCTTGGAGTCCGCTTCAGAATATCAGTATGAGGACTGAAGCTCAGCGGCTGACTTTGCAGCGCAACCGCCTTCAGGCCCGGCGGACAGTTTTGTCCTTCACCCGCCGTGCTGCTCTTTGGCAACGACGGAGGGGTGGCCTGGTCTTTGGCGAGAATCCGGCCACGTCCAAGGCTTGGAAGACTCCAGAGATTGAGGAGGCCTTCGATGGTTTGGCGCACGTTCAGTTTGATCAATGCCAGGTTGGGCTAGCTCACCCGACCAACCACATGCCTATGAGGAAGCGCACCATTATCGCTGGAGAAGATGGTGCCCTGACCGAACTCAAGAACAAGATGTGCCCTGGTCGCAAAGCTGTTGAATTCGCTCACAGGCAGCTGGGACACCCAACTCGTGCTTCATTGACTCGTATGTTGAAATTGGGTGGTGCCAGCCAGGATGCATTGAGGTATGCCAGCAAGTTTCATTGCTCAGTTTGCGCTGCGCGACAAGCGCCGAGACACCCGAAGCCTTCAACTGTATCCACAAGACCATTTGGCTTCAACGTGCACCTTCATTTGGACCTGAAGTACCTGTACGACTCCAGAAAGAAAAAGTATGTTTGCTTGAGTATTCTGGACTTAGGTACCATCAAGCACGATGCGATCATGCTCAAGAACCGTCGCTCCGACTATGTGGCAGAAAAATTCTGGATGCCCAGCTCAAGTCACTCATGACCAAGGAGGAGAATTCGAACAGTCGTTCCATGCTCTCCTCGAAGATCTAGCGATCCCCTCAAAGGTGACAGGAGCTCATGCAGCATGGCAGTTGAGTGCGGGAGAGCGTCACGGAGCCACATTGGGAGTCATGTTTCAGGCGATTGTTGATGAGCGTGGCATCACTGGCTATACCCAAATGAAACTGCTGATGACGTTGGTATGAGCTTTGTCCACGGTCTATCTGCAGACAGTGAGGTGGCTCGTGCACACAAGATGCGCACAACAGCTCGTGGCTCTGATTCGTCAAGATGTCCGTGACAAGCTCAGGAGGACATTGCTACGCAAGCCACCCACAGCTACAGGACCATTCGTGTCAGGTGCTCAGATCTATTTTTGGGCGCCGCAGCTCAAGCGCTACAACCGTGACAGTGGCCAATGGCGTGGTCCGGCTACTGTGTTGGTTCAAGAGCTACAGAAAAGATACTTTGTGAGCTGGCGAGGACGACTACTCCTACTAGCCGAGGAGAACATGAGGCTTGCAACTCGAGGAGCTGGCACTTTCGGAACCGGTGAAAGAAGACGTCCTGGACATCCAAGAACTTCTGAGAGATCCAACAAGATCTAACATCTACCAGGACCTTCGAGGAAAGCGACCGCCTCCGAGACCTCGAAAGAAGAGAGAACCTCGTCCTCCAGAAGATCCACAGAGGCTGAGAGCAAAGAACATCCTGAGGGGAACAAAGGCAGTTCGAAGGCTGTTGACTCAGCGACCTCAGATGTCTCAGCTACCACGGCAGAAAAAGAGGAAGGAGTTGCCAGCGGCAATTGAACCTCCACTACATCGAGAACTTGTGCCTCGAGATCCTCTACCTGCTCAGCCCGTGGCAGCGCCATTGGAACCGGCACCGCGTGTCGTAAGGCGGTGCCTGGCTTTGGAGGACGTACCTCCGGTTGTGGCTGAGCCACTACCAGCACCTGTGGCTGAGCCACCATTGGAACCTGCCCCTACATCTGGTGCCGATGTGCCGATTGATGATTCAGGTGGTCTATCCGACTATTCACCGACTTCGCCGGCAGATTCACCACGTCCTGATCATCCACCAGATTGGGAGCAACTGCCTACAGAGGCCCGAAGACAGCGTCTCACAGATGATGTTCCTTTCAGCATTAAGCGGAAACTGCAAGGATCCACTACCTCAGAACTCCCCTTGAAGAGGGCCAGACCGAGCACAGCTTTGTTCATGCAGGTGCTCGCTTCCACAGTTTCAGAAGAGAAGGACCTGCCAACGAATGGATCACCCGCCATGAAGTGGAACTGCTCAGGCAACTCACCGGATTGCCGATTACGGCTGCGAGGCTACATCGCTTTCCCCGAAAACGGTTCATGAAGCCACCTCGCAAGCGAGCTCGGGTGACGATTCTGATGGGCAAGGATCCGGACAATATCTTCATGGTGGAAGAAGATCAAGAGGAAGCGGCAAAGCATCCCCGACGGAGGGCATCTTTCCCATGGCGAGGAATGACTTTCTTTTTGAAGAGTGAGCCACCGTCTACAGAACAGAAAACCTACATCCAGCTTCCTGATGGGATCTATGAGGCCAACTTGAAAGAGGAGGAGCGACGACAGTTTGAGCATCTTTGGCTGGAAGATCTGCATGATCACCTGCTGGCAGAGGTGATGCTCCTCAAGCTCAAACAGAGCGGCAAGGAACTGGATCCGAAATTCTTTGATGAGAAGGAGCGTGCAGAGTTCCTCAAAGCAGATGCCAAAGAGTGGGCAGGCACCTCATTTTCAAGGCTCCTTTGCGAATGGTGCGAGTCAACAAGCAGACTCAACTCCTGGCACCGTTGGTGGCAAAATCCCGTCTGGTAGTTCCTGGAGACCGAGATCCTGGATTGGGCCACTTCAGGAGCGACAGCCCTACAGCGACGCTGCAGGCAGTTCGGACGTCAAAGGCTGTGGCGGTTCGGAATGGTTGGAAAGGGTGGTCATTTGATGTCACCACGGCGAGAACCTCACCCGAGACGTCTACGTCAGAGCTCCAGAAGAAGGTCTACCAGCAGTTGAGGGAGAGCCTCCAGTGAAAGCTGGAGAACTGATGAAGATCCTTCGATCTGCATATGGCTTGGTTGAAAGCCCAAGGCTTTGGTACTTGCGTGCCAGCAAGCTGCTCACGACCACACCTCTGGAAGAACTGCCCATTAGCAAAAGCAGTTTTGTGGCCGCGGAAGGCAACGAAGCCTGGAGGATTCTCAGCTTGCATGTTGATGATGGGCTCTTGTTTGGCGATGAAGGTGATCCACGCTTTCAGAAGTTGAAGAGTGACATGTTCACGATCAAAGAGTGGAAGTCGATCCCTTTGACCTTCCTTGGCGTGGACCTCAAGCAAAAGGGTGAAGAACTTTTTGACGATATGTCAAACTACATCGCCAAGATCGCCCTCCCAAGCATGAAGCTAGAGAAAAAGAATGATGACAAGCCACTTGATGCCCAGCAGCTCACGGCATATCGACAGTTGGTGATGAGATTGCGCTGGCCTGGTCAGCAGTCAATGCCGCAGCTTTTGTACAAGACGAGCAAGCTGGCGCAGTATGCAACAAAAGCCACGATGGGTGACTACAAGGCGGCGCTCCAGCTTTTTGAAGAATGCAAAGAAGAAGCCCGCCAAGGCAGATCTGTTCTGCCATACCCTCGGATTCGTGGCAAGTTGTTTTTGGCGACCTACTTCGACGCCAGCTTGGGCAAAGAGAAGGATGGCAAATCGCAACTAGGTGCGATTCATTTCCTGTCCAATGAAGATGTCATTCATGGACCACAACCAGCTGCAGCAATCGACTATACGACCAACAAGAGCAGCAGGGTTGTTCGAAGTTCCATGGCGGCAGAATCGTGTTCGCTCAGTGTGGCGGTTGACAGGCATCTCTACATCCGCCTGATTGCGGACATGATGTTGCATGGTGTCTTCAAGGTTGGCTCCGACTGGCGAGAGAAGCTTCGCGTTGGCGGTGGCATCGTGACCGACGCGAAATCTCTTTTCGATCATCTTGGAGCAACTGGTCAAATTCCAGCCGAAAGGCAAACCATGTTGGAATTGCTTGTCGCCAAAGACTTGTTGGAACAACAGATCTACAGGTTGTTTTGGGTACCGACCCATCGACAGCACGCTGACGGCCTTACAAAGGGCATGAGAAATGTGCTGTGGGAGGAATACCTACGGAAGAAGACCATCAGCCTCAAAGAGACGCCGGAGGAACGTGAGATCGAAGAGCACCGCAAGCAGCTAAGAAAGGGACAACGAGAACGTCGGAAAGTCCGATCGAAGCAGATGACGACTTCAGCGAAGTCCACTTCATGGCAGAGCCAAAAGAGTACATGGCAGAGCCATGAGAAAGGTGGTGGCAGAGCCACGTGAAACCCTAGCAGTTGGCAGCGCCAACGAATTCATGCAATGCCGAACAAGCCGACACCCTTCCTTTCCAATGTGAAAGTTGACGTGCGGTGGTTGTCGACGGCTAGTTCGGTTGTTTCTGCAGCTTGATCAAGCGCACTTGCTGCAAAAAGCCGCGCTTTTCGCTTTTCGCATTTAGAGCCCAATTCATCTCCGCACTTGTTACTAGTATTAAGGCCAGGAGCTACTAGTAGCGTCCTTGTTCCTAGTAGCAATACCCTTTGTTCCTAGTAGCTTCTGATTTGTGTGGAATGGAACATCTTGACATCAATCCTTGTCCGCTGTAGATCCTCTGCAGGTGCTTCCACGAACGTCACGAACGGCATGGACTATGGGGGCTTTATTCGCCCAACGGAGGTGACAATGCCCGAAATGCATGCGATCTGGGGCATGCCGGGCATGCGGTCGCAGGACCCTTTGACAGTGCAGCAGATGGCCATGAGCTTTCAGGCAGGGTAGGCATATGCCGCATACGAGGCACGTGAAGTGACTGGAGTCAAGATTGCATGCAGCACAATACTAAGGGGACCGCTCGAGACGGGACCAAAAGCGGGCAAAACCTTTCTTGCTGAAAGGTTTGTTTGGAAGTGTGACAATTTGGAAGCCTGTTCTGGGGCTCCCATGCAGCCCTTACCAGATTGCTTCCCAACGTCTCAGGCCTATCACTGGGGTGCTGCTTCGGCTTTGGGTTGGCCGCGGATGGGTCCTATGCCGCCTATGGGTGCTTCTGAGGTCCCTAAACCCAACGTCAATGGGAAGGCGCTTCGATGTGGATCGGGGCCACCGTGTTTGACTGGAGGTGGCGTGAGTTTACCTGTTCAGCCTCGTCGCTATAAGTAGGCCAAATCTCTATATAGAGCCATGCTATGCTGTTGAATCTTCAGTTTGTTGATCACACCGTCCCCATCACCCAAAGAGTTATCCAACCAAAGGACTCCAGTTGGGACATTAAGCCAGGTGACGACATGGATTTAGGCGACCCCCTAGGTCGCCTAGGTCCTAATTGTCCTAAGAGAGTCCTTTTGGACTGTTCCAGCCGGACCAGAGTCTATAACAGGGAAGATTTTGAGAAATTGAAGTGCTCGAGAGGTGGCGGCAATGGTGTCTTTAGTTGAAGTCATTGGAGTCTTGTTCCCGTGGCTAGGAGGTGGCATCCAAGGAGAATGGCTTGGCACCTCAGACGCACGCCAGAACCTCCTCTGATGCAAGCAGTGGAAGCCAATCCGCAGATCACAAGAGGACTGGAACAAGATAGCAATCTGAATTCTCCAGGTGCTAGCGTCAGGTTTTGGAAAGGCATGGGTAAGATCAACCCCAAGTTCGGGTAGATGCTTGCACCATGTGGCCTGATTGACTGATTGCACATGATACACCGGCCACATACAGTTCTTTCCTCTTTTTTCAGGTCCCTTTTGCATTGAAAAACACATGTAAACATATATATATATATATATATACGCGTCTGCGCGTTGCCTCAATCCATTTTCCCAGGAGGGATCTGTCGAGCGTGCCCAGCGAAGCGCGAGAGCTGGTGGGGCAAGTTGGCCAGATGTCTCGGACGCAAGCGGGCAGTAAATACCTCCAGCGTCAGCTCCTCAAAGGTTCAGGTGGGCAGGGCCGGGTTTTTCAAAGAACGGAGCTTCGAAAGCCAATCCCAAGGAGGGGTCCCAGTTCTTTTTTTGCTTTGCCAGGTGCTGCTGTGGAGGTAATCCTGAAGGAAGTGGAGGAAGAGATTGCCTCCATGATGTGCGATCCTTACGGGAACTACCTTTGCAGCGCCGCCTTCCAAGCCTGCTCCCAGGTTCAACGAAGGCGCATGTTGGAGAAGTTGGCCCCGTGCGTGGCGCAGATCGCGTGCGACAAGCGGGGCACCCATGCCCTGCAAGCCTTCATTGAGCTTTTACAGCTGGAGGAGGAGCAGGATCAACTCATGGGTGCGGTCAAAGGCCAGATCGTGGAGCTCAGCATGGATCCCAATGGAACACATGTGATCCAACGACTTCTGACCTGCTTCCAAGGCTCTGTGACGGATTGGATTTTTTTGATCATCGGTGATCGGATCATCGAGGTGGCACACCACCCTTATGGACTTTGCGTGCTGAAGAAGTGCATCTCTTTGGCGCGTCATCATCGCGAGTTCCTCTTGGAGCAGCTGGCACGGCACGCCATGGACTTGGTTCAGAGTCCCTATGGGAACTATGCCATTCAACATGCCTTGGAGGAGTGGGGGGGTCGTGACTGTGAGCCGATCCTGGAGAAGTTGGAGGGTCGGATGATGCAACTCAGCATCCAGAAGTTTTCCTCCAACGTGGTGGAGAAGCTCCTCACCATAGCACCTCCTGAGTTCCGGAGGAAGTTCATTTGGGAGCTGGTGGAGAGCGACAAGATGTCAGTGCTGGTGAACAGCAATTATGGGCACCGTGGCCATAGTGTCCATGCTTCAGGTCTTGTGAAAACACGCAGCCTTAGCCACCTCAATTGAATCCTAAAGAGCCAGCTTAGTCAAGATCAGACAAAGGCTACCGAACCAGAGATATCAGATAATTATAGAAAACGAGTTCCAACACTGACTTGACACGTCACATATCGCCTCCTATCTACTTAAATTTGTCTGAGTGCATGTTCTGTAGAGTGAGAAAAGTGACAGACTGTTTTTTGTCCCTTGGTTGCTGAGGCACTATGTCGTCAAGAGAGCCATGCAAATGGCCAGTGGTGACCAGCGCGAGGCGTTGTCGGAGGCCATCCGTGCGCATTTGTCGGTGCTCGGGAACCGACGGCTTCGCTTGAAGTGGGAGAAGGTGATGAACGGCGGCTGCTTGGCCCTGGGACGGGTGTTCCGCCAACACAGAATGAGTGACTGAACAAAAACACCACTTGTCCATTGTTGTGCCATCTATCTACTGTACTGTAGATCATTCTATATAGATCTATTCACTAGCCTTTGGAGCCCTTTTGGGCGGGCCTCCTTGGCTGCTCTGGGATCAATCTCGACCGAGGCTTTGGAGAGAACGATCTCGGCAGTTTGAAGTTGGACGCCGATGTTACGTCATCCTCGAAGCGCCCCAAAGTGAAGCAGAGACTCAAGGGTAGCGAACTTGTCCGTGAGCAATGAGGGTGCTCTTGTAGAATTTACGCCGTGTTCACCGCCAAGAGAGCGTCATTGGGGAAAAGAGAAGGTTTGGTGCTTGTTGGTGGTGCTTTGCATGATGATTCTGTGGACTCAGTTTGTTGATGCACAGAGGGTCCTTGCCTCCAGAAGCTTCTCATGCATCCCGGATCCACGTTGACTACTTGATGTCTCGGTTGTGGATCAGGGTGGACAAGAGTATGTCTGCAACTCAGCAGTCTGCGGGTGTTGAAAGCACTTGGGAGTTGACAGGCAGTTGTGCCTCAGATCAGGACAGCCCCTGGTTTGCATCACTTAGGGCCCCCTCGACACATGCCAATGTTGATTTATGAACGCGGCTGCAGTCAAAGACATGCATCAAATTAAGGGTTTCATCGACCAGAGCACCAGAGGGTACAACATTCTTGGTTCCCGCTACACGCGGACGTGTGTTGCCACCTGTTGTTTCGCTCAGGCTTTGAAGAGGGTGTGTCGAGCACATTTGGAGCAGGCCCAGATGGGAGGAGGATTGTGGGGGGTCGGTAGCTCTTCTAGGGCATGAGTGCAACGAGGATCTCCGAGTTGTGCGACTGCCAATGAAGCCAATGCACTACAATCTGGAATTCATGGAAGTTTGGGTCCAGAATCTCGACTGTCCTGCTGTGGTTGTCGAGTAGGTCAGACCACATGGCATCGAGCTTTGTGAAGTCTGAAGGGTGGGCTCAACAAGCACAAGTTCCGCTGGTCAACTTGTGCGCGTTTTCGTTCTCAGCCTCCGGCTCCAGCGGCGGCGCGGCGGTTTTGACTGACACTCCAGGCAGATCTTGGGAGTTTCGTTTGTGAGTAGCGATGGCCTCCATCCCAATAGCAATGGCTTCGAACCTAATAGCGATGGCCTCCAACCTAATAGCCAGAAGCAAAGACAAGCAACTTTGGAACTCTCAGTACTTGGTCTTCTCTGGGGCCTGGATGAGCGACAGTCAAGCTTCCCGCACAGTCTCAGTGCGGTTGTTCTGAGCCAGAGTCGGATACATTCTGAACGTTGAGAAGGCCATGTGCTGAGCACGTCGACAATGTTCTGCTGCACTTCTGACGAGGTGCGAGGGGAGCAGATTATTTGGCACTTGGGTCAGGGAAGTGTGTGACTCTCAAGTACATATATATATATATATGTCACATACATATGTAAGTCACACACACACATATATATATATGATGTCTCCTCCGTTCCGCCTGTGTTCATTCACCGAGGCCAGTGGAGCCAATGGCCCCTGCACGCCATGCGTGGAGACCCTGACGGTGCAAAGCCCCGAGGAGTGGATCACAGGCTTGGTGGCTCGGCTGCAGTGCTCGGCGAGAACAACGAGAAGACCTGTGAGAAGAAACGGGTCCGGCTGTGGCGCAGTGATTAGTCCAGTCTGCCAGGTGTGAAGCGCGGCCCAGTGGCATCATAGCTAGCAGCTAGAACCAGCTTATATCTACCATCTACAGTTTCATTTACATCCAGTGGCTTGCACAGTGCCGACATTTTTGCCCCCAAATGCTTAGATGCACTACTGAACCGGAGGCTGGCTTCGTGTCAACCGTGACATGTAGGAAGGGATGAGTCTTTCTTCTCGAATGGACTTGGCTTTCGACTCTACTCAGTTTCAACTGTCTAAGGATCAGAACCAGCAAGCTCCCGAGGATTCCACTCAGAGAAGGCCAGAGCTTCAACGCTTCGTTGGTGTATTTGGGTTTATTTGGGGAGAGTAAACAATTGTGTGCTCAACTGAGGAACTCCAAAATTTGACAATGTCGAACGAAACTGTGGGATGTACAGTTCGGTGACCTCTTCATAGTAGCTGAGCACGCTAAAGCTACTGCAAACCAGCATCTCAGAGAAGATGTCTCCCGCAAGCTGCTACTGCAACACGATGATGAGCAGATGAACAACACCCGTGCAGAACCGTGAGCACGCATGAGGAGGGTGGTGGTGACCTTCGAACGGCCTGATGGCCACGAGAAGGTGGGGGCATGGAACAACGGGTGTCGCAGGGATCTCGGCCAGGGGGGGTTCCCTGACAAAGATTACACTCAAAGCAACGAACATCACGAAAGCTAGCATCAGCTAGCTGGAGTTGTCCTTGCTTTAGCAAGTGAGGGGCTGGAACAACTCCCCCCCTGGGACGCCTCTGGGACGGACACCTCTTGGACACATCTTATGGCATCCACTTTGGTTCAACTCCTCCGTGGAGGTTTTGGGATACGATGCAACAGATTCACAAGCTAAGGTTGGCTGTGTCATTGCTGTTCGTGTGTCTTGCATGTTCACAACGTTGTACCTCATGAGCGAGACCTTGTGAACCATCCCTCCAACAGCCCCATGCCTATGAAAAAAGATTTGCCTCACTCCGCTTGATGTCCCACCAGTCCTTTGTCACTGGACGGCGCTGTATGCTTCGCCTCCACTGACACGGATGCATCCCTGCTAGCTTTCGTCACCTACCCTCGGCCTCAAGTTTGTTGTACTAGGCCTAACTAGCCATATGTCACGTGTCTTGTAATCCACTCGGAGTAAGGGGCCAGCTGAACATATGCCAGCGAGTTTTGGTGCCACCCTGTTCTTGAGCCCAGTTCAGAAGTGATATGTGTAACATGGTGTAACTTATCGAAAACAAAGCCGTTGAACAGTTGAACTGTTGCCATCTCTATCCTTTTGGGAGTGTTGCAAAATTGGACTTCAAGCAGTTCGTGGCCTTGCCAGGAGATCCATTTCTACCATCGACCGCTGGGGATTGAGTTCAGCGGGGAGGAATCCTCCGCGGTGTTGGGGGACGGCACATTCGTGCTGTGTCCACGGTCTTGGCGGGTCTGCACCTGGCACAGGGGGGACTTAGGACCTGCCAGAACTCGTAATTAGAAGTATGACCGAGTATGGGGGCATAGCTCAGGACGGGACGCCTGGGACATCAAGGAGCAAGATTTGGGCAAGCTTCTGTGGTTGGCAAGGTGGTAAAACGATTAGAGGCCACAGTCCAGAACAACCAAGCTGGAGTTGAGTAGCTGGAGGATCTAATCGTGGGACAAGTCTCCTTCCCTCTTTCCTTGGGCACCGTCCGCGTCCACCGCGGCAAGCGACTCATCTCTCTCTCTTGCTCTCTCTCGCTTGCCACCCCCGCCATTTGTGTGGCTAGGAGACGGTGGTGGTGCAGAGAGTACATCGCTTTTCGCAGGGGGAGAAGGCCAAGGTGGAGATGAACTGGGTGCCTTGGAGAGGATGAAAGGGGTTTCTTGGAGATGGCTTGATTGTTTGGTGGAGCAGCACGATGGATCCTGGCACCGGGATGGACGAAGAGCGACGAAATTGGTCTGGACATGTTTGAACCACTTGCCCAGATCAATCATGGCCTTGCCAAGATCGGATTGCTTGACATACTGTCTCAAGTCTTGAGGATTACCTTTTTAAGCGGGTATCCACCCAACATCTCAGATGAACTTAGCCGCTTTGGATGAATGTGTGCTTCCTGCATCCCATTTGGACATTTCCAGTCTTTTGAGACGACTCAGCCTTCCACCGGCTTAATTCGCCGCCTTCCCGCTCTCAGGTTGTGCGAGCCGTCGATGAGAGCAGAACAAATGTGTTTCTTGGACTGCCACAAGGGTACGCGGCAACCGTAGAACCCCTCCAACCATAGAGGCGTCAGTGAAGCCTTTACTTTCAACAATTTGGAATCCGGAGCCGGTGGCTTTCGTGTTGGCTAGACCAAAGTGAAGGAATTGCCCCAACCCTAAGCAAGGACCAGTTGTCAATGTTAAATTCGTGAAAAATCCTATGGAGACAAGCCGGCCTCTAGGTGGAAAAGCATAAACTTATGGCAATGAGTTCTTCTACCAGCTTCCATTTCATGCTTGATTCGTGGAGGTTCCCATGGGTTGCCCCGTATCATTTGGGCGGACACTCCAGTCCGCACAAAATCCGGCCGTAACCAATAATTAGGCAACTTTTGCAGGTTGGAGGTTTCAGTGCATAAGTTTGGCTTGTCATGAGGTTGGTGGTAGGGGCGGAAAACACACGCGCATCCCTGACCAAGGACCCCAAACCTGTAGCTGACACGTTGCCACACACTTATGGATATGCGTACGGAACTGACAGCGGTGCCACTCGCCGGCCTAGGTTAAAAA